>CM073581.1:97130492-97730492 GCA_037074715.1 Magnolia kwangsiensis
GTTTCCACACGTCTTCTTACATTTATAAATTATATGAATAGACATTGAATATACTTGCACAAATTCAGTTAGACAACACATAGATTAGGACGCCATACTAAGAAAACATATTATGTGTACTTGTTTTTTTGTAATGTTTTGATTTATAAGTGTATGTTGATTTTATTTTTTTTTAACAATCACTAAAGTTTGATTGAAAAATTTGACCAATTTCCCAATATTTCCCCATGTTTCCAACAACAACGATACATTACATGATACAACCGATATATCTCATGTGATAACCGATACATATCCATATCCTAAGAATGCGATACGTAACGCAATACCAATATTTCGAACACTGGTATTAACCATGCTCATTGACAATTCAAGATCACATGGTTAAAAATTAAATGTTTTCTTTGTCTAAATCTAACTCAAGGAAAGTATTGCAAGGCCCTAATATAAAGTTTTTGTTAACATCTTGTAAATGGAATACAACAGTAGATGGCACCAATTAGTTGGGATAGGGCTTAGATGATGATTATTATGATATGGAATACAACAGTACCTAGCTTAACAGATGCCGAGACATAGGCGTACCTGAAAACACTATTACTCCAACGCTCGAGCATGTCCCCAAGATTTACTACAAAGGCTCTGGAAAATGAATTTCAAGAACTCAGACAGTGAAAATGGTACAACAAAAGAATACATTAGTCCTTTTGGGACGATGTAAATCTCTGAAAAAAGACAGATACTAGCAGGCAATTCATCTCAAGTGAAACTTTTTAATGAGCTAAGTATAATTAGTGATCAAACAGCTCAGAGAAACACAAGCCTTTCTGTCAAAATTCAAAACCTCAAGAATAGAGCCTCACTCGCATCCAATTTGGGTTTGTCGATTTTTTACATAGCAAGCTCAATTATGTTTTATTCAAGTGAATTTCCATTTCAACAGTATCATGCTTCCCAGCTTCATTTCCGTTATTTCGCATTGTTTGAGGTAAATGGCACCCTGTAATTTTCTAACATAACACTACCCCCATCAAGTCTATTTTATTGCCGAATTCAGCTCTAAAAAAATTAGCCACTGACTCAGAAAATGCCCAGTATCTGGGTTAGTCAATAAGAAAATTGGCCGATGTAAAATTTTAATTCAAAGTCGAATAAAAAAAATTTAAAAAAAAAAAAGAAAAAAGAAAAGCAGTTCAGATCCAGTCAGAGCTATCAGATACGGGAGAAGAGAATAGAGAGGTGACTAAATAAACTATATCTGGCAGAGGAGGTGGAAGAAGAGATCAGTAGCTTCTTTTCTTAGATTCATCGAATCAAGAGAGATGTAGAGTGGACTGGGAGAGGTTACAAGTAGGTGAAGGGAGAGGAGCAAGGACAGGGTTGCAGGTTTGTTAAGATAAAAGGGAGGGTAGGAGAGAGGAGATCAGCTTCAATTCATGATTCCAGGAATCAATGGAGATTTGCAGTTGATTGGCATGCAAGAAGAAGAACGCAGATGAGCGTGGGGAGGAAAAAGGAACTCGCTAAATCAATAACCTGTCACTGCATGATAAAAGATCAGGACAAAAACAGCAGAATCCAATTCCAGTTTTCACCAGTCAAAAGATTGGCAAGTTCACAGATCTTTTAACTTCAACCTTGGGTCTCGGTTTTGACCACACCTTATAAGTAGTTCTTGGGTTTTTCATTCGACTATCAATTTCTAAGGAATCAGTACTTGCTACTAGGTCAAGGTTATGTTTATGAACATAAACATTTGAATCAAGTAATGACCTTAAAGTCTCACTATGATACCAAGAAAGGAAACATTGAGTCCTTGGCTTTAACTTTTAACCAGATTGAAGATAGCAATCTAAGCACACAGAATAGCTGCATACATTTACACATAGGAAAACTGAATTAAGTATGCCAAAATAGGAAAAATACAATGCATGCAAACATTTAATGACTGTTTACAAACAGCTGCTAGAAGCAGAAAAATATAAAGCTACATTGATCGTTGCTGCAAGACTCACCCTTTTAGTGGTGCTACATGCTCCCATACCTGGGGTTGAGCATCCTTATCCTTGCATATCTGTGAAGGAAATAATCAGATGCTCTACAGCAATTATCAGGGGGAAAAACAAAAAACCATGAACTATATATATAAAGGAAACTATTTTCTGCTCTGATCATACTTGAAGACCCAAAACATCATCTGTTGCCAGAAGTGTAATTAAACCATAGTCAGAATGTGCTCCAGCTCCATATATTCCATTTGCTGGATTAGAGGCTCTACCTAGATAAGGACGAAACAACCATCATTATGAAAATTATATCAAGCACAAACCAAGGCGGCACTATAATGGAAAGGTGTGACCTGTAATCTGTCTTACACCTTCATAGTGTAGCAGGCGCAAAGTTGCAATAGGCTCGCCAAGCATTTCAGGCTTATCGAAGAAATCACCATCTAGGTCAAGTGCAAGGGCAATGACCCTAGCAACTGCTTTTGCCACTCCACTGAATGTAAATAACAGGTGCATGAACAAATTAAGTGAAGAAACATGGAGGTTATGCATGAGGAATAACAACCCACAATCATTCAGAATTTGCACCTCATGCGTGCCTAGCATTCCAAGAATGCATATCCAAATTTAAAAATAAAAAATAAAAGTAAAAATAAAATAGCAAAAATAGAACTGAACAAGATTTGGGGTAAACACAAGCAGGATGGTGAAAGGATTTTTTTATTTATTTATTTTTTTTAAATGTAGAAGAATGAGAAAAGGAAATAGTTTCTTTTACAGTAAGGAGTACCTTTTAGGAAAACCCCACAAACATTGTGAAATTCATTTCCCCCCTGCAAATCCTGACATTTCACATTTCTTATTTTCCTATGTTCAATACTTCATAAATCCTATAAGTGTTGTTGAAAAAATGTGACTTTTCATATATTCATTTTTTTATTTTATTTTTTGTGCCATTTCTTTCATCCATTTTTTGGTCTATTGACTATGGGAAAAACAATTATGCTCAACTGAAAATACATGTTGAGTTCATTTTGCCAATTACATTTGAAAGGGTGCATTTATACTAGGAAAGAATATGTATACTTATAATTTACAAATAATGTGTACTTGAGGAAATGGATGAGGAAAATGGTGGAGGAATGAATGCATAAATTTTATGAAATATGTAATAGAAGTTTACTAGAAGCTTGAAATGAAGTGAGAAATTGGAAATGAGAAACTTAGGTATTTGCAAGGGGATGGGTTTCCAAGTAACTTTTGTTTGAACAGCCACAAAGAGAAACTTACAGTGCCTTTTGGTGATACTTCTCCATAGTCTGCCTCCATCCAGGTAACAGATCTTTGAAACAACAAAATGTTTAAACAAGATGAATAAATCTCAGAGCAATCTGTGGACATTAATCAACTCATTTATTCATGTTTGCTTTGCTTAAGCACCTCAAAAATATCTCCCACGAAAAAGGAAAAAAAGAAAAATTAAAGAGTGCTCAAAGAGTGTGAACTAGCTATGGATTGGCAAATAGCTGAAGATAATAGCGATTTTGAGTGCTCAAAGAGTCATTTACAGTGCCATAGAGGCACTGATGGTTGCTGGCACTCAAACGAAAATATCAAGAAGAAACAGAGAATTATAACCATTTCTATGAAATCTCAGTTGAGTTATGAAGTTAGACAATCTTGTCCTCATACCACAGCTTTTGTCTCCCTAAATAATATTAGGGATTCCATGTCATTCATTTTCCACTAGTGCAATGAAATAAGACTTATGGATGTCTAAAAACCTCTAGTGTTACATTTTGAATGATTAAAAGATAAGAATCACTTCAGCAAAATACCTGCAGAAGGCCACACATTTGGTCCATAAAATGGTTTTTCTGCTTGTGGATCATTTTCTGGCACTTCAACACCAATGTAGTATCCCTCTTTGTAATCTCCTAAAATAAAAACGAGAATGAAATTCAGACACTAAAAATAAAAAAGAGAAGCCTAAACAAGGTAAGCAACCAAAACTAATAGTAACATTACATGAGACAGTTTATAAAACCCACCATGCACTTGATTATCAGGATCGAGAATCTCATCCAATAAAGGTGTATAACCCCGATGCTTCTCATTCCTAAGAACCTTCATTTTCTCTTCTGTTGGTAAATCGAAAAGCCTCTTACTTTGGGCAAAAACCTCATTCATGAATTCCTGGCTGATGCCATGATTGATGACATAGAAAAAGCCACAATCAAGGCATGCCTGACGTACAGATGCACAAGAGAAAGCAGAACATGATGAGCCGATAAATACAACATAACAGAGAAAAAATTGCAAAGAAGAAAGAGAAAAAAGATCACCTGAAAAATACAAACCACTGACTAATTCCAGAACTGACTCCAAACAGATATGCGCAACCTATATATCTATCTCCCAAACAGTTGATGGGGTAAAGCCTGAATGTTTGAATTCATGAATCTCTCAAAGAAGCTCTTAAAACATACTTATAAACAGAATATGGCCATCGTTTTAGAAAAAGAGAAATGCTCACATATAGGCATTGCATGGTAACTTTCACACATAGCCCCATCTTTCCTGCCAATGTGTCACGTGAAGGATACCCAGGCTTTGCAGAACTTGGGTCACGCCATCAGGTCACCTATTGTAAAAAAATCAGGCTAGTCCACTCATCATGCGGGCCACACCATTGAAATCAATGGACAGCTGATGGTCTGACACACCTTACAGATGCCACCCACCAATTCAATTGATCAGCCTGATTTTTTTGCCAGGTGATTTCATAATACCACATATTGCATGGTTTGGATTTCCTACACAGGATGTGTTCACTGGGAAATATGGGGGTGTATAGGGAAATTATAGCACTGTCAATGGGCTGGGCCCTCACCTATCAAAATTTTGAACAGGGTTGCACCTCCAAATTATTTCATCTTATGGTTTGAAGTGCAAACAGTGTGAACTAATTTTCCTGAAGATATGAACCAAATTCTTGGAATTCACATAAACTAGGGGCATGGCATGTGCAGTGAGTGGAGAGGGGAAAGGAGAGGGTGGGTGGAGAGCTTTTTGGGGGGAAGAGTGTAGCAATTAAGACCTTTTTTTTTTTTCTTCTTTTTTATTTTTTTAATATTTGCGGTGAAATCCCAATTGTATGTTGCAGAACGACACAGTTTTAAATCACCAAAATACCATACTTTTTGTAAATCCCTTCCCACGTCCTATGAATATCAAGGTTCCCCTCTCGGGTAAAACAAATTGCAGAGGTAAAATTGTCACCCGCCACTTGCACTATGTGTAGTATAGATGAGACCAAGCTAAACTGTACTAACCAAGGTTCTGTTTGGATGCAATATTAAATTGAAGAGTAGCTTTCAGTTTATTGAAGTGAAATGACCAAATTGAAATCTACTCTAATAGAATGCCCATAGAGGATCTGGACTTGAAATTGCAAATGTGTTAGTATCAAACGGGACTCAAAAGAAACGGAACTGCCGGTTGGGAGCTACTTCATCATGGAAAATAGGAATAGTTCATTTCATTTTCTCTTGATTAAACCCGAATACTCACAATTCACTTGTTCATCCAAATTCAAGAACAAGACATCAATACATCAATCCAGAAAAAAAAAAAAAAAAAAAAAAGAAAAAAAAAGAAAAGAAAAAAAAGAGCCAATTAAGAATAAAAGCATTATATCCTCGATCATTCAATCCACACTGATCAGATGGTTCCTAATGCCGTGAACCTAGCTCAAAACGATCAGACGGTTCCTATCATCCAATCATAGCCTGGAAACGAACACACAAAAATAAATGCAAAGCAAGTGAATTGCAAATATTCATGTCAGGATCAAAAGGTTAGGATCGTCCAATCAGTGTGTTTATAAGCAAAGTAGCCTCCATGGTAGCACATCCTCGTGAACGGTCCAGGTATCATCAACGTACATAAAAGTCGCATGCAGCTCAAAGGAATTGATCGAAGTTAAAGGAAAACAGAGAGAGAGAGAGAGAGAGAGAGAGAGAGAGAGAGAGAGAGAGAGAGAGAGAGAGAGAGAGAGAGAGAGAGAGAGAGAGAGAGAGACTGCAGAAATGAAATCCTAATCCCTCTGCTCTGTTCCAATTTCAAATCTGAGCCGCGAAGAAATCACGAAGGAAAAAAAAAAAAAAAAAAACAGAATTGCGAAGAAGCAGAATCGAAGAAGAAGAGACGGGACTTGCACCTGCTTGAGAAGGGAAACGGATTTTCGGATGTCGGAATCGGAGAGATCGATGCAATTCAAAGCCGAGATTCTCGAACTGGCGGGAAAACATGCATCCGCCATGAATATCGGTGGAAAGATGGGAACAGTAGCTTTTTGGCGACTTTAAGATGTGGAAACGGGAAATTGCAAATGTACGTTTTACACAAGGAATCTCTGTATATGTAGGCTAGGTTGTCGAGCCCACATGCGTGAAGATGGCACGTGTTGGACTCTGGCCGTATATGAGGTGGACTGCACATTGAGATGACGTGGGAAAGGGAATAGGTTGGGCGGTGGGCCAACCCTGTAGGAAAGGAATAGATGGTTTAAAATGTACGCGGATTGCGTCGTACCCTGCCCGTCTCCAGCTGGGAACTGGCAGGAGCTTTGAGTGGCCACCGTGATGTATGGATCTTATCCACACCATCCATTCATTTTTCGTATCATTTTATGGTATTAGCCTAATGAGGCAGATCCAAGGTTTCAGGGGACTATACAATGGGAATTAAAATCTTGCCGTTGAAAGCTTCTCGGGGGCCAGAGAAGTTCTGGAAGGATCTGATATTTTTGTTTTCTCTTCATCATGTCCATATAACTTTAAGAAGAGGTTAGATGGCAAATAAACGAACGGTGGGCCCTAGAAAAGTTTCAACAGTGAGAATCATTATCACCGTTGCTTCATGTGGTGTGCTCCACTTGAGCCCTGTACATGCCTCATTTTTACGCTCATGCCCTCAAATGATATAAAAAAATTGGATGGACGGTGTGGATAAGATCCATATATCACGGTGGCCACTCAAAACTCCTGCCCGTTCTCCACTGGATAAGGGCGCAGTAGGACACAATCCGCGTCCGTTTAAAATATATATTGCCAACGGCCCGCGTTCAATATTCACACCTGTCTTTCCTGATGATGGTCAGCCTGTTGCTACGAGTCATCTTCATGGTAGGGTCCAGCTAATACGAGGATTAGATCCGCCTCAGGCCGTATAAGAGGACCCATTTTATATACCTGAGGGGAAGAGATTGGACAGCCCCACCGTACCATCGCCGCAGCTGATAGGGTACTGCGCGTGTTGTAATATATTGTTTTTAATAAAAAATATTATATAATAAATATAAAAAAGATTTACAAAATACTTTTTTTTACGTTTTTCGAACGGCCTCACGCTGAGAAATGAGAAGGAAAATCTCGTGTATATACGAGAATGGTAGAGTATTGTAATGTTTACCCACCTAGTTTGAGGAGAATCGGGCTTGCGCCATGAAACACCCGTGCTCAGGCCCGATGCAAGGGCGTGTGTATGTGAGGTAGTATGGTTATAGAGGTATATTTTGCACTTCGCGTGTAAGTCGCGGTGCAACTAAGAGCTTAAGCAGATGGCTAGCTGAAAGACTAAAGGATTGAATGAGGTTTTTCAGAATATATAAAGGCTAAAAATATAGCTGTTGCAGGGAAGTGTAACTCCTCATGCAATTCATTACGACCATGTAAAAACTGCTACATGTGGCTAGCCCAACAACTAAAAACGGCTAACCAGTATCTCACAACAGTCAGCATGCAATAGCTATTATAACACATGCATAACAGCTAGAAGCTGCTAATAACGGCTAGTTTCTCCAACAGCTAGAAAACGGTCAATGAGATTTATTTTTTTAAACCATAACCCCCAGCCACCATTACTTATATAAACAGGGCCTGAATGGGTTTCTAATCAATCACAACTCACTCCAACAGAACTCATACGAACCACAACAACTCTTATAGACTAGAAATTTTCAGTAAGACAGCAAGGTTCATCTGAACCATTTGCTGAAGGACTGACCAGTAGTGTGGTCTAGAACAGTTCATCTGAACCATTTATTGAAGGACTGACCGGTGCAGTAGTCTTATCCACATTTCCTCTTCTCTTTTTCTTTCTAGAATATTTTTTTCTGCCGGAAATTGTGTAACAGAGTTCTATTAGGTGGATTTTCGTGTTTGCTGAACGCAGATTCACATCAAGCTTATCATATCCTAAAAGCGATTTTCCTGTAACCTTTCAACATACTCAATCTATTTGATTAGGGGCAAATTATGCTTTAAGGACAGCGTTTCAAACGTGTTTCAGCCTGTCTTGATTTCATATAATTTATTGGCTTTATAATTTATAGAAAAGTATTATTTCTATATTTTTCTCAACAATCTTAAAACGTAATTTCTGATGGAAGCCGATAGTGTATCATCTATCAAATTGATGAATCATGACTTGATTCATCTTAATCGGTTCGATGGATCTAATTTTACTACATGGCCAGACAAACTTGAGTTTCTTCTGACGACAATGAAGATCTTCTATATCTTAGATCCAAATTTACATCTGTTACCTGAAGCATCTGAAAATGACACACTTAAACAAGTGGTTGCCCGCACCAAACGAGCTAAAGACGAACTCCCGTGCCGTGGACATATTCTGAATGCACTCTTCGGCAGTTTGTACGATTTGTACGCACAAACATCACCAGCAAAAGAAATCTGGACCGCTCTGAAGTTCAAATACAAGGTTGAAGAATAAGGTATCAACAAGTTCCTGATTGCTAGGTACTTCGACTATAACATGATAGATAACAAACTGCTGATAACCCAAATCTAAGAACTGTAGCTAATAGTTAACAAAATTCAAGCCATTAAGATTGATCTTCCTTAATCATTTCAAGTCAGGCTTATTATCGCTAAATTGCCCCAGATGTGGAAAGTCTATAGAAAGAAGTTGCTGCATAAGATCGAAGACTAGACACTTGAATAAATTCAGAAATATCTCAGAATTGAGGAAGAATCCCGCAACCATGATAAAAAGAATGATAACAAGAATTTCTCGTCCAAAGTGTATGCAGTAGAAAATCCAAATAATAAGAATCCCGAGAAAGATGATTCCTTGAAACCCAATAAAGCGAAATTCAAGAAAAATACTTAAAAGAATAACGAAAAGTTCAAAAGCCCATGCCATACCTGTGAGAAAAACGGGCACAATGCACGAGTTTGTCGATATCGCAAATCTAAAAAAGAAGCAAGTACAATAGAAAAAGGTGATATTGTAGCGATGATCACTGAGATTAATACTATCAAAGGAAAGGTTCCCCTTGGTGGCACGATACTGCTACTACCATACATGTGTGCTATGACAGATCAGCCTTTAAAACTTATGAGGAATTGACCGATGGTCAAGAAGTCCAAATGGGTAATGAAATCCGATCGAATATTGTCGGCAAAGGAACTGTTGAACTGATATTCACATATGGAAAGAAAGTGATTCTGACAAACATCCTGCACGTCCCAAACATGAGGCGAAACTTAGTTTCTGGGAATCTTCTAGGCAAACCAGGAATAAAGGTAATGTACGAGTCAGGAAAATTGATTCTATTTAAGAATGAAAATTTTGTCGAAAAGAGATATGCTTGTAACGGTATGGTCAAGTTTTCTCTAAATGAATGTAGTACTTTTACGTATATGGTTGAATCCGTTTGACTATGGCATGATAAACTAGCTCATATAGGGTATAATACTTTGAAGTTTATGGTTAAGAATGGTTTAATCTCATACACAGAAAATGAAACTGATAAGTGTGAAGTGTGCGTATGATCCAAAATGACAAACAAATCTTTTTCAAGTGTCAAGAGATTATCTCAAGTATCGGATCTTGTACACAGTGATATCTGTAAGTTAAATGATATTCTTACTCGTGGAGGTAAAATATACTTTATAATCTTTATTGATGATTGCTCTAGATATGTGTATGCGTACCTGTTAAAGAGCAAATATAAAGCAACGAACATGTTTAAGGTATATAAAGCAAAAATATAAAATCAACTAAATAAGAAGATAAAAATTCTTCATAGCAATAGAGGTGGACAATACTTCTCTAATGAATTCGATAACTTCTGTGAAAAACATGGACTAATACATCAATGTACTGCGCCAAACACACATCAACAAAACGAAATAGTAGAAACGAAGAATAGAACATTAGTAGAGATGATTAACTCAATGCTAATACGAGCAAAGTTGCCACTTAATCTTGAGGCGAGGCATTGCTTGCAACATGTCATATATTAACCAGAATTCCATTTAAAAAATATATAACATCTTCATATGAAACACGGAAAGGTAGAAAACCTAACTTAAGATATCTTAAAGCGTGGTGGTGTCTTGCATATTGCAGAACTCCTGATCCAAAAAGAACTAAGTTAGGACCTAGAGCTATTAAGTATGCCTTCGTAGGGTATGCACAAAATATTTAAGCTTATAAATTTCTAGATCTAGAGTCTAATACCATAATAGAATTAAGATACATTGAGTTCTTTGATAACTTACTATCTTAGGAGTCAAAAGATAATAAAGTTCAAACTCTTAATAGAGAACCAGATAGTACAGCTCTATAAGTAGTAGAAGCTCCTATTGAACCTCATAGGAGTCAAAGGATAAGAATAGAGAAGAGTCGAGGTGATGACTATATAGACTCTCAGCGTATCTTTTTCCATCTTATAGAAGGAGATAGAGAAAATGTTACAAGAAAAATACCTATAGTAATGACTACAGAAGATGATCCTAAAACATATCAAGAGGCTATATCCTCCAGAGACTCAGCTTTTTGGAAAGAAACCATTAACGATGAAATGAAATATATAATGTCAAATCAAACATGCGAACTAGTAAACTTACCTCCAAGTTCTAGACCCATACATTGCAAGTGGGTATTTAGGAAGAAATATCACACTGATGGTACTATCCAAACCTTTAAAAGTCGATTATTAACTAAGAGTTTTAGACAAAAAGAATTGATAAATTATTTTGACACATATTCTCCTGTAGCTAGATAGCATCCATTAAGATATTATTTACACTAGCTTGCATACATCATCTTCACATCCACCAAATGGATGTAAAGATCGCATTTTTGAATAGTGACCTTAATGAAGAGATATACATGGAACAATCTAAATGATTCGTTTTACCAAAAAATAAAGATAAAGTATGTAAATTAATCAAATCTTTGTGTGGATTAAAACAAACACTAAAACAATAGCATGAGAAGTTTGATTACAAAATACTGTCTCATGGTTTCATGTATAATGTAGCTGACAAATGCATATATTCCAAAGTAGATGGTAACTGTATAATTATTATTTGTCTGTATGTTGATGACATATTAATAATTAGTAATAAAATGGAAAGTGTGACTAAAACAAAAAGATTTTTATCTTCCGTATTCAAAATGAATAATCTTGGACAAGTAGATACCATCTTAGGTATCAAAGTTAAAAAATATTGTGGGGTTATACTTTGCGTCAATCTCATTATATTGAGAAAATACAAAATAAGTTTAATCATCTAAATATAAATGAAGTAAAAACTCCATTTATCCAAGTATCAAGCTAAAATAGAATAACGGAAGAACTGTTGCACAATTGGAATATGCGAGTGGTATATGGGGTCTTATGTATGCTATGTAATGCACTAAATCTGATATCATATATACTATGAGTAAACTTAGTAGATTTACTAGTAACTCCAGTACTGAACATTGGAATGCAATTAATAGAGTCCTTGACTACTTAAAAGCAACCAAAGAGTTAAGACTATTTTATTCAGAGTTTCCTGTTATATTGGAAGGATATACTGATATCGTGAACTAGATATCGAGTGTAGGGGATAATAAGCCTACTTCAGGGTGATTATTCACCCTAGGAGATGCAGCTGTATTTTGGGAATTCAAGAAACAAATCTGCATAACACACTTGACTATGAAGTTTAAATTTATAACTCTGGCTGCAACAGGCAAAGAGGCTGAGTGACTAAGGGATCTTTTATTAAAAATTTATTTTTGTGTAAAGTCTATAGCGATTGTATCACTACATTGTGATAGTAAAGCCACATTAGCTAAAACGTATAGCGACACCTATAATGGTAAATTTATACATATAAGTCTTTGATATGATTATGTCAGACAATTTATTCGAGATAGAATCATTGTTATTTCCTATGTGAAATCAAGCAATAACTTAGCGGACCCTTTTACTAAACCTCTACCAAGAGAGGTAGTATAGGCAACATCTAAAAAGATGGGCTTGAAACTCTTCAATCAAAGTTTTATCAGTAATGATAACCCAATATAAAATTAAAAAATCTCTAATTTCGGGTTTAATGATTAAAAACAAGTTACCAACATGTGAAAAGTTTTCAGCACTAAATTATTTACAAGCTCATCCATAATAGATAACTGTTAAGTATTACGAAAGAGGGTTGAGTCTTAGATCTCTTAATGAAATCCAATCTAAAGGACAAGTTTCTTAAAGTAACGAAGACACTGGAAGGATTTCACCTATGTGAACGTAAAGATGATGCCGTTTCTCATTAGAGTTGGAGTTTTCTCTTGGGATCGCTCACAAAATAGGATAAGCACATGGTCATTAATTGTGCCAAGCAAAATTATGGAGACTCTAATAAACACATAATGAATATGTGTGTGGTTTATTTAGCTCTGTTATATAGGAATAACTGGTTCAACGCTACGGCTATCAGTCATTTCGATAGAGTTTTGAGATGCTTAAACAAAAAGAATATTCAAATTGAAATATATCTTTCTTTATGCATATAAACTGTTTTTATTCTGGCAGAAGTATTTTTTTCGAAAAAATATATTTTAAAAATTAAGTGGGGGATTGTTGTAATATATTGATTTTAATATATTTTTAATTAAAAAAAATTATATATATAAGATTTGCAAAATACATTTTTCTTGAGTTTTGGGAATAGTCTCATATTGAAAAATGAGAAGGAAAATGTTGTGTTTATATGAGAATGGTAGAGTATTGTAATGTTTACCCACCTAGTCTAAAGAGAATCGGGCTTGCGTGTTCCACTGCCCCGCACTCGGGCATGAGTTTAGTGTGAGGGCGTGGGTGTGTGAGGCAGTGTGGCTGTAGAGGTGCTAGCGGCGCACTTTGCACTTCACATGTATGCGTCGTGTCGCAGAGGGTCGCTCCTTCGCGACCTTACATGAATCGGCGTGAGACGTGTGACAGGGCCTGGATGGGTTTCCAATCAATCATAACTCATTCTAGCATAACTCATATGAACCATAACAACTCCTATAGACCAGAAATTTTTAGCATGACAGTAAGGTTCATCTGAACCATTGTTTGAAGATCATACCAGTAGTGTGGTTTAGAACGGTTCATCTGAACCATTTGCTAAAGGACTAACCAGTGCAATGGTCTTATCCACATTTCCTCTTCTCTTTTTCTTTCTGAGATATTTCTTTTATTTTCTGCAAGAAATTGTGTAACAGAGTTTTATTAGGTGGATTTTCGTGTTTGCTAAACGCAAATCCACATCAGGCTTGTCGTATCTTAGAAACGATTTACTTGTAACCTTTTAGAATACTCGATGTATTCGAGTAGGGGCAAATTATGCTTTAAGGACAACGATCCAAATGTGCTTCAACTTGTCCTGATTTCATATCATTTATCGACTTTATAATTTATAAAAAACTATTATTTTTGTATTTTTCTTAACAACCCTGATCATGACGAAATGGGATTGCACACTTGTAAGTACGCTACTATAGCGTTGTGAGAAAACTCTATGGGGCCACCTTGAGTTATATGTTTTATCAACATGTCGATCAATATTACCAGCTTATTTTATGATATGAGTCCAAAATCGAAGCATATCTGCTTCTCAAGTGAACCATGCTATATCAAATGGAGCTACAAATATTTTGGATGAAGCTCATATTTGTTTTCCTTTCATTTAAGTGTGGTGCCGGCTTTGGTGGCGTTTTGATGTTATTAAGTTTTGTGGGTTCAAACATGATGTCTGTGATATATCCACACCTTCCATCCATTTTGTTAGATTATTTTCAGGCATCTGTTATAGATGGAGATAGATGGAGACAGAACAAAGGTTCAAGCGAACCACACCAAAGAAAACATTAGAGACATTGATTCCCACCATTGAAACCTTATTAGGGCCTACTATGATGTTTATTTGCATGTAATCTGTTCAAAAGCTCACACATACCTGCATGAAGGGAAAAAAACAAATATTAGATTGATTGAAAACTTTTTTGACGGCAAAAAGCTTTCAATGGTAGATGCTCAATCCTCACTGACTTATGTGGTGTGATCCACTTGAGATTTATATGTCTCAATTTTGGGCTAAAGCTCTACTCCGTTCTCACAAAATGAATGGACGGTTTGAATATACACATAAATCATGGTGGGGCTACTGAACTTGACGACCTCAACACACCACGGACGTGGGTGTTGTGTTATACACCACGCAGTCGGCTTTAATGGATAGGAGCCTCAAGATTTGAGTGGTTCTGCTCCGTGCGGCCGATGGTAGTGGATTGCGTCCCAACCCATGTTGGACGGACAATAAGTCATCCGACCAGAGCACCTGTAGGGTCTCTGTCATGTATTTGATTATCCACTCCGTCTATCCATTTTCCCAAATAATTTTGATATAGGAGTCCAAAAAGGAAGAAGATCCAACGCTCAAGTGGGCCACACCAAATATTGAGCTTAGTTGCATTAAATGTGTAAGACATTAAATGAAAGATGCATTAAATGCAAGAGTCATCTATGATGTGGTTCACTTAAGATCTACCTCAGAAAATGGATGATAGGCTAGGATAAACAGATACATCAGGGTGGCCCCATAGGAGCCCTTGTGGGACGGCTTATTGTCCGATTGGGATGATTGGGACGCAATTCATTGGTGTTGGTGGCTGATGGGGATGCAACTTAGATCCAGTTATGTGAGTGGAGCCCTGACTATGGGCCTACCTGGATGCATTCTTTATATATCTACACCGTCTGTCCATTTGGCTGATCATTTCAGGGCACGGGGACAAAAAATGAAATAAATTCAAATCTCAAGTGGACCACACCATAAGAAACATTAGTCATTGAAAGCCCACCATTAAAAACTTCCTAAGGTCCATTGTAATAATATTTATTTGCCATTCAACCTGCTGATAAGGTAACATAGAATATCAGTTTTATCTAAAACTTCGGTGTGGCCGATCAATTTCCATTGTTTCTTGCCATGTGTTCCGCTTAAGATTTGGGAACTACTTTATTTTTGGGCTCACGCTGTTAAATGAGCAGACAAAACAAATATATAAAATAAATTTATTATGCAAACATCAAGATAGGCCCCACATTAAGGTCCCACTTGCATTGCTAAATGTGACACAATTAGCGACGACTTGGATCAAGCGACTTTGATGTGTATATTGCATATCCGCACCATCTATTTGTTTTTCCACACCCGCATGAAATCATATCTAAATCTCTAATGGACCATCTTAGAAGAAATAGTGGTGATTGAACATTCCACCTTAAAAACTTCTTAAAGCCCTTGATAATGTTTTCATAATGTTTATTTGCCATCTAAGTTATTGTTAAGGTCACACAGACATGTATGAAGGTAAAAGAAAAACACATATGAGCTTGATCTAAAACAATTGTAGCCCATGAGAAGTTTTTAATAGTCAGTTACCACTATTTCCAACTATATGGTTCACCTAATATTTAGATCTACATAATTTTTTAGCTCATACCTTAAAATGATCTAGCAAAAAGGATGGACAACATAGATGTACCATACATATTGTGAGACCCGTATTCTAGCCCACGCTGTTCCGTAGGCTTCCACAGTCCTCCTGGTCGAATTCCGGCAACCCGTAACCTATAATCAGTATTTGCACGCGACCCTAAGTCATATCCCGCATTCCAGAATCGGCTCAATCCGAAACTTATACCCTAACAACCGCGTCATCGCTGCGGTTCTGACCCCGCGTATCCCATGTCGAGGCAATACCCGGGCCAGGAGATGTAGGCCTGCATTCGGTTCAAGGAAAACACCGTGTGTCACAATCACGAGAGAATCCATCACATCAAATGTCAAGTACGCATCATTTCACTCCCATCACTCACACCCATCCCCCAAGTACAACTACCCATCTCCAAAAGTCAACTTTCCATCACTTCACCCATCCCTTTCCCCATCACTCCATCACTCACATCACCTCTCTCTCTCTCTCTCTCTCTCTCTCTCATCTTTCTCTCATTTTTCTCCCAAGCTCCATGAGAGCAACCCACGTCCAAGCAAGCTCCATGAGAGAGCTTTGTGTGGCCCACTCCCTACCACTCAATCCAATCCTTCAAAGCCGATCTCAACCATTAAAATCCACCCCTTGGAGCTCTAGATCGCATTGATGGAAGGAGGAGTCTGAGGAGATCAAAGGTGGGTGTTCTTCTAAAGTTTAATTTGTGTGATTTTGATGATTTAAGGGCCCACTTATGTTGGGACCCATCTCAATGTATGCATTGTTTAGGGAGGGCCCATAGTGGCGCGGTCCCTCCCCTTCACACGTTCTTCCTCTCTCCTTCTCTCTCTTTCATTTTCTCGTTAATGATGTGGTGTGTGGCCCACCTGGTGTGTGTGTGTGTGTGTGTGTGTGTGTGTGTGTGTGTGTGTATGACCCACCATGATGTATTGTATGTGCCGCTGATTAGGGTGGGCTAGATGGGCTAGGACTTGCTGGATGGGTTGCTATCTAAACCGCATCGCAGGCCTGGATGAAGGCAAAACCCAAATATTAATTTGATTCAAATTGTGGACCACTCACATGGACCCCTCTTTGATGTATTTGTTTCACCCACATCGTCCATCCTATTTTCCAGCTCATTTTAGGCGTTGAGCCGAAAAATGGAGCCAATCCCAATCTTTGGCAGGCCTTATCTTAGAAAATAATGTATCATATTGTTAAAATATGTTAGGGCCCGCTATGATGTTTCTATGCATTAAAACATGCTGAATATTAGGCTTGTTAGATGCATCCCGGGCCATAGAACCTAGTAGGAGGATTAGATCTTCATGATGCGGGGCTCACCTATGAAAAACCGTGATAAAACAAAAAAATATAATATATATATATATATATATATATATATATATATATATATATATATATATATATATATATATATACGTAGGACGCTGTTACTACCAGCGTCCTCTGGACGCTGTAGCAAACAACGTCCTTGCTTCTTGTTTGAAGGTGGGACGGTGGCCCCCGCCATAGGCCCCACCATGACGTATGTTGATCATTTGAACCGTGCATTTGATGGGTCTCCTTCAAAAATGGGGTGTTCCAAAAAATCTACCGTTCATAGCACTTAGGTGGTCCACACCACTAGCAACAGGAGATTGAACGTTTACCATTGAAACCCTTTTTAGGTCAGAGGAGTTTTGGATCTATACGAAATTTGTTTTTCATCTTAATCCAGGTCTTTGTGACCTTATTAACAGATTGGATAGAGAATAGACGTTATGGTGGGCCACACGTGTGGCCCCCACCACGATGGTTATGTTGCATCTTCATCGTCCAATCTTTGGACGGTGGGAGGTTAGGTCCGCTGGAGTACCTCACACCAGCAGTCATGGCTGTTGTACTTGACGTCAGCAAGTTTTGTGGGTCCCATTTGGTGTATGTGATCCCCAAGTCTGTTTTACTATATGGGCCACACCGCGATGTATTTGTTTCATCCACACCATCCAGATGTTTGGACGGTGTTGGACAATGTTTGGTTAGTGTTGGACAATATTTGGTCAGTGTTGATCATCACTAGTGGGCCATGTGCCCCAAGGAATGATTGTGTGCAGTGATACACATGTTACACCTACAACTATTGAAATGATTTTTGGTGTGGCCTATGTAATGGGGCCCACCTGTTATGTATTTGAGGCCATCCATGGGGCCCACCTTGATATATTTATGGCCCATCCATAAGGCCCACCTCGATGAAATTGTAGCCCGTCCATGAGGTCCATGTGCTGTATATGTACGGGCCATTAGTGCAGCCCACTTAATGTTTATATGGCCCATGTGGTGTATTTGAGGTCCCATATACAGGGCCCACCTGTTATGTATTTGTGGCCTTTGTTGAGGTCCAATATGATTTTTTATGGTCCACCGCGATGTATTTGTGGCCCATCCCTGAGGCCCACCTTGATATATTAGTGTGGCCCATTGATGCAGCTCACTTGATGTGTATGAGGCCCATTAGTGTGACCCATTGATGAAGCTCACTTGATGTGTATGAGGCCCATTAGTGCGGCCCATTGATGCAACCCACATGACTTGTATGAGGCCCATTAGTGCGACCCATGTGATGCGGCCCACTTAATGTATATTGAGGCCTATGGGTTACGACCCATTAAGATGTATTTGGGGCCCATGGGTTAAGGCCCAATGTGATGTATACCGACCCATGTGTTGGGGCCCATTGTGATGTATTTGCGTGTAACATCCCGTCTAACCAGCACCGCGTCCTGGGGCGTCCACGTAGGACTTGCCGCGGGACCATTCAATTAAAGCCACTTGTGGTGGGGTATCGCACCTAAATTAATCTAGGATTAGTCATATAGAGTAGTCTAGATAGGTCATGATAGAACCTAATGCGGGCCGCCAAAGGCAGATGACCGTTTGTACTTAGCAACAGCTAGTGCGGGCCATACCGCGACGCAGGAAGGTCAGAAAATTATAAAACTTTAGGAAACATTAGATCTCACTGGGCTTGAGGTCCATCGCAGACCTCATACCCAGTGGACACCCAGAATTGGGATCTGGCACTGGCCAAATGTACCCCACCAATGCCAGAATTTGAATCTGGCACTTGCAAATGAAATCGAGAATCTAGACTTTTCAGGCGTCGAATTTCTTCTAAATTTACGGTGAAGGTCTAATGTGTGGGCCTACGCCCATCAAAAAAACCTGGGCCCCGATCGTGGCATGGTAACCATTGATCGCACATCGGACCCGTACGATCAAACCAAATATCCGATCGACCCCAAAATTTGTATGATCCTTCATCTGACCATGGATCACTTACCCTATAAATTTTATGGCTAGGGGACTACCAGAACTACCCCAACGACCGGAATGGACCCTACAGGGCCATTTAAAGATCGGGATCGCTTACTCAGATCTCATATTCGTTCATCCGATTGTTTTCAAATTTTATATGGCCCCTCATTGGGCCATGAGACACGTGCACACCGAATTTGGTGGCCACAGGAGTGATGGGGCCACCACAACAGCAATAGTAGCTCTAAGAGGCTATTTTGGAAATTCATTGAAACCTAAGGCCAAGGGGCTCAACTCTAGGGAAATAAACCCTAGCTCTCTCTCATAACCCCTCCATTCTTCCAACAACAAACCCTCTCCCCCTTATAACTTTCTTTAACTCCCAACAACTCATCTCCCTCCTTCATAACTCCTTCCAACCTTCCACAACCAAATCTCCCATCCTCATAACTTCCACCACCATCCGACAACAAGCCTCCCTTCGTAGCTTCCACCTTTCTCCAACAACCAAGGGGAGCAAAGAGAGTAGGTGTGGGTGGAGAAGTGCTTGTGTGGATTCTAAATCAAGGTGGGGCCAAAGGCATCAACCCTTTCAACTCTCAATTTCTCCTCCAAGAAGGCATTCTCCGCCTCAACCCTCCAAACTCGTCCGTTGGCCATTTAGGTAAGAACCTCTCCCCATTTCTTCTTGAGATCCAAGCATTAAGAAGGGATTGACATGGGATTTCTTACATTGCAAGGATTTAGTTTTAGAAATTCTGGCCGGTCAACCCTCAAACCCCATTTCTAGGTCGCTTCCGGGCCTCCATCGAATTCAAGGTGCGGACTATTAATCCTAGGTGGCCTAGCACCAATCATATCATGAGTTTAATGATTTTACTTGTTTGAATGAAGCATGTGTGGAATCTAGAGAGACCCTAGGATTTGAGTGCTTGATGGAAATGTATGGAATTGCATGATTGTCTAGATTTTTCTTTCTCATGACCGCCTTTATACCTCTCACATGTTTAATGATATAACCGATGATCATATGTGATTCCTTTTTATGATGATGCTTATGACATGTATGATGTTTTTCTTTGCATATTTTGATTCCTAGATGTGTAGGAAACATTTCGTTTCCCCACCCACTCACACTTCTCACATGCACTCTAATTATGATAATGTAACATGTTTGTTAGGGACATTGATATGAATGATAAGATGAATGCAATATGATACTGTATATAGTTAATAACCTTGATGTTGGAACGCTATGAATCATCGTTAAACCTATGGATTGGTCAGGAATATGAGGTTAGACGGTAGTCTCATCGGTTAGGCTACCTTGAGACTAAACCCGCAAATTGGGCGGGTGCGCATGGGCGGCAGTAGTTCGACTACATGGGTCTATCGTACCCGATGTTGTTCGTCTCGTACTCGCCCGACTTGTGAGTTTAGCCTACATACTGAAAAATCCTGATTTGTTAACCATGTTTGCTCACACAAGTATGAAGCTTGGAATACCCTACCACCGTTGTAGCCTACCGATAATCACTTAAATTTGATCCACTATCTCGTGAGCCGGGCATGGTGGAATGACACACTGTGTCCGAGTTGTCAGCCTACGCTAGGGTGACGCGCCTCCCCGTAGTGACCGCGAGCGATCCCAGTTCTCAGCACTCCTCATATGCTTGAAGTCAGGGATGGAGAACCTGATGGGATCAAGGATCGCGGGGACTTGGCCTCACACGTTGGGGGGTCTTGGCCTCGCAACTAGTTTAGGGCATTGATTTATGGGATGTATCAGATTTTCAAATCTACTGGATGAATGGACTTAACTAATAACTCGGCTAACACGATCACACTGCATAGCATTAGCTAGGGTGCCGACTCAAAAGTCGAGGTCGTGATGAGGGAGTGTTGACATACGCGATCGTTAGACGGAGTCGCTCGAGGGAGCGTTGTGACGAGGGCATGCATCATATCATCTCGCATCCATGCATTTAATTAAGAGTTTCTGGAAATTGATGAATGTCTATATTTCATTAAATTCATATTATAATGATGCCTGTTGTAACTTAAGACTAATAGCACCCACTGAGTTGATCACTCACTCCCACTCTGGGACGGTGTTTTAAAACACCAACCAGACTCTCTCGTAGATGCAGGAGATGCGAAGCAGGGGGAGCGGGCGATGCTGCTCTCGACGAGGAGGAGGAGCTGTCATACTTCCATCTGATGGAGGGTTCTCCGCCAGTATGAGTGGCAAGTTAGATCGCCGAGTGTCGATTCAGCCTTGTATTTTTGGATATATATACATTCTTTTGTGCTTTTGCTGGGTGGCGCCATGTGCATTCCCCTTATTCTTTTGGACTTGTACATATACGTATGTTAAATTTCTTTCATTTTTGCAGTCTCGTTGTTGTGTTCCATGGTTTCAGAAAATTCCACGTCATGCAACTTAACCGGATTAAATGCTAAATAATGAAATCAGTTATAAGTGACTCTTGAAAACTTGGGAGTTGAGCGTATGCGTGACCCCCGATTTCTAGGGCGTTACACTGCGGCACGCGTATGAGGCCCATTGTGATGTATTCGAGGCCCATGGGACGTGGCCCAATGCGATATATTTCTGGCCCACTTGATGTACGAGACCCTTGTGTAAGGCCCATTATGATTGTATGAGGCCCATTAAGATTGTATGCGGCCCATTATATTGTGTATGAGGCCTTTGTGTGAGGTCATGGGCCCACTATACATTTGGCAAGCCATTCTTTAGGAGCAATGTTAGTTAAATGACCACATTGATGGGCAATGATGGTTTAATGTCCATAGAGTAACCTTCCCTTGGGCCTCGTTCGACCGATTATCGAGGCCAATTATTGAAGCCGATTCCGATTCTGATTATCGAAGCTGATTCTGATTATCGAGGCCGATTGTCGAGGCCGATTGTTGAGGCTGATTCCAATTCTGATTATCGAGGCCTATTCCAATTGTCGATACCGATTTTGATTGTCAAGGCCGATTATTAAGGCCGATTCTGATTCTGATTCTAATTATCAACGCCAATTATCGACGTCGATCCCGATTGTCGAGGCTAATTCTGATTTTAATTGTTGAGGCCAATGATGGAGACTGATTCCGATTATTGAGACCGATTATGGAGATTGATTCCTATTGTCAAGGTCGATTCTGATTGTTGAGGCCGACTATATAGGCCGATTATCGTGGTTAATTATCGAAGTTAATTCCAATTGTCGAGGTTGATTGTTGAGGCCGCTTCCGATTCCGATTATCGAGGCCTATTCCGATTGTCTATACTGATTCTGATTGTTGAGGCTGATTCCGATTCCAATTGTCGAGGCCAATTCCGATTGTCGAGGCTAATTATCGACGCTGATCCCAATTGTCAAGGCCGATTCTTGAGGCCAATTCCAATTTCGATTGTCGAAGCTGATTCCGATTGTAGAGGCCCATTCTGATTGTTGAGGTCGACTGTATAGGCTGATTGTCGTAGTCAATTATCGACATTGATTTTGATTGTCGAGGCTTATTGTCAAGGCCGGATATCGAGGCCAATTGTTAAGACCCAATGTGATACATATGCGGCCCGTATTTGAGGCTCATTATGATGTGTATTCGGCATGTGTTTGAGGCCCAATGTGATGTATATGTAGCCCGTGTTTGAGGCCCAATGTGATGTATATGCAACCCGTATTTGAGGCCCGTTATGATGTATATTCAGCCCGTGTTTAAGCCCCAATGTAATGTATATGAGGTCTATGTGATGAGGCCCATTATGATGCATGTGAGGGTCAGTTGATGGAGCCCATTGTGATGTATGTTAGGCCCATGAGAAAGGCCCATCGTGATATGTATTAAGCTCTTGAGTGAGGCCCATGGTGTTGTATATTTGGCCCTTGTGTGAGGCCATGGGTCTACTATATATTAGGCTCTATGTGGGTCATTTCTTGGTGGACAATGTTGGTTAAATGTCCACATTGTCTAGATCGATTGTCAATGCCAGTTATTGATATCGATTATGAGTATGTAACTGTATAACATCATGATACATGCCTATACGCATCATCTACATGTTTGTTATGAGATGTGGTTGACAATTTCATATGTCATTGGGCAGGTTGTTATGAGACTCCTTGATAGGCGGAGGTTATCTTACATGAGCACACGGTACACGCAGGATTGATGCATGATACATGACTCATACATCTTGCATTGTGTGATATGATTATTGTATGCCCCAGCAACATCAGGGTTATGACCTCCACAGGCATGTCGTGGATGGCCAGATGGGATACTGAAAATATTTGGTTCGAGCATCTTAACACTTTGGATGTCCGTAGATAAAAAACCCTAAACCTCCAAGGCTAGGAGACGCCCCAACGTTTAGACTAAGTGGATACATGAGCGCCCGAGTGTTGGATACCAATAGGCCGCGTCTCCCACTATGATGTGGTCAGTTGGTGTTGAGGATCAAATATTGTATATTAGACCCCGATTATTTTCTGGATTTACGCATAAGATACTGTTTAAAGGCCGATTTAATCGTGTTTATGCTGCAGGTTGAATTTAGGAGCTTAAGTTGAAAAAAGATGTTAAAAGCTTGGATTTAACGCTCTGATGATCACCAAGGTAAGGGACAGACTCCAGGGGATCAAGATCAATGAAATTTCACGCCAGGGATTCAAGAAAATCGAGAAACTGAGGCTCAAGTGGCCCGAAAGACGTCCAAAATGCAAGATCATAAGGTTCCAATCATCCGTTCGGCTTGAAACTATATACATGGCCTGAAGACCCTAAATTAACCGTACACATCGAATTTCAACCATTGGATCTCTCTGGAAGTGGCCCAATGGTCAAATTAGCCCTTAGAATCATGGTTCTGGGCCCACCTGATAACTGGATGTGTTTCAATTTTGGTCTCAACCCTTAAAATTAGATGGGGGAGAGGATGGACGGATTGGATTTCACATTTAAATAATTAGTGGACCCCACCAGCAGCGCCCGTGCACAGTGTACAAGTGCACTTGATGTGCACTGGATCAAAGCAAACCGGTCAGCGCCGCTGACCCGATCCTTCTCCCACACGAAGACAGCAACCGGACAATGCCCGACAGTTTTTGGGTTGTGGGGCCCACATCTCGTCCAGAAATCAGATCGGGACCGTCTATTCGATCCATAAGACATCCAAGACCAACACCTAGGTGTTGTTTTGCCACCATGCAAGCATTCGTGTGATTTTCTCAGCCGAACGGACAATTAACGGTGGAGTAAAAGATTGTGTGGACCGCACCGAATCAACTCCAAAAACACCCCTTCCTGGGTTCTTTTTCGTCCTGATGACAATGAACAGTGTGGATTTCTCCAGCACCGTCAATCTTGGGACCACCGATCATCATAGAGCTTTTGCGGAAGCTCTGTTTCGCGTAAAAAGTTACGGGTGATCGTTGTGGGCCCCACTCATTGTTCGTAGAGCCAATCAGAGCCATCCATTCGAACCGGTAGGAGATTTTAACCAAGGTGTAGGTGACCTTTTGCTGGTACGCGCTTGACAGTGGTCGTGAGCTCTCAGATTGTCTGTTTCGTCGTTGAATGATCAATCAAGGTGGGCCGCACCGAAACAGACCAAGAACCATCCCTCTCCGGTCAAAATTGCGAGCTGAAGACAATGGACGGGGTAGATTTAACCAAACACATCACTGTGGGACCCACTGAATGTTTCAGCGCAATCACGTGCGTCGGTTATTCAGTCCGGGAAAAAACCAGCACTGTGGGGCTATTCTAACTCCTTTTGTTGCGCATAAAGAGAACTTGCGCATGAAGTTTTCCAGCCACCGCCACTACTGCCTCTATAAAGGGGGGAGAAATCTTAGAGATCAAATCATCCACGGCTGGGAGAAGAACACGAGAGAGAGAGAGAGAGTTTTAGTTTTTTTCTTTTTCCTTTTCTTTTGTTTTTGTTTAAGGGATTAGCCCAATCATGTGTGGCTAAACCTCTAAGCTAGGGCTAAGAGGTGAAGCTTGTAGTGTGATGGGAGAGACCTTACTTATGCTATTTGTTTAAGAACTAAATTGATGTTGATTATTGGTTTTGTTAATGGAATGTTTTTAGTCTTTAATGGTCTGTTGTGACTGAAATTACAGTAGGTCTGCGATGCTTTGAATATTTCTTTTTCTCTTTTATGTTTATGACGTCAGGAAGCCCTGTTGTTTATCATAGTCTCCTGGGCATGGTCGGATGACGGTACCCTTCCTGACCTTCATAACATGTGATTGGTTGGTAATTAGTTTAATTCTGTTATTTACCATAGTCTTTTGGGCATGGTTGGGTGATGGAATCCATTCTAATTCATATACCTTTCATCTTTTGAAAACTATTTCAACCACAATTCAGTTTAAATTCCATGATTCTTGATGCAGGCATAAGATCTCTCTGATCTTTACAAGTGGATCCTCTGAATCCCTAGTTTCCTATCTCTGATTTTTCTTAAATTTTAGAATAATTATTCCATCATTATTCCTCAAATTACATACAGTTTAGATTTCATCTTAGCCTAGTTCTAGTTCTAGTTAGTTTTAGATAACGTACGAGTTTCAGTCCCTTGGGATTCGACCTCGGTCTTACCGAGTTATTACTACATCACAACCCTGCACTTGGGGAGTGAACAGTTGGGAGAGGATGTAGCCTTATCTGCTTGAGTGAGGGGGGCTATAAGCTAGGCTGAGTTTGACCAGCCCCCAAATGGATCCCTATCGACGAGCCGAGTAAGCATTGGTATACTACTGGCAGGCGGGTAATGAGGTTTTTTCCACTCGCTGGGCTACACGGCTTACAGGGGCGGCAACCAGCTTGGAGTGTACTAGACCCCGATGATGATCCAAGAGATGTACAGTACTGATATGTAGACTTATTGAACAGGAGTTGCATATTCACTCATTCACTATCCACTCAGGTTGGTGGTGTGCAACTATTTATCACGTGTACATTCGTAATGGCCACGATTTCGGTAGGGGCATGCGACTAACCTGAGATCAGGAGTCTACCATATTGAGTCTGACTATCCAAATTCAGGTATGAGACTAGTTTGGATAGAAGTCCCTTGTGATGGACCCTATAGCCTGCGATAGTGCGTACTATCATCCCGATGTCACACTCCAACTTGGTCATTTCATTGGCATCGCATATTGCATTACATTTGCAGGCATATGGCATTTTAGGTTACTATGTTTCTGCACTTATATGGCATAGACGGACTTAGCAGGATTTACATATTGCATTGTACCCTCGGCATCTAATATTTGGCTCTCTATAACTCCTCATTTGTATAACTGATCTGTATTGCGTATTCTGATATTGTATGACTCATGAACTTGTCAGTATTTCTGCTTATTCTGTTATTGTATGATTTATGATCTTGCCAATATTACTAACATTGTATGATTATGGCATTGCATTGAATACTTAACATTTATTTTGTGCACACACTTACACCGCCCTCTAAGCTGTTTATAAGCTTATGCATAATAAATGCGTGTAGGTGATGTTAGGTTGCAGCAGTATTGAGCTTGAAGCGTGTAGTGGTCTTCCAGAGCCTTGATTTTCGACATATTTATTTCCCTTTCAACATTATATTCAAAGTTTATATTAGTAGATATGTAATGATGATGTTGCTTTTGTGATTTGGGTAAACTTGTGGTTATGCTTCTTACGAGATAAATATACGTTGAAAAATTCTCCTTGTAGGATCTCAAGATCGGAACCTGGCATATGGGTGCTAAGAACCGAGAATGGGGTAATACGAAGGCTGTCGGCACCGAATTCAGCAATCGGGACTCCTGTGAATCCGATTTTCGGGTTTGAGGTATGACATACATTAACGTGGGCTCTACCATAAGGTTGCACCATGTTGGGAGATCTCTGACTGTGTAGGCAACCGTGATGTATATGCCTTATATTAATGTTGTTCATTCATTTTGAAAAATCATTTCAAAGCATGATATATATATATATATATATATATATATATATATATATATATATATATATATATATATATATATATATATATATATATATATATATATATATAAGCAAATTCAAAATTCAAGTAGACCATAATACAAAAGGCAATTCTATATGCCACAAAAGTTTTAGATCAGGCTGATATTTGTGCGTTGTCTTCATCCAAGTCTTTGTGACCCTATTAACACGTTGGATATCAAATAAACATTCTAGTAGTGTGCATTTGGTCGAATCATATTAGATCTATACAGTTCGTATGATCACTAAGGCCAAAATATATAAGGGCCCTAACTTCCAAATCAATCTAACCATCGGATGGGCCATACTAGTCAGATATGAAAGTGTTTAATAAGCAAAGCTTATATGTTATGTAAGTGTTAGTATCACTTGGCGTAAAAGTTCAAAATAAGGCATCGATGTATGTGTAGTTAGATCCACACTATTCATCCAATGTATAGGGTAAATTATGATAAGACATCGAAAATCTAGATGATCCAATCATTCGGTGGGCCACCCCGATCAATCATTTGACATTCAATTTCAGAATCTTAAAAAGAATTAAAAAAAATATAAATTTTAATAATTGAATTTAATGAATATAATTGATTATTTAGGACTTGGCCATTTAGGATGTTAATCAAAGGTGAGCTCTACCATGTTATATAGCCGGATGATTAACAATGTTGTGGATATAATTGATACGATTTTTGAATTCAAATCAATCTGATCATTTTATGGATTCTTCATTAGTAGACTCAGATGAGCAAATTCAACGTATCTCATTATTCATTGGAATTAAAATAAATTATTTGTGATAGTTTGATTGATTAATGTATTGGTTGGAGTGTTTTGTTATGATATTGTATTTTACGGTAAATCACATGCTAATATGTGTTAAATTGCATGAATTCTGATTATTGTACGTTGAATTCACATATGAATATTTTGATCAAGATAAGTACCAATGGTAGTTATGAAAGTGATGCATTCATATATTATCAATCATTCATTATATTTACATAGCATGGTCGATCTTATGGGTCATCCTTAGAAGAAATTTCGATCATGTTAGAGCGTTACCAGATGCGTGTTATGCCCAAGCCTATCTAAAGGTGGAAACTTACCTAACGGATGAATGTGGGTTGACAATATCTAACCCAAGAAAATGGACGATCATCTCATCTGATGCATTCATACATCATTTGCATCTATATCATTATGCATACTCTGTTTCTATTATATCTTAATTTCAATAAGCAGAAATAATGCTTAGTTTTCTCACTAAGCCTGGCCAGCTAAATTTTTTATTGATGGAAAACCTTATAGATAAGCAATTAACTGATGAGTTGGTATATTAATAAAAAGTTGTGATTGAATTGGTGCATGACACACGTGACACATGGTGATACCTATCAGAAGAGGAATTAAACGCATTTGGATTGTTTCTAATTATCTAATTAGAATTTATTTGTTAGGATGATCTGATTTATATATAATGAATGATGATATTAGTAGTAATATTTTAAGCATTTAATTAGTTTTATTTAATTGAATTATTTTATGTATGTAGCAAGTATTCATTGGTAAGTTGTATTAGATGATTAATGATGTCTAACTTATACTAATAATGTTTATGGATGTTAAAAATAGATAGATGTTAGTGCTTAAATTATTTTGTGTAAATGATTGTAAATAAAGTTAATTGGAATGTAAAAATGAATATTAATTTTACATTGAACAATTTTATAAATAAATGAAGTTAGTATACTTTGTCTACAAGTTACGATTTGAAATTTGAATATATGGATTTACACTCTATATCAAATTTTTGAGCGTGACATTAGCCATCAAAATGAATGGACGGTGTGGATGTATGTCACATTCATCATAGTGGCTCCACAGCTGTGAATCCACCGACCCCGGATCCACAACCAAACCACGTTCGACAAGATATTCAATGAGGTCATGACATTGCAAATTTGATTGGTCAATGGTCAGTCCCCACATGACGTCGTCCGACTGGACAGAACGATTTTTAAACCAGCTTTTTGTCACATCTCTGAAAATATCACGTGCCTCGATCAAAATCATCACACTAGAGCCTTGCTGTGTTAGATGAGCCTAGCTTCACCCATGATCTGGGCCTGAAAGGATCAGGCCCCTTTGTAGGAAAGGAATGGACGGTTTGGATTTTAGAAAGACCGCGAATGGTCCATATTCAAAGCATACACGTGCGATCCGTCTGATGACCTGATCTGCCCGTTGTTGGCTCATTTAGATTCTGGGGGTATTTGGGTCAGCCCGGCGTTAAACGTAGGGTTGTTCACGAGTCAAGCTAGCTCGAAAAACTCGCTCGACTCGGCTTGAGTCAGCTCGAATTGACTTGGCTTGAATGACCGATTCAAGCTGAGCCAAGCTAATTATTTGAAGCTCGAGTTGAGTTTAAGCCAAGTTCGACCAGCGGGCATTTCAACTCGACTCGACTCGACTCGAAGCTCAAACTCGAGCTTGACTCGACTCGATTAATAAATATATTAAATATTATATATATATATAAGTTTTAAGTTTAAACTTTTTTTAAAAAAAACTTAGAGTTTCTACTCGACCGCACGCACCCCCCTTTCCCTTTCTTCTCTTTCTCTACCCACTGTCAGCTGCATGCTCACCCGAACACCACCACCAGTTTTTATTTCAGCTCCACAATAGTATGATTTCAATCTCTTGAGATCTACTTCTTGGGCGAGAAACCCAAGAAATCTGAGATGAGTTCTTCTCAGATTTGTCAGAGCTTCAAGGAAATCCAATACGATTTAATTGGCTAAAGCTCTTTACTTGGATTTCTGATCAAGAATAGATCGGTTCTTACAGGTTTCCTCATCCGATTTGAAGCTTTGTTTATTTTTTTTTCATCGAGATTTGCTTTGATTCTCTTAAGATTTTTGAATTTTTCATCAATGGAGGAGGATCAAGAACAAAATTCATTACGCTCTCACCCAACAAGCTCAAGCTCGACTTGACTCGAACCACTAGCTCGACTTGAACTCGACTCGACAGCTTTGACAAACAAGTCAAGCTTTAATGTTGAGCTTGATGCCGAGCTCGAACTCAAGCTTGAACTCGAGTACATCATAGACAAGCCGAGCCGAGCTTGGCCCACCTCAACTCGGCTCGATGCCCACCTCTAGTCAGACGGAGGGACGTGGATTACCTACTAAAGCCTTACCCAGAAGTTCCCGCACTTATATGCTAGGTAGGGGCTACAGTGATGTTTGTGAGAAATCCACCCCATTCATCCCTTTCGTGAGATCATTTTAGCATACAAAAGAAAAAATGAGGCGGATCCAAATCTCAAGTGAGCCACATGAGATGGAAAATTGGGAGAAGAAATTACTACCGTTGAAACTTTCCTGGGCTCGACGTTAAATTTTATATGACATTCATCGTTTGTTAGATCATTCCAACGCAATGAAAACATTTAAAATTTAGCCTGATATGAAACTTTTCTACCTTTAGAAATGCTTCAAAGGTAGTCGTTAAATCCCAACTGTTTCCTCTCATGTGGCTCACTTCACTTTTGGATTACCTAATTTTTTACCTAATGTCTTAAACTGAACTCGCAAACGGATGGACCCGCAGGGTGGGCCCCACTAACATCCAAGGGCATGAACTTAATGCAACCGCTCATGGCTAACGTGCTCCACTCTGCCATTAACCCTGGAGAATCACGTGGTGGACCACGGTGAGATCATCCTTTACCAATGTTCATTCCACTCACGTGGAGAGTGGTAGACATCCGCAAGTGGGCGCACGTTCAATTATAAAAATTATAAAACATGACTGAAATCTGAACTTTCCATAAAATAGAAATATGCCTTTTATCTTCCCTCAAAAAATGAAGCAAATTACACTTTGGGTGAGCCACAATATAAAAAATGAATGGACGGTTATGAATTTTTCGAGCCAATTTTTGTTTTGTTTAGGGCCCACCTGAACTGTGAAATGGCCTGATTTAAGCCAGAAGATCTCGACAGTGTATCTGACCCACACACGTGTTTCAACTTTCTGAGTGTACCTGCATGTGGAATTAGCTAGCGAACCTCTCTCTAAGAAGGGTCCTTACTCTTTCCCGGGTGGTAGACTCTCGGGAGTTTCAACTCCCAGTCAAGGGTTCGAGTACCCATAGGTGGTGAAATTCCACCAGCGTGAGTGTGTGGGGGTGTCTGTGCGTGTTTTAAAAAAAAACAAAAAAAAAAAACCTCGCTCTAATAATTGTCTTGAAATTTAGGAAAAGCCATGATGTAACAATTCACAAAACTCTGGCCACCCACGCGTTGCCATTAGATAGTGGCGTTCTGGATCACAGACGGTCCTGCCCTCGCTCCATCCATCATGGGGCCCACCATTTGGACGGTTAGGATAGGAGTGCATGTCTTGCACGTGGATCATGGATCACGAGCCCACTGCAGATGCCGCCAAGGACATCACGGGGGGAGCGGATTCAGTGTTACCCGGATAACACCTTATTGGGTGTGACCTTTGCCGTGGGCCCACCTTAATAATTTGTTGCATATATATCCACGCCTTCCATGCATTTTTCAGTTCATTTTAAGACGTGGTTCCAAAAATTAAACAGATTTCCAAATCTCAAGTGGACCACACATAGGAAACAGTGGCTATTAAACGCCTACCATTAAAAGCTACCTAGGGCCCACAGTAATGCCCACTGGAATGTTTCTTTTCCATCCAACCCGTTGATAAGATAAAAAAAACTGGATGAAGAGAAAATATAACTATCAGCTTGATCTAAAACTTGTGGCCCACAAAAAGATTTTAATGGCCATTCACTACTATTTCAGTGGTGTGGTCCACCTAGATTTGAATCTTCTTAATTTTTGGGAAAAAGCCTTAAAATGAGATGGAAAAACGGATGGACCGCATGGATACACAACAAATACGTCAAGTTGGCCCCACACAATAAGATTAACAACCACTGAGGAGTTGTCCGGGAACACCTAATCCTCTCCCACCATCTTCCCCTGCGTATTGCGGGTGACGTATCAGAGGGTCATACCTAGAGGCTAGAGGTGTCAAATATGGACGCGGATTGCGTCAGGGATCTGTGGGGCCCACCGTGAAGTAAGTGTTTTATCCAGGCCGTTCACCACTTTTCTCAGATCATTTTAAGCCATGGTGTTAAAAATTAGCCTGGTCCACAGTTCCAATAGACCACACCAAAGGAAGCTTCACTGATAATGACACCCACCGTTGAAACCTTTCTAAGGGCCAACGTGATTTTTTCTTTTTTACCATCCAACCTATTAATAAGGTCATGTAGACGTGGATGAAGTAAAAACACAAAAATCAACTTATCCGTTACGTCTCCAGCTCCCAAGAAGTTTTTAATGGTGTACGGTCAATTTCCACTTAGTGGTCCGCTTAAGGCTTAGACCTGCCTCATGTTTGTTTTGTTTCATATCTTAAAATGATCTAAGAAAAGCGTTGAACGGCGTGGATAAAACAATTATATTAAGGTGGGCCCCACAGAGCCCTTGCATCTGTCAACTATGAAGTTATGAGTGGCCAATCTCTATCTAAGCTCTGCCTGCGCATATTTAGCATAGGCTTGAGCCAGCTGGACATGGATTGCATGACTAAAATTTATGGACCATTGAGATATATGTGCAAAATTTTAGGTATCATTGAGATATATGCAGTACATTTATTTTATAAGGAGGCAAATTATAAGCTTAATTGGACCACACCACAATAAATAGGTTTCTTAATGATGTTCACTGTTGAAAATTTAAACTTTCATAAGGCCCACGTTAATGTATATCTTTCATGTCATTGAACTTGTTCATAAGGTCAAAAGATGTAGATTAAGGAAAAACTATTGGCTTCGTATAAAACTTTTGTAGCCCCTGAGAAATTTTCAACTACATGCATTTAATTCCTCTAGTTTTCAGTGGTGTGGTCCACTTATACCTTGAATCCTTCCCATTCCTGAGCTAGTATCGCAAAATTAATAAATAAATAAATAAATTAGTGAAACAAATCAACAGTGTGAATTAGGCACATACATCAAGGTGGACCCAACAAATTTCAGTTTTTCATCCTCATATTAGCATCAAAGCCTATCAAATAACTATAACAGCCAACATTTGTAGGGGTGGTTGGTTATGATTCCCATTGTAAATAATAATTACCTACTTACCAACATTTACCAATGGTAGATGGAAAAACAAACATGCCCTTAGCGTACAAGAAAGCCAAAATTAATTAAATCTCGGTAATAAAACCTCTAGCCCTCTGACAATTGGTTCAAGTTTAAATCAACTAAACTGTGGAACATGTTGGATTTTTAGGTGAAATGCAACAAAGTTTAACTTTAAAATTTCAATGAAATTAAACCGTAATAAATTTCTATCCATGATTATATTATATTTTAGCAAAACATAATATACTATTTTAAAGAGTACTTGTGTGCAAAAAATTTCACCTTATTTTTGTTGTTGTCAATATTTCAATGTTGAGTCTCTCGACGATCTATCTCTAAGTGTAGAATGGTGAAGAACTGCATCATATAGATCCAACACCTAAGGCTTGCACATGTATGGAAAATAGGAGGCGAGAACACTTGTTCACTCCCCAAGTGCAGGGTTGTGATGTAGTAATAACTCGATAAGACCGAGGTCGAATCTCAAGGGACTGAAACTTGTACGTTATCTAAAATTAACTGGAAATAGAACTAGAATGAGATGAAATCTGAATTGAATTATAAATTGAGGAATAATTATAAACTATTAATCTAAAACTTATAGGAGAAATCAGAGGTAAGGAAACTAGGGATTCAGAGGATCCACTTGTAGAGATCAGGGAGAACTTATGCTTCCATAAAAAATTATGGAAATTACTTAACTGCCGTTGATCTAGTTTTCAAAGAGATGAAAGGAAAATGAATTAGAATGGATTCCATCACCAAACCATGCCCAAAGACTATGACAAACAACAGAATCAAACTAATTACCACCCAATCACATGTATGCAAGTTAGGAAGGGTACCGTCATCCAACCATGCCCAAGAGACTATGGTGAACAACAGGACGTCCTGACGTCATAAACATAAAAAGGAAATAGAAATATTCAAAGCATCGCAGATCCATTGTAATTTCAGTCACAACAGGCCATTAAGAACTAAAAATATTTCCATAATAATCAACTAAAATCAACGTCGATTCATGAATTAAAACTAAACTAAAATAAAATTTTCCATCTCACTACAAGCTTCACCTCTTAGCCCTAGCTAAGAGGTTTAGCCAGACATGGATGGCTAAATCTCCACAATTGAAATAAACTAAAAAAATAAAAAGAAAATACTCTTTTTTCTTCTGCTTCACGTCCCTGCCCGATCCTCCACGTCTCTCTTTTTCTTCCTTCCTAGACCTGAATTGAATGCTCCCCACGTCCAAAACCTCCTTTTATAGCTGCTGGAAGGCTGGAGTCAGTGACAGAGTTGTAGCAGGACACGGAGTGTAATTTTCGCAGCCAAGTTCGGTGCCTCGAAACACGCCACTTTCCTCGCTCAAATTTCAAAGAAACACCATCCCTTAGGATTTTATTGGGTCCTCTACATGATAGACGGTTCAGATCTGCCATATGATCAAAGATGGTGGGCCAAAATCGCCTGAAAAAGTCAGTTTTTGCGGATGTGCGAAACCTTTCGTACCATTTCACTGTTGTGATTGGTGGGCCCCACAAGAATTTTCTGAAAAATTCACCCCGTCCATTGGATTCAGAACGAAATTTCAATTAAGAATGGGTGATTTTGAACGTCCATTGATGTGGCCCAGAGAAGAAATCACAAAAGAATCAGTTTTGAACGTTGCAGGGCAGCCCTTTTGTGGCCTCTGTATCTCACACGTGTGCACACATGGGTGAAAAGTGACAACATGGTTTTGTAGTGCTCGCGGCTTTCTACACGGTGGACGGTTTGGATTGAGCTTATGGGGCACGTGTGGGGCCCACAGTCGATCGCAAAAAGGGCCAGCGGCCGTGCATTACGTGGTGCGTAAGCGAAATCTTCTTTCGCTGTAATGATCGGTGGAGTCCACTTAGCTTTCTTTTTGAAAATCCACACCGTCCATTGGCTTCAGGACGAAAAACCGTCCAGGAAGGCAAAGTCCAGTTTGATTTCAATGTGACCCACAAAATCTGTAACCCAGTCGTCCATCCTGCGTTTTCCATCCATCTACGTCCGTACCTGTGCATAGGATCAAACGGACAGCTAGGTGAGGGTTTTTATCCCTCTATCGTGAGTATGGACGGTTCAGATCATCTGAAAAGATGATGTGTGAGTCCCACTACAAAAAAAATGGAAGCCAGCGTCCATCCGCTGGCTCTTTACGCAGAGAGGGAGAGAGAGACGGGTTAGCGCTTGCGCTGACCGGTTGGGTGATCCGGTGCGGCTCGCGTGCGGACGTGCTGTGTGCACGTACGTTACACGTGGGGTCCACTGTGATGTTTATGTGAAATCCATTTCGTCCATCCTCTTCACCATCTCCTTTTAACCGTAGGGACCAAATTTGAAGCGTATCCAGATAGCAGGTGGGCCCCAAATTTGAAGATTGATGGGCTGATCTGCCCGTTAGGCCACTTCCGCAATGATCCCATGGATGATTTTTGACGTGTACGGTTAATTTATAGTCCTCAGGCCACGTATGAAGTTTCGAGCCGAATGGATGGTGCGAACCTCGTGATCTTGCATTCTGGACGTCCTTCAGGCCACTTGAGCTTCAATTTCTTACTTTTCTCGAATTTCTAACCGTGTATATTTGTCAATCTTGGTTCCCTGGAGTGTGTCCCTTGCCTTTGGTGTCATCAGATCGTTAAATCTCAACTTTTAACGTCCTTTTTCCATCCATGCTCATAAAATCACCTTGCAACACAAGAATGAGAAAACGAGCCCTTAGACAGCATTATATTCGTAAATCCAGACAATATCTGGGGTCTAATATGCAATATTTGACCCTCAACACAACCCCCAACCAACATTTTGCTAGTCCCGAGTAAAGTATGCGAAAAATAAATTGAGAATTATAGGAGAACTTTCTATGAAATCGAGTGAGATTTTGAACAAAATACGAGAAATTTAATATCCATGAATGTTAGAAATTATTTTCTCCTGAGCTCAAGCGCACGGTAGACTTCATAATCAAGTGTAAAGCATTAATCCATCAATTAGAAAAATTTTAAACATTGAGATCCATGGATGTATAGTCTAATCTCGGCTTATCATCATTAAGAGATCCAATCGTCAATTTCATGATATCATTGGTAACCAACAAGAAAATTCATGACAACCAAAACCTAATCCAAAACTTGTCTCATAGATTAGCCTATTAACTTGTGATTTTTCTATTCAAAGTAATGCCAAGGAAGGGGAATCAAATCCTCACTTATAGGGAGCAAACCTATGGTGAAGATCGTACACCTGACTCTTTTTAGATATCATTCATGGGGAATTAACTCCACACCTATAGGGAGCAAACTTATGGTGAAGATTAATTATCCAACCTTTTCAATTTTTATACCATGATGGCAAGATATTTCAAGCTGGTTCCTTTCGTGCTTAGTGATTACCAAATTAACCCTTCAACGTCAGACTGAAATCTTAACGTGAAAGCGAGATGTGACATGTGAAATCCTGAAGCGATCAATGTTTAAAACTTCTAATCATGGCTTAGCAACTCGATCTTAACTGCAATATGCCACAGATATGGAATCCAAGAGTCATAAATTATCAACATCATATATCTCACAATTCTAAATCAAGGATATTCGTCAAAATCACTTTGAATTCATAAAAAATTTCAGAATTTTTTTTTTTTTCACAATTGGTATAATTGTTGCTCAAGACCAAGAAAATACGGATTAGGAAGCCTAACCTCCCACCCCCAACCTAAAATCTACATTGTCCTCAATGTAAAAGATATAAACATGCAATGCACATGGGACAACGAAAGTAAATGAGAAGTGATGGGAAGATAGTACCTGAATAACGAATCAAGAGAGTTTCCAATAGATCACGGCATGGAAGCTTGTCAGCATGAGAGAGAAAGCAGAACAAAAATAACGAAAATAAAATCATACCTATACCACTTTCGCAGGTGCTCTTGATTACATTTAGCGTATGCAACAAGCCTTTAAACCCCTAGGTTACCCCTAGTGGACGAGTTGTAGTCTCGTGAGGGTTTGCAGTAATGTTACCCACAAACATTGAATCATCTACTAAAGAATGAAAAGGAAAAAAAAAAGCTGGGTTGCCTCCCAGGAGCGCTAAATTTACCGTCTTCAGACAGACAAATAAAGCAACAATCCTAGTCCTATGAAAGCGATAAACCTACCTATACCTCCATCAGACTAGGAGATCAGTCCTGGTAAACAGGAGTAATCAGAGGCATCGATATGTCCTCTGAATCAAATGTCTCGACAAATGGCTTTAATCGATGTCCATTTACTTTAAACTCCTTGCCATTGTCGGGATCTCTTATCTTGACGGCCCCATGAGGATAAGCAGTAACAACAATGTAAGGGCCGGTCCAACGAGATCGAAGCTTACCCGGAAAGAGATGTAGTCGAGAGTCATACAAGAGGACTTTCTGACCGGGCGTGAATGATTTCCGTAGAATATGTTGATCATGAAACGCCTTCATCATGTCCTTGTAAATTCTCGAGTTTTCATATGCATCGTTCTGGATTTCTTTCAGTTCATTTAATTGAAGTTTGTGTAGCGAACCAGCGTTGTCCAGATTGAAATTTAAATTTTTGATCGCCCAGTATGCTTTATGTTCCAACTCCACCGGCAAGTGACAAGCCTTTCCATAGACAAGTCTAAAGGGAGATGTTCCAATAGGAGTTTTAAAAGCAGTACGGTACGCCCATAAGGCATCGGTCAATCGGATTGACCAGTCCTTACGATCAGGGTTAACCGTTTTTTCCAGGATATGTTTGATCTCCCTATTGAAAATTTCAACTTGTCCACTTGTCTGTGGATGGTATGGGGTGCTCACCTTATGAGAGATACCGTATTTCTTCATTAGACTCTCAAATGGTCTATTACAAAAGTATGAGCCCCCGTCACTAATGATGGCTCGAGACGTTCCGAACCGCGACAGGATATTTTCTTTCAAAAATTTAATGACCGTGCGATGGTCATTTTTGCGGCATGGAATTGCTTCGACCCATTTAGTGACATAGTTTACGGCGAACAAAATATACAGATTTCCAAATGATTGGGGGAATGGTCCCATGAAATCGATGCCCCAACAATCAAATGCTTCTATAATAAGGATGGGATTCAAGGGCATCATATTTCGACGGGATAATGCTCCCAATTTCTGACAACGCTCACAAGCCTTGCAAAACTCATGAGTGTCCCTGAACATAGTGGGCCAGTAGAAACTACACTGTAAAATCTTGACCGTGGTCTTTTTAGCAGAAAAGTGACCACCACAGGCCTGTGAGTGACAGAAGGAGATGACACTCTGATGCTCATCGTCTGGCACACATCTCCTTAAGACTTGGTCTGGGCAATATTTAAACAAATGTGGATCATCCCAGAAAAAGTTACGCACCTTGGTAAAGAATTTCTTCTTATCTTGTGACGTCCAGTGTGTCGGTATGGCACCAGTAGCAAGATAATTAGCAATATCAGCAAACCAAGGTGAATGGGAGACTCTAAACAGTTGTTCATCAGGGAACATGTCATTGATATGGGTCGCCTCAAGGGAATCAGAGGTATTAAGGCGAGAAAGGTGATCAGCTACTACGTTCTCTACTCCCTTTTTGTCTTTAATTTCTAAATCAAATTCTTAGAGTAGAAGAATCCATCATATTAGGCGGGGCTTAGAATCATTCTTGGAAAGAAGATACTTAAGTGCCGCATGATCTGTATAAATAATGATCTTGGATCCGATCAGGTAGGACCGAAATTTGTCCAAAGCGAACACTACGGCTAAGAGTTCCTTTTTCGTAGTCGAGTAGTTCACTTGGGCAGGATTTAGAGTCCTACTTGCGTAGTGAATAACGTAAGGCCACTTATCTTTTTTCTGGCCTAGAACCGCTCCAATAGCATAATCAGAGGCATCGCACATAAGTTCAAAAGGAAGACTCCAGTCGGGTGGCTGCATGATAGGTGCAGTGGTTAACATGCCCTTAAGCTTAGTGAAAGCTTCTTGGCACTGCTCAGTCCACTCGTATGGTGTATTCTTTTGAAGAAGATTACATAAAGAACGAGAAAGGAGACTAAAGTCCTTTATGAATCGTCTGTAAAAGCCTGCGTGTCCTAAGAAGGATCGCACGTCTCTGATATTCTTGGGTGGAGGTAGGTTAGAGATAAGATCAATTTTTGCCTTATCTACCTCGATTCCTTTGAACGAGATGATATGCCCAAGGACAATTCCCTTTTGAACCATAAAATGACACTTCTCCCAGTTAAGTACTAAATTTTTTTCTTCACATCTTTTCAGCACACATTTAAGACTTGCTAAGCATTCGCTGAAAGATGAACCAAAAACAGAGAAATCGTCCAAGAAGACCTCTAGATATTTCCCCACCATGTTAGAAAAGATACTCGTCATGCATCGTTGAAAGGTGGCAGGGGCATTACATAACCCGAATGGCATCCTTCTGTAAGCAAAGGTGCCATAAAGACATGTAAATGTGGTCTTTTCCTGATCCTCAGGGGCGATTTCAATCTGATTATAACCTGAATACCCGTCAAGGAAACAATAATAGGAATGACCAGCTAACCTTTCCAGGATTTGATCAATGAAGGGCAAAGGAAAGTGGTCTTTCCTTGTGACGGTATTCAGCTTTCTGTAGTTAATGCACATCCTCCAACTAGTAGTAACTTTGGTTGGCACGAGTTCATTATTGGCATTGGTTACGATGGTGATTTCGGACTTCTTAGAAACCACCTGAGTTGGACTCACCCATTGACTATCGGATATGGGGTAAATGATCCCCACTTCCAATAGTTTGAGAACCTCGGCCTTAACCACTTCCTTCATGTTTGGATTTAGTCTATGTTGTGATTGCCGAACGGCCTTTACATTGTCCTCAAGATATATACGGTGAGTACAAATCGATGGGTTAATTCCCTTGAGGTCCGCTATCGTCCATCCAAGAGCCCCCTTATGCTCAATGAGAGTAGATATCAGCATACTCTCCTGTTCTTTCTCCAGGTGGGAAGAGATCACCACCGGGTATGTCTCATCTTGACCTAAATAGACATATTTTAAATCAGAGGGCAAAGGTTTTAGGTCAAGCTTCGGTGGCTTGAGGTTAGACGGTAGAGGCACTACATCAGTTTGGGGCAATTCTTCAATTTGTGGCCTCCACCGGTTAACTTCAAGTACCGGTGCAGTATCCAGCATGGCACACGTCTCCCTAATTATATCATCATCAAGATCATAGGAGTGGGCCAGACACGTCTCTAGAGGATCAGAGGATAAGGTGAGAGGCGTTCTATCTTCCACAAAAGAATCAATCATGTTAACATCGTGGAAATCGTCATCATCCTCTGAGTTGCTGCCGTTATTGAAAAAGATATTTGATTCCAATGTCAAATTTCCAAAGGACATAGTCATGACACCATTCCTGCAATTGATAATTGCATTTGAAGTGGACAGGAATGGGCGACCAAGAATGAAGGAAACCTGAGTGCTCGTGTCATTGATGGGTTCGGTGTCCAAGATGATAAAATCAACAGGGTAGTAGAATCTATCCACCTGAACCAACACATCCTCGATAATCCCTCTTGGTATACGAACAGAACGATCAGCAAGTTGTAGTGTGGTTCGAGTGGGTTTTAATTCACCCAAACCTAACTGTTGGTATACCGAGTAGGGAATCAGATTGACGCTTGCTCCTAAGTCAAGAAGTGCATGGTCAATTCGATAGTTCCCGATTACACATGATATGGTTGGGCAACCGGGATCTTTGAATTTTTGCGGCACATCTTGTTTCAGGATGGCACTCACTTTCTCAGTCAAGGAGAACTTCTTTTGAACACTTTTTCGTCGTTTGGTAGTGCATAAATCCTTTAGAAATTTAGCATATAAAGAAATCTGTTTTACAACGTCAAGCAGAGGAATGTTAACTTTCACTTATTTCAACACCTATAGGATATCCTGAGAGTTAGAGAGACGTTTTGGTTCAACCAACCGTTGGGAAAACGGAGCAACTGGCTTTTCTAGAGGTTCTGGTTCAAATTTTTGTGGAGCGCCACTAGATCCATCATTGTTGTCCTCTTCTGGTTCTTGAGGCTTTTCGGGCCTAACCGGAAGGGTTTTATCAATAACCTTCCCACTCCTAAGAGTGGTGATGGATTTATCGTGCCCCATTTGATTTGAAGAGCTGGGATCACCTGTCTCGTATTGCGGTTTCGGATTAGGAAGTGATTGTGCAGGGAGCATCCCTTTTTCCATAGCCGTCATACGTGAATATATTTTTTACATAAAATCTGAAATTCCTTGCATTATCCGAGCCAGCTCTTGTATGGAAATTTGAACCGATTCTTCTTGAGGTTTCCCCTGATTTGAATTTTGATTGAAGAACCCTTGAGGGGTAGCAGTTTGTCCGTCCTCCAACTAAAATTCGGATGATTTTTCCAGCCAGGATTGTACGTATTAGAGGGTGGTCCATTGAAAGGTCTTTGATAATTATTTACGGCATTAGATTGTTCATTCAATACTTCTCGAAAGGCAGGTATTGAAGGATAATTTTCAGTAGTACGAATGTTGCAATCACAGATGCCGCAAACACTTTCATTAACCTTTTTCTTCCTTCCTTCCATGGCCTCAAATTTTCTGGTGAGATTGGCCACCTTAGCGTTAAGATCATTATCCTCTTTCAGGAGATATATTCCTCCTTTTTCCCTTGAATGAGTCGACCTAGACGTAGTGTTCGTCCTTGGGTAATAGTCCTATGATTGTGTTTTTTCCGCGAGACTATCGAGGTAATCCCATACCTCATCGACATTTTTATTAATAAAATCTCCGTTACACATTGTCTCGACCATTTGGCGCATGGAAGATGTACCCCATCATAGAAAAAATTCGTAATGCGCCATATTTCAAAGCCATGTTGTGGGCATGCATTAACCAGATCCTTGAACCTTTCCCAATATTGGAAGAATGTTTCATCTTCCTTTTGGGCAAAGTTTATAATTGCTCTCCTGAGGGTAATTGTCTTATGATGTGGGAAAATTTTCTTTATAAATTACCTCTGCATATCATTCCATGTGCCAATGGATCTAGGACGCAGTGAATGTAACCACGTCTTGGCTTTTTCTTTCAAGGAAAATGGAAAGAGTTTCAGCCTAATAGTATCCTCAGATACATTAGGAAAGTATAAGGTGCCTATGATTTCATCGAACTCTTTCAGATGCAAATATGGTTCTTCAGACTGAAGCCCATGGAACTTAGGAAGGAGTTGGATAACCCTTGGCTTGATGTCCATATGTCCTGTATTCTCAGGAAAAATCATGCATGAGGGCGTACTCACCCCCGCCGGTTGTAAATAATCTCGTAAAGTACGAGGCGGGGGTGCCTGATGCACCTCATTCTCATCATGTACTTCCTCAACCTTTGGTTGGGGTAGTGCTTGAGGTTGATTTTCAGCCATAACGTCTTCTAACTCAGGAGAATTCAAGTGGTGTCTAGTCCTGCAATGGACAGTCAACCCCTCAACTAATCCTCCTTCAGTCACGAGACGTCGAGTGTTGTCGCGTGCCCAATGGGGCATAAAACACACTCAGCCTTCAAATTCTAACTTAAACCTAAAAAAGAAAATAAAAATCTAGGAAAAGGGAGGGTTGGAGAGAAGTTACCAAATCGGAGTTCCTAAGTTAAAAACCTGCAAAACAAACTAAAATAAGTTAGTTTCTAAGAGTAGAAAGTCCTAATTAAAAATAAACTAATTTCTAGAGAAAATAAGAAATTCTAAAAAAAAAAGAAAAAATTAGAAAGAGCTTACTAAATTAGAAGTTTCCTACAAAACAAAAAAATTGAGTTAGTTCTAAAAATCAGATAGAAGGAAGAATAGCAAATTTCTAAAGTTAGAAAAATTTCTAATAAGGAAAATAACTAAGCTTCTAAACATAGAATTAAAAATTTCTAAAAAGAAAATCTAATCCTACACTAATCCTAAAACTAATTAATTTCAGAAAACGTATCCAACAGTGCCCGGCAATGGCGCCAAAAACTTGTTCACTCCCCAAGTGTAGGGTTGTGATGTAGTAATAACTCGGTAAGACCGAGGTCGAATCCCAAGGGACTGAAACTTTTATATTATCTAAAATTAACTGGAAATAGAACTAGAATGAGATGAAATCTGAATTGAATTATAAATTGAGGAATAATTGTAAACTATTAATCTAAAACTTATAGGAGAAATCAGAGGTAAGGAAACTAGGGATTCAGAGGATCCACTTGTAGAGATCAGGGAGAACTTATGCTTGCATCAAAAATTATGAAAATTACTTAACTGCCGTTGATCTAGTTTTCAAAGAGATGAAAGAAAGATGAATTAGAATGGATTCCATCACCAAACCATGCCCAAAGACTATGGCAAACAACAGAATCAAACTAATTACCACCCAATCACATGTATGCAAGTTAGGAAGGGTACCGTCATCCAACCATGCCCAAGAGACTATGGTGAACAACAGGACGTCCTGACGTCATAAACATGAAAAGAAAATAGAAATATTCAAAGCATCGCAGACCCATTGTAATTTCAGTCACAACAGGCCATTAAGAACTAAAAATATTTCCATAATAATCAACTAAAATCAACGTCGATTCATGAATTAAAACTAAACTAAAATAAAATCTCCCATCTCACTACAAGTTTCACCTCTTAGCCCTAGCTAAGAGGTTTAGCCAGACATGGATGGCTAAATCTCCACAATTGAAATAAACTAAAAAAATAAAAAGAAAATACTATTTTTTCTTCTGCTTCATGTCCCTGCCCGAGCCTCCACGTCTCTCTTTTTCTTCCTTCCTAGACCTGAATTGAATGCTCCTCACGTCCAAAACCTCCTTTTATAGCTGCTGGAAGGCTGGGGTCAATGACAGAGTTGTAGCAGGACACGGAGTGTAATTTTCGCAGCCAAGTTCGGTGCCTCGAAACACGCCACTTTTCTCGCTTAAATTCTAAAGAAACACCATCCCTTAGGATTTTATTGGGTCCTCTACATGATAGACGGTTTAGATCTGCCATATGATCAAAGTTGGTGGGCCAAAACCGCCTGAAAAAGTCAGTTTTAGCGGATGTGCGAAACCTTTCGCACCATTTCGCTGTTGTGATCGGTGGGCCCCACAAAAGTATTTTCTAGAAAATCCACCCCATCCATTGGATTCAGAACGAAATTTCAGTCAAGAATGGGTGGTTTTGAACGTCCATTGATGTGGCCCAGAGAAGAAATCATAAAAGAATCAGTTTTGAATGTTGCAGGGCAGTCCTTTTGTGGCCTCTGTATCTCACACGTGTGCACGCATGGGTGAAAAGTGACAACATGGTTTTGTAGTGCTCGCGGCTGTCTACACGGTGGACGGTTTGGATTGAGCTTATGGGGCACGTGTGGGGCCCACAGTCGATCGCAAAAACGGCCAGCGGCCGTGCATTACGCGGTGCGTAAGCGAAATCTTCTTTCGCTGTGATGATCGGTGGGGTCCACTTAGCTTTCTTTTCAAAAATCCACACCGTTCATTGACTTCAGGACGAAAAATCGTCCAGAAAGGCAAAGTCCAATTTGATTTCAATGTAACCCACAAAATCTGTAACCCAGCCGTCCATCCTGCGTTTTCCATCCATCTACGTCCGTACCTGTGCATGGGATCAAACGGACAGCTAGGTGAGGGTTTTTCCCCCCCCTATCGTGAGTATGGACGGTTCAGATCATTTGAAAAGATGATGTGTGGGTCCCACTACAAAAAAATGGAAGCCAGCGTCCATCCGCTGGCTCTTTACGCAGAGAGGGAGAGAGAGACGGGTCAGCGCTTGCGCTGACCGGTTGGGTGATCCGGTGCAGCTAGCATGCAGACGTGCTGTGTGCACGCACATTGCACGTGGGGTCCACTGTGATGTTTATGTGAAATCCATTCTGTCCATCCTCTTCACCATCTCCTTTTAACCGTAGGGACCAAATTTGAAGCGTATCCAGATAGCAAGTGGGCCCCAAATTTGAAGATTGATGAGCTGATCTGCCCGTTAGGCCACTTCTGCAATGATCCCATGGATGATTTTTGACGTGTACGGTTAATTTATAGTCCTCAGGCCACGTATGAAGTTTCGAGCCGAATGGATGGTGCGAACCTCGTGATCTTGCATTCTGGACGTCCTTCAGGCCACTTGAGCTTCAATTTCTTACTTTTCTCGGATTTCTAACCGTGTATATTTGTCAATCTTGGTTCCCTGGAGTGTGTCCCTTGCCTTTGGTGTCATCAGATCGTTAAATCTCAACTTTTAACGTCCTTTTTCCATCCATGCTCATAAAATCACCTTGCAACACAAGAATGAGAAAACGAGCCATTAGACAGCGTTATATTCGTAAATCTAGACGATATCTGGGGTCTAATATGCAATATTTGACCCTCAACAACACTTATCTTTTCTGTCTATTTTCACTTTTTTTGGCTCATTTTAAGTGGATGTCTAATGGGGTTTAGATGTCTAGGAACTCCTTGTGATGAATCCTCCCCCGTGGAATAAGATTTATATGTGAGGGTTTAGAATTTCTAGATAGGCGCCATATTATGATGCTCCGCCACCTTACAAGACTTTTATGTAACTTAGCGGGAATGAAGCCTATTTACCTTCCTAATTTAGGCACCGCAACCGTCCATATTCCTCAATTATTATTCATGGTCATTATCCTTAGGCAATCCAATGTCACCCCAAAGACTAGATCAATATAGATCTTGGTTGCTGGACGTCAATCAAATATAGTTAAAAATATATTAATGATTAAAACTCAAAGTAAATGGCTGAAAACTCACAAATAATTAATCGAAACCATAGAATTGTTGGCCAACCTTTAAAACAACTAATGAACGGTCCAAACTATAAGATCAACTTATTACCTATCGCATGGGAATATTAAGTGAATCATATGTTAAATTGTGTAGACTTGGACAACCTCTATAAAACTACCCAACTATGCTCACTTTTAATGGTTATGTAGTAGTCTTATAAAGTGAGCCAAAGTAGTATTAATTAGGATATCTCTATTCACACATCCTCAAGTCTAGGGATTTGATAGAGCTACTACAACTGCAAGTCTTTTCTAGTCCAGGCATGATGGACCTCCTAATCTAGATATTTGCAAGTAATTTTTTGAATGTAAATAATTAGAGGCTATCTCAAAGCCATTATCCATGACACACTCATATACTTATGTGGGATAGGACGAACAAACACCGACATCAAGTTAACCATGATAGTGGAGATTGTCTATCTTGACACTAAGTTATCCCCTCAAAGGGCTGGCTAAAGAGGGAGCATTAAATCAAAGGAACCTCAGCTTTGATTCAGTTAGGGATCTCCCTTTGAGCATCAGAGGTCTGTATATGTTAGATAAGATTGGTCTAGGCACTTTTAGAGAAGCTTGAGGCTGTCCATAGGGTTTTTGAGCTTTGCTTTTTGTATATGGATAGGATAGGCATCCCCATGAGCTTTTCCTTCCCAGGGAGGCTCGAATTTTCTGTATCTCTGGTTGAATATTAATATACACCCTCAATTTTGAAAAATAAAAATAAAAAATCCCCTCACATAAGATGACCATTCTGATTAACACTGGTATGTCCAATGTTGGTTTCATTAGGTGTAGACATAATAGATATCCATGTTTTTCATGGTTTTCAATGGATCTAGCCCCAAGAATAGCATGAATATAATAATAATATTATATTTTTAAACATGATTAACCATATAGATGTTTAATATCATACTTCAGCTCGAATAATTGTGTAAATGGTTGCTTGAATATGAGAAATTTGTTGATGATGCGCGCCTAATCAAAAGAGTCTCTTCCCATTCTATTATAGTTGGAGGAGATGAAATTCTACGTTGTATCTTTGGTAGGGCCCGAGATCAACACAAACCATCAACTAAAATGACCCATATGTCTACACGTGTGAAGGGAGGAAGAAATTACATGCCTCTTATCTCTCTCTATAAGTGATGCCCAAGGGGTATGTCAAGGGCTTCTCTACTTATGGGAGCTACTCCCTACAATAAGATCTTATATAAGGAGTTTAGGGTTTTAGGGGTGTACATCATATAGTACTCTGCCACCCTACAACTTCTTTGTACCCTATAGTTAGTGAAGTTCATTAAACTGCCTCATTCATGTATGCACTTATCATCTAATCTCCTGGCCATCATGACCATCCATCATTGATTTAAATCCCATGACGATCAAGCGGTGGACTATCATATCTAGGCCATTAGGTCATCATCAAATTTGATAAAATATTTCGACATTTGAAAAACTTCATAAAGTCTATTAAAACCACTTGATAATTCTCTGGTCTAATAGATATATCCATAAAGTAGTCCCATGGTAAACCTAGTGGATCCCATATTAGCCTATGTAATGGCCTTATAAAGTGAGCTAAGGTTGCTCGATCAAGATACCAATCTTACAAATCCTCAAGTGTAAGGATCTAATCACCTTTGGTGCACTATCAAGTCTAAGATCACATAATCATATTCCACATTAATGGACTCTTAAATTATTGATTTGGACTGCGAACCTTTCAATATATGTCACTACTAAAAATGACTAAAGTTGACGGTGCGTGTTATGGTTTTCCCAACAGTGTTTAGCTGTCAAAGTCACCGACGGCTTTTAGCCGTCGGCGAATCACAATACACCATCAGCAAAGCCGTCGGCGAATCACAATACACCATCAGCTAAATAAAGAAGTTTGGTGGACATTCAATCACTATTGTGGCAACGTCAATTACCTAACACGTCCTCTCTCTCTCTCTCTCTCTCTCTCTCTCTCTCTCTCTCTCTCTCTCTCTCTCTCTCTCTCTCTCTCTCTCTCTCTCTCTCTCTCTCTCTCTCTCTCTCTATTTTTGTCTCCCTTTATGGTAGCCGGTTGGGATTAATCACCATTTCAGTGAGATTCATGTTCCTTTCCTCATATATTAATTCTCGATTTGTAGGGTTTTTTTTTATGGCTGATGTGGTAGTAGATTTGATGTTCGTTTGTTCATATTTTGTTGATTTCTAGGATTTTGATAGCCAATTTGGAGGATTGTTCTCATTTGGAGTGAAATGATTTACAATTAGAAGCTAAAGCTTATGGAGAGATTCAATGATTTACAATTAGAAGCTGCAGCTTATGGAGAGAAATCTCCTGTGAAATATATTGTGGCTACATATGGAGTGATGTTACCATCCTATTTGTCAACATTGCCCAGGCATATTGTCTGCTCTAGGACTTTAATTTTTTGTTTTTCAATTCATTACTGAGCCTCTCACCTTGCTTTTAATCTATGGGCATCAATCGTCATCGAAAAGAGCAGTCTTGTTGTTGCTTCCCAGTGTTTGAAGAAGGAAATCTTATGTTAGCTTGAAAGCCGGGTATATCTTTACTACCATTCCTAGATGCTAATGATAATTGCAGTTTTTAGGGTATGTTTGTGGTTCATTTTAGGTTGACATTCAACGGTGTTGGTTCTTCTATAATTTTATTTGGATGAATATGATTTTTCTGGAGTTTTATTTGGATGAATATGCTGCCTGTAATATATATGCTCATACCTGAAAGAAACCGCACTCCTTGCAAGCCAGATCCAGCTTTCTTCCTTCATCTTTGTTTCCACTCAACAACAAAGAGAAATCTATGATGGGGATATTATATGAGAGGGTGGAAAGCTTTGCATCTTGGGCCTATCAATATGGTCTCTTATCTATCTATCAGGAACATTGAGTCCCTCCTTGCAATCTTTTGAACACTATCTGCAGGCAGAGATTTTCCTCAAACCAACACATTATCTTTTTGCAATCCTCCTTCCAAAACCTTTGAATCCATATCTTTTTACTGAACAATCCTAGTGTTCAGATGTTATTATAGTTTCATATAATCACAAAGATGATCTTGATATGTGATTAAGCAGATATATGTTTTGATTATGAGAGCCCTAGAGAAGTACTTGTTTTGCTTCTTGTTTTACTTGTTAGCTTGTCATAAAAAAATAAAATAGATGCTATTTAATTAGTTGGACTTCTTTTGTTTTGTGTTTGAATGATTTTGTAAACTCCAAGAGAATTAGTGTTTTTTATTTTATTTTATTTATTTATTTATGTAATGTAATTAAGAAACAGATAGCTATTTGGGATGCTAGGACAAGGAAGTAATGCTGCATATGATTTGTTTGATTGATTGCTTGTATGTATTTAGTAGGTTTAGTTGGATAATCTTTCCTTATCTATTTATCATCTCTTTCTTTATATTTGGCAGTTTTTTTAGTTATTAATTTTATTTTGTACCTGTCCGTGAGAACTGTATCGGAAAATCTTGGGAACCATGAAGTATAGGTGCTTCTTAATTGATCTGCTGGCTTCATGTTCCTGCCACATCTGTTGTAAGACATACAACAACTAATTAATACATTCCTAAATACCATTATGGTTCTCTGTATATGCTCATAATCTAACATTTTCTATTGTCTTTCTTCTAACAATCAAGTGCCTTTTGGTCAGGTACAAGGGACATCGTGACATTTAACCTTGATCGGACTGCATTTGCATCTTGAGGGGATTAAAGATGCTCAACGGATGGTATCTTTTAAAGCTTTTCCTGGTAAAAGATAATGATGTGATTGCCTGTAGTGTGTGAGTGATCGAGGGTTCAATCTCTAGTAGTGTTGCCTTTTAAAAAAGCAAGAAATAAAAAATAAAATTGGTGATATGATTGTGTGTGCCAATATCTCCCACCGCCTACAAATGGTAGGTGGGAATCTTGATATGTATTCTAAAAATGATTTATGAAAGTTCAAGTTGTGAAAATGCTGCTAGATTCCTGCCAAACATCTTTAAATGTTGAGAGAGTAGGCTTACTACTCTCGGTGAAATAATGCCCATATCTTTATAGGATTTTTGCTGACTCTGTACTGAACTAACTGTTGCATTGGCTTTTCAGATGTCAGCTTTGAAATATGCAAACAATGGGTTGAAAGGAATGATGAAAACTGTGAAGATTCGGGACATAGATGCATGATCTCCTCTTACTCTTTTCTCAGTTTCCATGTTTGTTAGCTTTAGAGCCTTGTAATAAGGACAAGTCACTTAAATTAAATTGCACATTTCAATACGTGTTTGTATCTGTGTGAGTGATGTTCATGGATTCAACTAATTTTAAAGATCCATCTGCTAATTACACAATATACTATTAAAAAGTTGTTTTATATTGTAATCTTTTACAATATACAATTAAAATGAAATAATTTATTTTATTATTTAAAATATTTGTGTGGCATTGGTCAGTTATGACTTTTAAAAGGACTCTCTAGCACCTTGCATTTTTCAGACATGGATTCACACATCAGTGTCCAAGTTACGTAGCTCTTATGCCGCATTTGGCTCAAGGCCATTTCTGGAGCAGACATGACAATTTGTGATTTTGGAATTTCTACTCTTAGAAGTATTTCAAAAAAAAAAAAGGAATAAAAACAGTGTACTTGGGCTCTTTTTTGTTGTATTGGAAAGAAAGAGCCATTTCATATCACATGAGCATTGTTTCATCATTTTGGGAAATTCTACTGAGAGTGGAAATCCCAAAATAATTAATTATTTTTCTCATGGCCTGAGCCAAAAAGTTGTGACTCGTTTTTTAACTAGGACCCTAACTGGGGAGTTAGAAGACATGTGAAAGATATGTAGCAATGACACTTATTACAAATATACTCATCAGTTAGTTATACACTGTAATCATACCATAGCTGATAAGCAGGTTAGATTTAATTAAATTATTGATCATATCTGACTGTCATATTAATCATAGAACTCCAAAGGGTGATTAGATCCTTTCCGCTTTCGTAGTAGTTACCCAATCACTGGACACGAGCCTCTATATTATTTAGCTTTCTAAGTGGGTTCATAAGATCGTGCCAGGCCTTTTGAAACCTAGTTGCATCTTAACCAGTCGGCATCTATCACCTATGATGCCAAAATCAAACATTCTACTTGTTCATGAGTTATCTTGTCCATCCATTTTTGCATGCAACTCACTTTACAATTCATATCATAGGATCAATATGATTTTTCTAAGACAGGTGGTAAGAATATACTCAACTTAATGGATGGTTCGAATAGGTTATATGGTTTTCAAAATGGTTTAGGTGTGTATTGGAAGGTATCCAGACAGATCATTTCTCAAAGAAAATTAGTCTTACCATCTTATCTTCTCCTTCTTTTTTTTTTTGTTTTTTTTTTTTGGCTTTTCTTTCTATAGGGGCCATTAGTTTACCATGATTTTCTAAATGATAGTTACTTATCCATTGTAAATGCTGCATGTGTACCGCAAATCCGAACTGCCCAAATCATGAGACTGTATGAAACGTGGCAAGAAAATTATAGCTGATGTGAACGATCTTAATAATATAATTTCTCCATTGAACTCAGATTTCTAACCACTTTAATTTGGCCCTTCAATTGATTGTCATCAATATAATGGATAGGATCTTTCGATCAACGCGATTCTTCTGCCATGCTCCATCCAAAATGAGCCCAGTGGCATGGACAGTCTCGATCAACATTAAAAAAAAAAAAAAATTAAAAGAAAAAAAAACAACTGCAGCTTTCATTCAACTAAACAGAGGTATACAAACAGGAGGCACCACAAAAAGGTTGGGCCTAACCCCATCAGAACCACATTCGGGCGACCACACAGCCCTATACAAGCGGCCTATCATATCCAACTTGCTCGGCTAATGCTAAGAAAAGAAAAACTCCCCCTGAGAACTGTAGGGGGGAAAAGAAACAGGACTGCACAAAACTCCCCCTGAGAACTGATAGGGGGAAAAAGAACTGACAGCCTTGATCAACATACACTTATGAAATTTGCACAAAAGATAATCGCCACCGTCTAAAATCCGGTGTGAACTATCCTTATGGTCGTACCATTTCCTTTTTTTTATGTCACGACTCAAATGAACCAATGAAGTTACAGTCATTTGTGGCGATCATGTCACCCCAAATCACATTTATCCAAAACAATTGTTGAAAAAAAATTAAAAAGACCCCATCTACTCCCACACCGTCCAATCAATTGGCAACTTCATTGATGGACCAATGCTCAGAATCTATCATCGCTTATTATGATTGTCAATTGGATGGTTAGGATTGACGGATCAGTGTTACTTTGGAGATATGTTCCATCCACGATCTACAATACCCATTGCATGGTCCTGAACTTGCAACCGTGCTCTGTCCGTCGTTGGCTTTAGCACTTTTGGGTTTTGATCGTAGCTACAAGTGGAGCTGAACATGAACTGGGGTAGTTCAGTTAACTCGCTCAGCTCGGCCTGAACAAGCTTCAATTGGCTTTGCTCGAAGTTTAAGTTCAGGCCAAGACAAGCTGATTTTTTGAGCTAGAAAGGATTTCAAGCTGAGTTCAAGCTGCCTTGAGTTCGACTTGCTTAAGCTCGAAGCTCATCCTGAACTTGATTCGGTTCAGCTCAACTCGAGTTATAAATTAATTATATAATAATATATATAGCATAATTAATATATTATATATAATATAGAAAAAGGCCTGTCTGTATAAAAAGTAAAAAGAAAACATTTAACTTGAATGTTTGAACGCAAACTCGAACTCAGCTTGAAAGCTTAATCTTAAACATGCTTTGAACTCAGCTCGAGCTAACCTGAATTGTTGACCAAACCAAGATGAGCTACCCAGTTAGGCTTGAGGACTAAGCTGAGCCAAACTTGAGCTGGATGGGCTGTTGGCCGAATTGAGTTGAACTGTGCCAAGCTAGACTCGACTGGGCTCGTGTACGGCTCTAGTTACAAGCACTATTTTCCTCTCGAAACAAGTAGATAAAAGAGATCTTATTTGACTGTAAGACGCATAACATCTTTACCGTATTAAGATCCTCCTACAAAAAGATCTTAAAAAATACTCGGAATAGTATATTAAAAAAATATAAAAAGAAAAGGAGCACTAAAGAAATGGAAATGGATTTCTACCTAAAAGAAATATGCCTTTTTAATTGAGACGACATCATTTCACCCAGGTTAGCTAATTCCACGTGCTTATGGAACCCTTTCTCCACATGGAGACACACGGCCAAAATGATACTCGTGTATGAGATCTGAGATTCCCATGTGGTTAGAAACAATGCTTAGATGTTCTGCCTCGAACATTGGTGCATTCCATTCCCCAGGTGGGCCACCATGTATGAAGTTAATTAACTGACGGTTAAGACAATTTTTTCTAGCCATCAATTTGTTTTGATTGTTGTGGGCTACCTAAGCTGTGAAATGCCCTGATGAGTTAGAATTTGCATGTAAATACTAAATGGTGAAGTGCACCCAACGGAAAGCTCTCAGGTCTTTCACACATGTTTCGTATAAGCGAATGTACCTGTGTGTCATTGAGCAGGGCTCCCACACGCGTGGAATTAGCCAACCTCTAGTTTACCATGTTAGAAGATATGGCTAGAAAGTGATTTGGACGTTGGAATTTTGACACGAGATTCACTCAAAGACATAAACATAATGCAATAAGATATATTAGAGATCTTGCCCTTGAATTTAGGCATTTTCAAATGGCCTAAACCAATTTATTTTAGAGACAATGCTGCACAAATACTTACATTTTGGTTGAATTCAAAAAACTAGCATGCATTTAAACTTTTCTTAAAACCCACCTATAATTTCGAACGTTAGTATATAAAAAAAATGCATGTCATAGGCGAGGGTAGTACTTAATCCACGTCCGCTCGCTCAGGCGCCCCTCCAAATCCGCGTATGTCCGTTCCTCCGAATGAATGGATGTGTGGCGCTTCTCCAAATCCACACCGTCTATTCATTTTACAAGGTCATTCTAGGACATGGGGCCAAATACGAGGTAAATCCAAATCTCAAGTGGACCACATCGTAGGAAAGTGAAAATGATTAAATGCCTGCCCTTGAAAATTGCTTGGGGCCAAACACATTGGATGGATAAAAGAAATAATTATAATGACTCTTAGTTTATAATCAATAGGTTGGATGGCCAAAAAAGAAAAAGAAAAAGAATAAAAAAAAACAAAACAATTATCATGGACCCTAACAGTTATTATTATTATTATTTGTAGGATTCAATTGGCACCGTTAATTCTTGTAGAGTCCATGTGAGATTTGAATCTTTTTTATTTTTAGGTTCATTACCTGAAATCATGATTAACAAAGAATGTACTACGTGTATCAAACAAACCCATTATCATGGGGATCACGAGCAATCACTTCCGAAGTGGATTTTGGAAGGTTTGTACAAGAAACAAAAGGAGAGGGCATAATCGGATTCCCCTTGGATGGGAGATTCCTTATAAAAACATTGGTATTGAATATTTCAACCTTTTGATTATAGAAAGCTATGGTGAATGCTCATAGCCAAATCATTAACATAATCCGAGTCGTTTTACAGGGTTTTGATAATTGGAAGATTACCCAGATTCAAAAGCTAATTAAAGTTCCTTGTGTATTCGAGCAAACCTCTTTTGACATGTAATTTTTTTCTTTTGGGACTTGAATTATCTACAAGTACGTCTCTTTTATGCGGATCAATTTTGGTGGGGACTATGATGTTTATGTATAAATGCACTCTAATTTCTATAACTTGACCGCCATCTTTTGAATATTACATACAAAGGAACAGTTTAATAAAGACTTTGATGGGCTATGCCAATGGAAACAATTTAAAACTCCTAAATCCTTGCTTGATATATATTTTTATCTTGGCTTTCTTGATAGCTGATTTTTGTATTTTCACTTCATCCTAATGAATTTTACATGTGATTACTGAGTTTGATGAAAGATACACACTACGGCAACCACTAGTTGCCATCTCATCCCGATTATCCCCTGTTGTCGGGACAGCTAGAGTTCTAGTTCTTGCTGATTTTCCCCCAAATCCTAGAATCAAGAATAAAACTTATGCGGACTGAATGGATTTTACACATACAGCACGAGAACCCACAAGTTTGGGTATCTTATACGCACTATGCATGCATAGGGGATTCCGGTCCTATTATTGATAGATTTTTTGAGAATGTTAGTCATTCCAAAGGACTTAGCTGAAGTATGGTACCAGGATACTCTTTTTTTTTCAGCCGTTGGATCAAGATCTAGTGGCTTTCAGGAATGATGACCACACAAACGGCAGCGGTAATTTCTCAACCTGTAATCTATGTGGTAGTTTGTGGCCCATTGTTAGGTAAAAAGTACTGGAAGGAAGCTTCGGTTTGCCTTGCCTCCTTCCTTTTTCCAGGAAGTGTTTGGGTGGGTTGGTACAGACTAGTCTATCATCATGGATATTCTTCTCTTCATTGTTGAATTTGAAACGCCATTATCCAAACCACCCATTAGTGGGTCCCACGGTAAAACCGACACTCATCAGCTGGCCATACATGCCCCTTGTGAATTTCAACCATACGTAGTATTAGCTTTTTCTTAAACCATAAAGTTTATTTTTATGCAAGCATGGTCCACCTTAGGAACCAACAGGCCTGATTTTTGGGGCCAGGTCAGTCTGCAAAGTGAATGCCGCCTAATTATACAGTGAAGTTGCGAACTGACAGTGGGTGTACTAACAAGCTTCTTCTTCTTTTTTTTTTGTCTCCTTAATAACACACGCATACACACCCCACCCACTCGGGAAGTTCACCACCTATGGATACCCGAACCCTCGACGACTGGGTGTTAAAACTTCTTTAGAGTCTACCACCCGAGCAAGAGTAGGGATCCAGTACTAACAAGCTAACTAACCAGCGAATGCTCAAATGTGCATGTAACTTGTGTCAACTTATTTGAAAACTTATCCTACATTATTTGACTCCAAAATTTGAACAGTCCATATGAAACAGGACTTTATAGAACACCCCATTCCCAATTTTTACTTTGATCCATGACTTGTGTAGGCCACACCAAATATAAAAGTTGAGAGAGATTACCCTCCCATTAAAACATTCATAATCATTTGTTGGGCCCACCGCGATGTGGTTCACAAATCCAGCCCATTCATTATGTGTGTCCCACTTGGACGAGGGGTCAGACCAAGTTTTAGACAATCCAAATTTTAGGTGGGCCCCACAAAGTGCTTTTATATGTTTTAGGCATAATTTTAAATGGTATCGCCCACTTGAATTCCATATAAGGCTGATTTTTTGAAAATCTCATAATTTAAAGGGGACCCACCAAATGCACGGTGTTGATGTTTGACATGCATCATGGTGGGACCCACACAAAAATTCCCATGAGGTCGACCACATATTAGCCACGTGTTCCCTCGTTTCCGCAGGTTTAATTGGATTGGGAAGCACGTAACAAGAAGACCATTGAGCCCACGTTAGTCTTTGGGTGAAAACAGCTCCATCCATCTAATTTGCTAAATCTTGTCACCCTGTAAATTAATAATCAAGTTGATATAAAACTCAAGTGGGCTAAATAAGTGGAAGATGGAACTTTTGTCGCTTACGAAAAGTTTTGAACAGGAGCCATTCAATTCCCCTCATTTCCTGAAGTGCAGTTCAAATCACATGTGTTTTGGATTTGCATCAGGCTCTAAAATGATTTCGTAAGGAAGATGGACGACGTGGTTAGGACAGGAAACGGATTGGCTACTCCCCCTGCCACCAGCTAATGGCTGATTGTCGGTGCTATGTGGGCTCCATCATGATGTAAGTATTTCATCAATGCTGTCTGTTATGGGAAATTTGAGCTCACAATACAACGCTGCTCTGAGGGCAAGTCCGAGCCGAGTTATGACCCACCCGACCTGTTTCAAGACGCAACCCATCCGAGCAGCCGACTTGGTTGAGGTCGGACTCCAGATTATGATCCGATCGGATGATCGTCTACGCTGTAACCGCCCTGCTCTATCCTACATTCCGAGGCGAACGACGTTCCGAGCCGAGCATACAGTCCGAACAGAGTGAACGTTCCAAGTCAAATGCATGTTCAGATGCGCATATCCCACTCGCCGAACGTGAAAACTGCCATAACCAGACGTGGCCAATAACCTCGCTCTCAAATACGCATAATCCGCCAGATACGCTGCATGATCGAGAGATTACGGAGGGTATCTCCACGATCCGGGAATCCCCCTGATCATGCCGAGATTATCAGATCCGGACCACTCGACAGCCAAGTATAAATACTACATCACGCCATATCTATAGGTACGAAAAATCGAGCTCTCCTCTACTATCTACTCAGACCCTGATTCCCTTGTCCTGACTTAGGCATCGGAAGGTCTCCCGGCTTAGCCAGGGTCACCTTTGCCTGCTTTCCTGGTGCAGGTTCCAGGGATCATACGTATTGGTCGACGCGGAGGGAGGGCTGACCGAATTTTGGCATCAACATTTTTTGGCGCTGTTTGTGAGAACCTGAAACTAGAAGTCAGGTTCTCATTTCACCTAAGCAATGGCGAGGAAGAAGAAAGCTACAATGGTGCAGCCGCAACCTGATGAATAGACTCGGTCGTCATCACCACTTCATGCCGAGTCCACTCCAAGGCCTTCTCAGCGTTCGCATAATCGGTCAAACAAGTACCGCGTCATGCAGAATGAAATCCAGGCCCTGTGTGACGAGATAAACCAAATGAAACAACAGCGGGAGCCAGAACTACGCCCGGCTCAAGAACAACCCGTTCTCGAGCCGGTGGGACTATTTGTGGAAACTCGCTCCGTGCCGAGGAGTGTGAGGCCCGAAGTTCCCCAACATTTAGGGGTACCGCAGTCGGGTCAAAATCTTCCTGCGGCACGTGGCGAGGCATCCACACGTAATGAGGCTGCTCGGGCTCCGACAACCGTCCACTCAGCCACATCCGTTCTACCACCCACGGACCTCCATTATCAGTTAGAACGGAGGAGAGAAGGGAGAATATCGGAGGCTGAACATACCCCAAAGGTCTTCGCTGAAACCAAAGATCCCTGGGAAGCGCGCTTTGCGGAACTGAAGGATAAGTTTCTGATATTGGAGAAAAAGTAAGAACAATCGACAGTTCCGACCACGATCCAGGCGATGATGGAAGAGACCGAGCCTCCCTTTAACTCGACCATCATGGTCGAAGTGATGCCGCAGAGGTTTCGGATGCCTCCCGTCATCCAGTATTCGGGATCTGGGGACCCATCCGAACACTTGGAGTCCTACAGATCATGGATGCAGATTCAGACTGCAACGGATGCGATGATGTGTAGAGGGTTTTATATCACCCTCACCGGATCCGCTCGGATTTGGTATGCCAGGTAAAACCAAATTCCGTAGGCTCATTCGCAAAACTGAGTCGACTATTCCTCATGCAATTCATAAGCGGTAAGAGAAGTCGGAATCCCAACACCCACCTGCTCACCATTAAGCAGACTCCGAAGGAGTCGTTGAAGGATTACATCGCCCGCTTCAACGAAGAAAGATTGCATGCCGAGGACTACGATGATAAGATGGCCCTAGCCGACATTCTGAGCGGACTGAAAGAATGAAAGTTTCCTTCTCCATCGGAAAGAATCCACCGAATACGCTAGCGGACTTCATGGCGAAAGCTCAGAAGTACACTAACGCAGAGGAGTTCACCAACGCCCGAAAGGGCACACAGGCGTCTGACTTGACGAACAAGGGGAAGAGACCCCGGAATGAAGACTCTCAGCCGGCTAGCAAAGGGACGGATGATCGCGCTTCTCGCGATCGTCGTCCTAGCCATAGGCCGGAAGGAAAATTTTGTTCCTACACTCCACTCAATACATCTGCCGAGCAGATCCTGCTAGACATCAGAGGAGAAAGGTTACTCAATTGGCCGGTTTGCATGAGGGCTGATCCAGAACACAGGGACAAGAGAAAATTCTTCCGCTTCCACCGGGACCATGGTCACAACACAGATGACTGTGTGGACCTGAAGGACGAGATTGAGTCCCTCATCCGCAAAGGACATCTACGTCGTTATGCCAAAAAGGAGAAATCCGCTCGGAGAGAAGAATGGCCGCAAGAGCAGTCGAACAACCCCCCAGAGGAGCCCGCCGAAATTCGCACCATCTTCGGGAGCTCAGCTGGGGAGGGGATTCGAACAAGGCACGGAAAGTCCATTTTCAAAGCTCTGAGTCCGAACACCACATTCACCTAACGGAACGTCCTAGTAAGGAACTTCGTGTCGCTCCGTGCAGCCTGACCTTCATAGAAGATGATGCACGCGGGATCCATCATCCGCACGACGACGCGCTAGTGGTTACTATGACCATAGCCAATCACAAAGTGTACCGTATCTTGGTCAATACCAGGAGTTCAGCTGACGTAATGTATTCCGAGGTGTTTGAGAAGATGAAAATTTCACGGTCTAAGCTCCGACCTGTGAAGACTCCCTTGCACAGCTTTTTCGGAGAGAGAGTCATATCCGAAGGAGCCATCTCCCTCCCAGTGACAGCGGGAGAAGGGCAACATCAAGTCACGCTTTTGGTTGACTTTTTAGTTGTCAATGTTCCATCAGTCCACAACGTGATTCTGGGCCGACCCTCCCTCAATACGATGAGGGCGGTCGTCTCAACTTATCATCTGATGATGAAGTTTTCAGCCGAAGGTGGGATTGGTTATCTCCGAGGCGACCAACACGAGACCCGGAGGTGTTATGCGATAGCCGTAAGGAAAGCGGCCTCCAAACGAACGCTCATAGTGGACGCCTTGGACCCTCGAGAATCGACAGAAAGTTCCTCAGTCGAAGATCTGATAAAAATGTCGCTCGATGAATCAGATCCGAGCAAAACTGTTTAGCTCGGATCATCAATGAATCCCGAGCGGAGGAACGAGTTATTGGCCTTCTTGAGACCACCGGGACGTCTTCGCATGGTCACATGCAGATATGCCGGGGATCTCACCCGATGTGCAAGTCCACAGGCTGAACGTGAACCCAAACCACCGGCCGGTTAAGCAAAAAAGAAGGTCGTTCGATGCCGAACAATATAAACCCATTGCCGAGGAGGTCTCCGTCCTGCTCGATGCGGGCTTCATAGAAGACGTATACTACCCTGACTGGCTAGCAAATGTCGTGCTCGTTAGGAAGTCAAATGGGAAGTGGCGAGTCTGCGTAGACTACTCCGATCTGAATAAGGCATGTCCCAAAGATAGCTTCCTGCTACCTCGGATCGACCAACTGGTGGACAGCACGGCCGGACACGAGTTACGTTTCTGGATACCTACTCCGGGTACAACCAGATCGCCATATATCCCCCAGATAGGCAGAAAATCACCTTTGTCACGGACAGGAAACTCTACTGTTACCGGGTCATGCCATATGGCCTGAAAAATGCTGGGGCAACGTATCAGAGACTGGTGAATCAGATGTTCGCCAAACAGATCGGACACACCATGGAGGTGTATGTGGACGACATGCTGGTGAAGAGTATCAAAGCTTTCGATGTTGATGGTCAAATATTGCATATTAGACCCCAGATATTATCTGGATTTACGAATATAATGCTATCTAATGGCTCGTTTTCTCATTCTTGTGTTGCAAGGTGATTTTATGAGCATGGATGGAAAAAGGATGTTAAAAGTTAAGATTTAACGATCTGATGACGCCAAAGGCAAGGGACACACTTCAGGGGACCAAGATTGACAAATATACACGGTCAGAAATCTGAGAAAAGTAAGAAATTGAAGCTCAAGTGGCCTGAAGGAAGTCCAGAATGCAAGATCACGAGGTTCCCACCATCCGTTCGGCTCGAAACTTCATACGTCGCCTGAGGACCAAAAATTAACTGTACACTTCGAATTTCATCCATTTAATCCCTGTGGAAGTGTCCCAACAGCCAGATTAGCCCATAAATCGTCCATCTAGAGCCCACCTACTATCCGTATATGCCTCAAAATTTGTCCCAACTGTTAAAAAGATCTTATTTACGAGATGGATGGACTGGATTGCTCATAAACATCATAATAGAGCCCGTCTAATGTAGCATGTGTACAGTGCACATGTGCACTCGTCGTGCATCAAACGAGTCAAGTCGGTCAGCAAGACGGTGACCGACTTTCTTCTTAAAAAAAAAAAAAAAAAAAATTACGCACCACGTAACGAACGGCCGCTAGCCATTTTTGCGGACAGTTGTGGGCCCTACCCATTGACCGTACGAAAAATCTGACCCGTTCACCGTGTAGAGGGGCTCGAATACTACAAAAACATGTTGACGCTTTTCACCCATGCATGCACACATGTGAGATACAGAGGCCACAAAAGGGCTGCCCGGTAGCATTCAAATCTGATCTTTTAGTTATTTCTTCTCTGGGACACGCCAATGGATATTCAAAACCACCTATTCTTGACTGAAATTTCATTCTGAATCCAATGGACGGGGTGGATTTTTCAGAAAATGCTTCTGTGGGGCCCACCGATCACAACAGCGAAATGGTGCGAAAGGTTTCGCACATCCTCGAAAACTGATTTTTCAGGCAGTTTTGGGCCACCATCTTTGATCATATGGCAGATCTGAACCGTCTATCATGTAGAGAACCCAAGAAAGTACTAAGAGATGGTGTTTCTTTGAAATTTGAGCGAGGAAAGTGGCGTGTTTCGAGGCACCGAACTTGGCTGCGAAAATTGCACTCCGTGTCCTGCTACAACTCTGTCACTAACTCCAGCCTTCCAGCATCTATAAAAGGAGGTTTTGGACGTGGGGAGCATTCATTAAAGGCTAGGAAGGAAGAAAAAGAGAGACGTGGAGGCTTGGGTTTGGACGTGGATTAGAGAGAAGAGAGAGAAACAGAGGTTTTTGGTTTTCTTTCTTATTCATTATTTTTTCTTTTTCTTCTTCTTTCTTTTGTTTTCATTTAGGAGATCCAGCCATCCATGTCTGGCTAAACCTCCTAGCTAGGGCTAGGATGTGAAGCTTGTAGTGAGATGGGAGATTTGATTTTATTTTAATTTTTGTAAGACCCGTAACCTTGACCGTATCGTTCGGTAGGCTTCCGTGGTCTTCCCGGTAGAATCCCAGTGACCTCGACCCTTAACCGGCATTTGCGCATGATCCTGATTCACGCGCCGTTAACCCGAGTCGACTCAACCCGAGACTTGTACCCTATCGACCGCGTCGTCGCCGCGGTTCCGATGGCGCGTCTCGCGCGCCGAGGCGATACCCAGGCCAGGAGATATGGGCCCGCGTTCAGTTCGAGAGAACACCGCACGTTGCAAGTATTAAGGGAATCTCTACGAAACATCCCATCAATCTTATCAATCAAAGTACACATCACCAATTAATGCCAAGTACAACCACCCCTCCCCAAAAGTCAACATTTCTTACAACAAAGTACATGTTTACATCACTCACCATTATTTCTCTCCCATCACTCTCTCTCCCTCTCTCATTTCTCTCATTCTCCATGCAAGAATCGTCCAAGCCTCCATGAGAGGTCATGTATGGCCCACTTCCTAACTTCAATCTCCACCATCCATGATCCATCTCGACCGTTAAATCTCAACCATTGGAGCTTAAAAAGGCGTTCATGGAAGAAGAAATCCAAGAAGATCAAAGGTGGGTGCATCTATAGGTTAGATTTCTCCATTTTTATGATGTGGGTGCTTCTCTCCCTCTCTCTCTCTCTCTCTCTCTCTCTCTCTCTCTCCCTTCCTTGTTTGTGGCCCACCTGATATATGATTTTATCCACGCTGTCCACAAGTGGGACTGCCTTACCGTCCATCAATCAGGGCCCTCCCTACTGATCATCCAGCAGCACCATTGCTGCCCATTTTTGGGGCAGGCCTGGATGATGGGGAATGCAAAAATCTCTGCTCAGTTTTTAGAGTGGAGTGTCCCACTGACGTGGATCCCACCCTGATGTATATATATATTTTTTTTTACCCACACTGCTGACCGTCCAGCAGTACCCCGCTGTTGTGCTTACACAGCAAGTTCGGTGGCCCCATCCAGAGGTAGGTGCTATGTTCAAACCGTCCTTTCATTTGACACATGTGGAGCCCACCCCACCGTGATGCACGTGTGGGATGGGACCCACCTGTAATATATATGTTTTATCCCTGCTGTGGGACCCATGTGACGCAAGGGCTTTATTCGGCCATTCGTCCATCTGGACATGGCTCAGCTTCATCCACGTCGTGCATCCACTCATTTGCAGCAGCAGCAGTTACTGCTGACGTCAACAGATGTGGGACCCACTTCTCCGGTGTGAGATCCACACCGTCTACTGCTGAGAGGACCACCATGATGCATGGGTTACATTCAGCCTTCCATCCATTCAGTGCCACGTGTGGGGTGAGTCCCACAGGTGAAGTATGTGTTTTATTCAATCCGCCCATCTGGACGGTGATTGGGTGGGGCCCTCTCTGATGTATGTGTTTTATAGCCGTCCATCTATCTCATCCACACGGCCCATTGCCCAGACGTGGGGCCTACCATGATAAACGCTTAGCATCCTCACCGTCAAATTCCTAGACGGTGGGACGTTGGCACACCTCACACCTGTTGTGTGTGTATATATATATATATATATATATATATATATATATATATATATATATATATATATATATATATATATATATATATATATATATGATATATATTTACTGTATTGCAGCCGTGGGACCCACACACGTGTGGACCCAACCGACATGTGTGGCTTTCATCCACATCGTCCATAACATGGTGGACCTCACCGTGATGCACGTGTGGATCCTCACCGTCCATGGATTGGACGGTGGGCCACATTAATGTATGTGTTTAGATCTAGGCCGTCCATCTGGATAGCGGGTCCCTTGCAGCGGTTAGTTGCTGCTGCTTTGGACTCTAGTATGCCACGTGGACCCTACCACCATGACGCATGTGATCTATATCCACTCCGTCCGTGCTGAGTGCTGCACGTGGGACCCTCCTTGCTGATGTTATCCACACCGTCATCTGCTGGTGGGCCACCCTAATGTATCTATAATCTGGACCGTCTAGATTGAGCGAACCCACCTTGATCACCTTGCGTGACTCCACCATCCAGCATTTAGGACAGCGGGTCCCACATGGAGCTCATATCCCAGCTGTCCACCTACCTTGGGGCTACACTTTGATGTATTTGTTTCACCCACACCGTTCGGATCATCTGGACGGTGCTGGACAGGTTGGACCGTCCTGTGGGACCACACCATGATGTTTGTATTCTCCATGCCATCCATCTATTCTGGCAGTGCAGGAGAACGAGATAGATCTAACATTCAAATGGTCCCACACGTGGTGCACATGCCTGGAATCCAGGCCGTGCAGATTGTGCGGGCCATACCAAGAGGTATGTGTTAGATCACAACCGTCCAGTTGGACGTGGATTCCACTTGTTGTGTGGGTTGTAACCGCACGGCCACCCATGTGGCCTAGCATGATATATGTATTTTACCTCCACGCCGTTTATATCACGATGGACCTCACCATGTTTGCACGTGTGGATCCCCACCGTCCATTGCTTGGAAGGTGGGCCACACCAATATATGTATTTCATCCAGCGGTCCATCTATTGGGACGCTGGTGGAACTTGTTTTAAAATAATAATAATAATAATAATAATAACAATAATATAATAATATTATTAGATTATGGTGGCCCCATGTAGGACCCACCTGTTAGAAACAGATTGGCTAGTGCATTTCACACCAGCTATATGTCTACTTGGGAGACGTCACCAGATTTCATGGGACCCACCGTATGTGTTTCCTCTCACGGTCCAGCTGGACGGTGGGAATCCGCCGGTTATTTAGCCACTGTATTGACATCTGCAAATCTGTGGGTCCCTCTATGATGTATATTTTGATCCACACTGTCCAGAATGTCTGGACAGTGCTGGATCACCTTTGGATAGTGTCGTGGACCCCACCTCAATGTATGTTTCATTCCACACCGTCCAGAGTGTTTGGACGGTGTTGGACAATGTTTGGACGGTGCTGATCACCATACGTGGGCCATGCGTGCAAAGATACACATGTTATACGTACAACTATTGAAACAATTTTTGGTGCGGCCCATATGCTGAGGCCCACCTTGATATATTTGTGGTCGTCCATGAGGCCCGCCTTGATGTACTTATGGACAATCCATGAGGCCCACCTCGATAAATTTATAGCCCGTCCATGATGCCCAATGTGATGTATTCGAGGCCCGTGGGCGAGACCCAATATGATGTATTTAAGGCCCATGGGTTGTGGCCCACTGTGATGTATTCAGGGCCCATGAGACCCGGCCCATCTGATGTATATAGGCCCATGTGATGCAGCCTATTGTGATGTATATTAGGCCCATGTGATGTGGCCCATTGTGATGTATAAGACCCTTGTATAAGGCCCATTGGGATTATATGTAGCCCATTGTTTTGTGTATAAGGCCTTTGCGTGAGACCATGAGCCCATTATATGTTCGGCTCAATGTGGACCACTACTTGGGAGTGATGTTGGTTAAATGACCACAGTGATGGGCAATGATGGTTGAATGCCCACATTGTGACCTTCCCTTAGGCCTTGATAGTTCCATTCTCATTATCACTTGTGGGTTAACCCTAATCAGTGAGTCCCATTCACCATACATGGATGGATTCATGCTATCGAATTTGATATAACCACGGCCGAGGGCCGATCTTTATATTATGGTTGATCGTTCGTTCATTTATGGATCTCGCCTTGTTTATGTGCTGATTATCGGAGCCGATGATCAAGGCCAATTCTCGATTCTAATTTATCGTGGCCAATTACCGATTATCGATCGAGGCTGAGTACCGATTCTGATGGTCGACTGCCGATTATTGATCGAGGTTGATTATCGATCAGGGCCGATTACTGATTCTGATTTGTCGTGGCCGATTGTCGATTATCGATCGAATTTCGATTGACGTGATCGATTGCAGATTTCGATTGTCATGACCAATTGTCGATTCCGATTGTCATGACCGATTGCTGATTCCAATTGACGTGACCGATTTGTCGAGTTTGATTATCGATCGATTTTGATTGTCGTGACCGATTACCGATCAAGGCCGATTATCGTGACCGATTACCGATCGTGGCCGATTATCGATTGACGTGGCCGATTGTCGACTCTGCGTGTCGTGGCCGATTGACCGATTACCGATCGAGGCCGATTATCGTGACCGATTACCGATCGTGGCCGATTATCGATTGACGTGGCCGATTGTCGACTCTGCGTGTCGTGGCCGATTGACCGATTACCGATCGAGGCCGATTATCGAGACTGATTACCGATCATGGCCGATTGTCGATTGACGTGACCGATTGCCGATTCGGCTTGTCATGGTCGATTGACCGATTCTGATCATCGAGGCCGATTACCGATCAAGGCTAATTATCGTGGCCGATTGTCGATTCCGATTGCCATGGCTAATCGCCGATTCTGATTGTCGAGGCCCAATGTGATGTATATGCGGCCCGTTGTAATGTGTATCCAGCCCGTGTTTAAGGCCCAATGTGATGTATATGCGGCCCGTTGTGATATGTATCCAGCCCGTGTTTAAGGCCCAATGTGATGTATATGCGGCCCATTGTGATGTGTATCTAGCCCGTGCTTAAGGTCCAATGTGATGTATATGAGGCTTATGTGATGAGGCCCACTGTGATGCATTTGAGGGCTAGGTGATGGAACCCATTGTAATGTATGTTAGGCCCATGAGCAGGGCCCACCTGTTGTGTACATGTAACCCTTGAGTAAGGCTCATTGTGTTGTATATTAGGCCCTTGTGTGAGGCCGTGGGCCCATTATATGTTTGGATCTGTGAGGGTCACTCCTTGGGGTAATGTTGGTTAGATGTTCACGTTGTCGAGGCTAATTGTTGATGCCGGTTATTGATACTGATTATGAGTATGTGACTGCATAGCATCATGATCCATGTCCATATGCATCATCTGCATGTCTATTATGAGATATGATTGACTACTGCATATGTCATAGTGCTGGTTGTTATGAGACTTCCTGATAGGCGGAGATTGTCTCACATGAGCACACGGTTTGCGTAGGATTGATGCATGACTGGATTGTATGACTCATGCATCTTGCATTGTGTGCTGTGATTACTGTATGCCCTAGTGACATCAGGGTTGTAGCCTCCACAGGCATATCGTGGATGGCCAGATGGGACACCAGAAATCTGTTCTACATGGGGTGCTATAGATATCCTTGGGTGAAAGTCCCTAAACCCTCTTGGTTCCAGAGGTTGCTCCAACGTCTAGACCGAGTGGGTAGATGAGCGCCGAGTGCCGATTACCAGATGGCTGCGCTCTCCACTGTATCGTGGTCGGTTGGAAGGGGGTGCGGCCTTACCTGCCCGAGAGGAGGGGGCAATGCTAGGCTGAGTCTGACCAGCTCGAGGAATGGGTCCGCTATTGACGAGCCGGGCCCGATATTGGCAGGCGGATAGTGAGGTCTCTTCCACTCGCCTTGTTGCGCGCGATGGGGCGGCAATCTGGTTTGGAGTGTAATAGACCCCGGTGATTTCCCAGAGAGGAACCGTACTGATATGTGGACTTATTGAGTAGGAGTTGCATACTCATTCATTCATTCATTCATTCACTATACACTCGGGCTAGTGGTGCACAACTAATTATTGTGTACCTTCGTTATGGCAAAGATTTCGGTTGGGCGCGCGACTAACCTGAGATCAGGAGTTTACCATTATGAGTCTGACTATCCAAATTCAGGTATGGGACTGGTTTGGATAGAAGCCCCTTGTGGTGGACCCCGTAGCCTACGATACTACGTACTATCATCCCGACTTCACACTCGAGCATGGTCATTCCATTCGCATCGCATATTGCATTACATTTGCAGGTATATGGCATTTTAATTTCTTATGTTTCTGCACTCATATGGCCTAGGCAGACTTAGCAGGATTTGTATATTGCATTGCATCCTCGACAGTGATATCTGACTCTTTATTACACCTTATTTCATAGCTGTTCTATATCGCGTATTCTGATATTGATTGACGTATGGACTTGTCCATACTTTTGCTTACTCGGATAATTCCTGCTCTTGTCAGTATTTCTGCTTATTTCGATGATGTACGAATTATGAATTATCAGTGTTTTTGGTACTGCATGATTATGACATTGTATTGAACATTTGATACTTACCTTGTGCACACACTTACACCACCCTCTAAGCTTTCTATAAGCTTATGCACGATAGATGCGTGCAGGTGATATTAGGTTGCAGCAGTGTTGAGCTTGGAGCGTGCAGTGGTCTTCTGGAGCTTGATTTTTTCTTTATTTATGTATTCCCTTTCAGCATTGTACTCAAATGATTATATTAGTGGATATGTGATGATGATGTTTCCTTTATAATTTGGGTAAACTTGTGGTTATGCTTATTACGAGACAAGTGTACGTCCAAAAAAAAAAAAATCCTCCTTGTAGGATCCTAGGATCGGAATCTGGCGTATGTTGCGCTGGGAGCCGAGAATGAGGTACTACGGGGGCTGTCGGCACCAGATTCAACGATCGAGATTCTTGTGAATCTGATTTCTGGGTTTAGGGCGTGACAATTTTAATTCATGAATTGACGTTGATTTTAGTTAATTATTATGGGAATGTTTTAGGTTTTTAATGGTCTATTGTGACTGAAATTACAATGGGTCTGCAATGGCTTTGAATATTTCCATTCTCTTTAATGTTTATGATGTCAGGAAGCCCTGTTTTCACCATAATCTCCTGGGCATGGTTGGATATCGGTACCCTTCCTAACTTGCATACATGTGATTGGGTGATAATTAGTTTGATTCTGTTGTTTGCCATAGTCTTTGGGCATGGTTTGGTGATGGAATCCATTCTAATTCATACACCTTTCATCTCTTTGAAGACTAGATCAATGGCAGTTCAGTAATTTTCATAATTTTTGATGCAAGCATAAGTTATCCCTGATCTCTACAAGTGGATCCTCTGAATCCCTAATTTTCCTACCTCTGATTTCTCTTTAGTTTTAATTTAATATTTCACCACTATTCCCTCAAATCCAATCGATTTAGATTTCATCTTATTCTAGATATAGTTCTATTTAATTTCAGAATACGTACAAGTTTCAGTCCCTTGGGATTCGACCTCGGTCTTACCGAGTTATTACTACATCACAACCCTGCACTTGGGGAGTGAACAAGTTTTTGGCACCATTGCCGGGGACTGTCGGCTACGTTTTTCTGAAATTAATTAGTTTTAGGATTAGTTTAAGATTAGGTTTAGATTTTCTTAATTTTTAAAAATTAACTTGTCTTTCTTGTTTTATAGGCTTCTAAGATAGTTTCTAAATTAGTAAATTCTGTCTTAAATTCTTCCTTTCTATTCTAGATTTAGATTAAGATTTACTTCTTCTTTTTAGTGAGATTCTAATTCTAATTCTTTTTAGGTTCCTAACCTTGTTTCTGTTTTAGAATTTTTCCATAAGTTTTTTTTTTTGTTGTTTAGGACCTAACCCAATTTTTCTCTTTTGTAGGAATCTTCTAATTTAGTAAGCTCTTTCTAATTTCACTTTCTTTTTTTTCTTTTTCTTTTTTTAGGAATTTTTTCTTTTCTCTAGGAATTAGTTTACTTTTAATTATGACTTTCGATTCTTAGAAACTAACTTGTTTCGTTTGTTCCGCAGGTTCTTAACCTAGGATTCCAAATTTGGTAACTTCTTTCCATCTTTTCCTTTTATTTCCTAGATTTCTACTTCCTTTCTTAAGATTAAGTTAGAATTTGAGGACTGAGTGTGTTTTATGCCCCAGTGGGCACGCGACAACACTCGACGTCTCGTGACTGAAGGAGGATTAGTTGAGGGGTTGACTGTCTATCGCAGAACTAGACACCACTTGAATTCTCCTGAGTTAGAGGACGTTATGGCTGAAAATCAACCTCAAGCACTACCACAACCAAGGGTTGAGGAAGTACATGATGAGAATGAGGTGCATTAGGCCCCCCCGCCTCGTACTTTATGAGATTATTTACAACCGGCGGGGGTGAGTACGCCCTCATGCATGATTTTTCCTGAGAATACAGGACATATGGACATCAAGCCAGGGGTTATCTAACTCCTTCCTAAGTTTCATGGGCTTGAGTCTGAGGAACCATACTTGCACCTGAAAGAGTTCGATGAAATCATAGGCACCTTATACTTTCCTAATGTATCTGAGGATACTATTAGGCTGAAACTCTTTCCGTTTTCCTTGAAAGAAAAAGCCAAGACGTGGTTACATTCATTGCGTCCTAGGTCCATTGGCACATGGAATGATTTGCAAAGGGAATTTATAAAGAAATTTTTCCCACATCATAAGACAATTACCCTCAGGAGAGCAATTATGAACTTTGCCCAAAAGGAAGATGAAACATTCTTCCAATGTTGGGAAAGGTTCAAGGATCTGGTTTATGCATGCACGCAACATGGCTTTGAAATATGGCGCATTACGAATTTTTTCTATGATCGGCTAACATCTTCCATGCGCCAAATGGTCGAGACAATGTGTAACGGAGATTTTATTAATAAAAATGTCGACGAGGTATGGGATGACCTCGATAGTCTTGCGGAAAAAACACAATCATGGGACTATTACCCAAGAACGAACACCACGTCTAGGCCGACTCATTCAAGGGAAAAAGGAGGAATATATCTCCTGAAAGAGGATAATGATCTTAACGCTAAGGTGACCAATCTCACCAGAAAATTTGAGGCCATGGAAGGAAGGAAGGAAAAGGTTAATGAAAGTGTTTGCAGCATCTGTGATTGCAACATTCATACTACTGAAAATTGTCCTTCAATACCTGCCTTTCGAGATGTATTGAATGAACAATCTAATGCCGTAAATAACTAGCAAAGACCTTTCAATGGACCACCCTCTAATACGTACAATTCTGGCTGAAAAAATCATCCAAATTTTAGTTGGAGGAACGGACAAACTGCTACCCCTCAAGGTTTCTTCAATCAACATCCAAATCAGGGGAAACCTCAAGAAAAATCGGTTCAAATTTTCATACAAGAGCTGGCTCGGACCATGTAAGGAATTTCAGATTTTATGCAAAAAATAGATTCACGTATGACGGCTATGGAAAAAGGGATGCTTCCTGCACAACCAATCCCTAATCCGAAACCGCAATACGAGACAGGTGATCCCAGCTCTTCAAATCAAATGGGACACGCTAAATCCATCACCACTCTTAGGAGTGGGAAGGTTATTGATAAAACCCTTCCGGTGAGGCCCGAAAGCCTCAAGAACCAGAAGAGGACAACAATGATGGATCTAGTGGCGCCCCATTAAAATTTGAACCGGAACCTCTAGAAAAGCCAGTTGCTCCGTTTCCCCAACGGTTGGTTGAACCAAAACGTCTATCTAACTCTCAGGATATCCTAGAGGTGTTGAAACAAGTGAAAGTCAACATTCCTCTGCTTGACGTTGTAAAACAGATACCTTCATATGCTAAATTTCTAAAGGACTTATGCACTACCAAACGATGGAAAAGTGTTCAAAAGAAGATCTCCTTGACTGAAAAAGTGAGTGTCATCCTGAAACAAGATGTGCCGCAAAAATTCAAAGATCTCGGTTGCCCAACTATATCATGTGTGATCGGGAACTATCGAATTGATCACGCACTTCTTGACTTAGGAGAAAGCGTCAATCTGATTCTTTACTCGGTATACCAACAGTTAGGTTTGGATGAATTAAAACCCACTCGAACCACACTACAACTTGCTGATCGTTCTGTTCGTGTACCAAGAGGGATCATCGAGGAAGTGTTGGTGCAGGTTGATAGATTCTACTACCCTGTTGATTTTATCATCTTGGACACCGAACCCATCAACGACACGAGCACTCAAATTCCCGTCATTCTTGGTCGTCCATTCCTGTCCACTTCAAATGCAATTATCAATTGCAGGAATGGTGTCATGACTATGTCCTTTGGAAATTTGACATTGGAATCGAATATCTTTTTCAATAACGGCAGCAACTCAGAGGATGATGACGATTTCCACGATGTTAACATGATTGATTCTTTTGTGGAAAATAAAACACCTCTCACCTTATCCTATGATCCTCTAGAGACGTGCCTGGCTCACTCCCATGATCTTGATGATGATATAATTAGGGAGACGTGTGTCATGCTTGATACTGCACCGGTACTTGAAGTTAACCGGTGGAGGCCACAAATTGAAGAATTGCCCCAAACTGATGTAGTGCCTCTACCGTCTAAACTCAAGCCACCGAAGCTTGACCTAAAACCTTTGCCCTCTGATTTAAAATATGTTTATTTAGGTCAAGATGAGACATACCCGGTGGTGATCGTTGCCCACCTGTAGAAAGAACAGGAGAGTATGCTGATATCTACTCTCATTAAGTATAGGGGAGCTCTTGGATGGACGATAGCGGACCTCAAGGGAATTAACCCATCGATTTGTACTTACCGTATATATCTTGAGGACAATACAAAGGCTGTTCGGCAATCACAACGTAGATTAAATCCAAACATGAAGGAAGTGATTAAGGCCGAGGTTCTCAAACTATTGGATGTGAAGATCATATACCCCATATCCGATAGTCAATAGGTGAGTCCAACTCAGGTGGTTCCTAAGAAGTCCTGGATCACCATCGTAGCCAATGCCAATAATGAACTCGTGCCAACCAGAGTTACCACTGGTTGGAGAATGTGCATTGAATACAGAAAGCTGAATACCGTCACAAGGAAAGACCACTTTCCTTTGCCCTTCATTGATCAAATCCTGGAAAGGCTAGCTGGTCATTCCTGTTATTGTTTCCTTGACGGGTATTCAGGTTATAATCAGATTGAAATTGCCCCTGAGGATCAGGAAAAGACCACATTTACATGTCCCTATGGTACCTTTGCTTACAGAAGGATGTCATTCGGGTTATGTAATGCCCCTGCCACCTTTCAGCGATGCATGATGTGTATCTTTTCTGACATGGTGGGAAAATATTTAGAGGTCTTCATGGACGATTTCTCTGTTTTTGGTTCATCTTTCAGCGAATGCTTAGCAAGTCTTAAATGTTTGCTGAAAAGATGTGAAGAAAAAAATTTGATACTTAACTGGGAGAAGTACCATTTTATGGTGCAAAAGGGAATTGTCCTTGGGCACATCATCTCGTCCAAAGGAATCGAGGTAGATAAGGTAAAAATTGATCTTATCTCTAACCTCCCTCCACCCAAGAATATCAGAGACGTGCGATCCTTCTTAGGACACGCAGGCTTTTACAGACGGTTTATAAAGGACTTTAGTCTCCTCTCTCATCCTTTATGTAATCTTCTTCAAAAGGATACACCGTACGAGTGGACTGAGCAGTGCCAAGAAGCTTTCACTAAGCTTAAGGGCATGTTAACCACTGCACCTATCATTCAGCCACCCGACTGGAGTCTTCCTTTTGAACTTATGTGCGACACCTCTGATTATGCTCTTGGAGCGGTTCTAAGCCAAAGAAAAGATAAGCGGCCTTACGTTATTCACTACGCAAGTAGGACTCTAAATCCTGCCCAAGTGAACTATTCGACTACGGAAAAGGAACTCTTAGCTGTAGTGTTCGTTTTGGACAAATTTAGGTCCTACTTGATCGGATCCAAGATCATCATCTACACAGATCACGCGGCACTTAAGTATCTTCTTTCTAAGAATGATTCTAAGCCCCGCCTGATACGATGGATCCTTCTGCTCCAAGAATTTGATTTGGAAATCAAAGACAAAAAGGGAGTAAAGAACGTAGTGGCCGATCATCTTTCTCACCTTAATACCTCTGATTCCCTTGAGGCGACTCATATTAATGATATGTTCCCTGATGAACAACTGTTTAGAGTCTCCCAGTTACCTTGGTTCGCTGATATTGCTAATTATCTTGTTACAGGTTCCATACCGACACATTGGACATCACAAGATAAGAAGAAATTTTTTACCAAGGTGCGTAACTTTTTCTGGGATGATCCACATTTGTTTAAATATTGCCCAGACCAAATCTTAAGGAGATGTGTGCCAGACGATGAGCATCGGAGTGTCATCTCCTTTTGTCACTCACAGGCCTGTGGTGGTCACTTTTCTGCTAAAAAGACCACGACCAAAATTTTACAGTGTGGCTTTTACTGGCCCACTATGTTCAGGGACACTCATGAGTTTTGCAAGGCTTGTGAACGTTGTCAGAAATTGAGAGCATTGTCCCGTCGAAATATGATGCCCTTGAATCTCATCCTTATTATAGAAGCATTTAATTGTTGGGGCATCGATTTCATAGGACCATTCCCCCAATCATTTGAAAATCTGTATATTTTGCTCGCCGTAGACTATGTCACTAAATAGGTCGAAGCAATTCCGTGTCGCAAAAATGACCATCGCACGGTCATTAAATTTTTGAAAGAAAATATCCTGTCGCGGTTCGGAACGCCTCGAGCCATCATTAGTGACGGGGGCTCACACTTCTGCAATAGACCATTTGAGAGCTTAATGAAGAAATACGGTATCTCTCATAAGGTGAGCACCCCATACCATTCACAGACAAGTGGACAAGCTGAGATTTCTAATAGAGAGATCAAACATATCCTAGAAAAAACGGTTAACCCTGATCGTAAGGACTGGTCAATCCGATTGACCGATGCCTTATGGGCGTACCGTACTGCTTTCAAAACTCCTATTAGAACATCTCCCTTTAGACTTGTCTATGGAAAGGCTTGTCATTTGCCTGTGGAATTGGAACATAAAGCATACTGGGCGATCAAAAATCTAAATTTCAATCTGGACAACGCTGGTTCGCTACGCAAACTTCAATTAAATGAACTAGAAGAAATCCGGAACGATGCATATGAGAACTCGAGAATTTACAAGGACAGGATGAAGGCGTTTCATGATCAACATATTGTACGAAAATCATTCACGCCAGGTCAGAAAGTCATTTTGTACGATTCTCGACTCCACCTCTTTCCGGGTAAGCTTCGATCTCGTTGGACCGGCCCTTACATTATTGTTACTGCTTATCCTCATGGGGCCGTCGAGATAAGAGATCCCGACAATGGCAAGGAGTTTAAAGTAAATGGACATCGATTAAAGCCATTTGTTGAGACATTTAATTCAGAGGACATGTCCATGCCTCTGATTGCTCCTGTTTACCAGGACTGATCTCCTAGTCTGATGGAGGTATAGGTAGGTTTATCGCTTTCATAGGTCTAGGATTGTTGCTTTATTTGTCTGGCTGAAGACGGTAAATTTAGCGCTTCTGGGAGGCAACCCAGCTTTTTTTTATTCCTTTTCATTCTTTAGTATATGATTCAATGTTTGTGGGTAACATTACTGCAAACCCTCACGAGATTACAACTCGTCCACTAGGGGTAACCTAGGGGTTTAAAGGCTTGTTGCATACGCTAAATGCAATTCAGAGCACCTGCGAAAGGCTTGTTGCATATTAGACCCCAGATATTATCTGGATTTACGAATATAATGCTATCTAATGGCTCGTTTTCTCATTCTTGTGTTGCAAGGTGATTTTATGAGCATGGATGGAAAAAGGATGTTAAAAGTTGAGATTTAACGATCTGATGACGCCAAAGGCAAGGGACACACTCCAGGGGACCAAGATTGACAAATATACACGGTCAAAAATCCGAGAAAAGTAAGAAATTGAAGCTCAAGTGGCCTGAAGGACGTCCAGAATGCAAGATCATGAGGTTCCCACCATCCGTTCGGCTCGAAACTTCATACGTCGCCTGAGGACCATAAATTAACCGTACACTTCGAATTTCATCCATTTAATCCCTGTGGAAGTGTCCCAACAGCCAGATTAGCCCATAAATCGTCCATCTGGAGCCCACCTACTATCCGTATATGCCTCAAAATTTGTCCCAACTGTTAAAAAGATCTGATTTACAAGATGGATGGACTGGATTGCTCATAAACATCATAATAGAGCCCATCTAGTGTAGCATGTGTACAGTGCACATGTGCACTCGTCGTGCACCAAACGAGTCAAGTCGGTCAGCAAGACGCTGACCGACTTTCTTCTTAAAAAAAATAAAAAAAAAAATTTACACACCGCGTAACGAACGGCCGCTGGCCATTTTTGCGGACGGTTGTGGGCCCTACCCATTGACCGTACGAAAAATCTGACCCGTTCACCGTGTAGAGGGGCTCGAATACTACAAAAATATGTTGACACTTTTACCCATGCATGTACACGTGTGAGATACAGAGGCCAGAAAAGGGCTGCCCGGTAGCATTCAAATCTAATCTTTTAGTTATTTCTTCTCTGGGACACGCCAATGGATATTCAAAACTACGCATTCTTAACTGAAATTTCGTTCTGAATCCAATAGACGGGGTGGATTTTTCAGAAAATGCTTCTGTGGGGCCCACCGATCACAACAGTGAAATGGTGCGAAAGGTTTCGCACATCCTCGAAAACTGACTTTTTCAGGCAGTTTTGGGCCACCATCTTTAATCATATGACAGATCTGAACCGTCTATCATGTAGAGAACCCAAGAAAGTATTAAGAGATGGTGTTTCTTTGGAATTTGAGCGAGGAAAGTGGCGTGTTTCGAGGCACCGAACTTGGCTGCGAAAATTACACTCCGTGTCCTGCTACAACTCTGTCACTAACTCCAGCCTTCCAGCAGCTATAAAAGGAGGTTTTGGACGTGGGGAGCATTCATTAAAGGCTAGGAAGGAAGAAAAAGAGAGACGTGGAGGCTTGGGTTTGGACGTGGATTAGAGAGAAGAGAGAGAAACAACGGTTTTTGGTTTTCTTTCTTATTTATTATTTTTTCTTTTTCTTCTTCTTTCTTTTGTTTTCATTTAGGAGATCCAGCCATCCATGTCTGGCTAAACCTCCTAGCTAGGGCTAGGAGGTGAAGCTTGTAGTGAGATGGGAGATTTGATTTTATTTTAATTTTAATTCATGAATTGACGTTGATTTTAGTTAATTATTATGGGAATGTTTTAGGTTTTTAATGGTCTATTATGACTGAAATTACAATGGGTCTGCAATGGCTTTGAATATTTTCGTTCTCTTTAATGTTTATGATGTCAGGAAGCCCTGTTGTTCACCATAGTCTCCTGGGCATGGTTGGATGTCGGTACCCTTCCTAACTTGCATACATGTGATTGGGTGGTAATTAGTTTGATTCTGTTGTTTGCCATAGTCTTTGGGCATGGTTTGATGATGGAATCCATTCTAATTCATACACCTTTCATTTCTTTGAAGACTAGATCAACGGCAGTTCAGTAATTTTCATAATTTTTGATGCAAGCATAAGTTCTCCCTGATCTCTACAAGTGGATCCTCTGAATCCCTAGTTTCCCTACCTCTGATTTCTCTTTAGTTTTAATTTAATATTTCACCACTATTCCTTCAAATCCAATCGATTTACATTTCATCTTAGTCTAGTTATAGTTCTATTTAATTTCAAAATACGTACAAGTTTCAGTCCCTTGGGATTCGACCTCGGTCTTATCGAGTTATTACTACATCACAACCCTGCACTTGGGGAGTGAACATTCGACCACCTTGTTGATCTCGAAGAAACATTCAACGTCCTCCGTGAATACCAGATGAAGCTCAACCCCGCCAAGTGCGTGTTCGGGGTCGAGTCAGGGAAATTCCTGGACTTCTAAGTCAGCCAGCAGGGTATCAAGGCGAATCCAGACAAGATCAAAGCCCTCCTAGACATGAACTCACCTCGGACTCTCAAGGAAATACAGTGTCTCACGGAAAGAGTCGCAACCCTCAGGCGTTTCATATCTAGGGCTACAGACAAATGCCTTCCTTTCTTCCAGCAGCTAAAGGGCCACAAGAGGGCGAAATGGACGCCGGAGTGCGAGCAAGCCTTCCAGCAGTTGAAACAGTACTTGGGATCGCCACCTCTCTTGTCCAAGTCGGAAGAAGGAGAGCCTTTGTTCCTCTACCTCGCCGTTTCGACCTCAGCCGTCAGCTCGGCTCTGATCCGAGAAGTCGGAACCAAGCAGTATCCCGTTTACTATGTAAGCAAAGCCATGGTACCAGCAGAAATGAGGTACCAGTCCTTAGAAAAATTGGCGCTTTGCCTTGTCGTCTCAGCCAGAATACTACGGCCGTACTTTCAGGCCCACTCCATAATCGTGCTATCGGACTCCCCTCTGAGGCAGATCCTCCAGAGACCCGAAGTGTCAAGCCGGATGACCAAATGGGCTGTAGAGCTCGGAGAGTTTGACATTCAGTTTCGACCCAGGACGGCACTCAAGGGACAAGCCGTAGCCGACTTCATCTTCGAGTTTACGACTCCGGACGAAGAGAAAGTCAGGAAAGAAGTCGAAATGACACCACCCGTCTCGCTAAGCAATCAAGAGCTTGCGTCAGATCCGGGATGGGTCCTTCATGTTGATGGATCTTCCAACAGTAAAGGAGCAGGTGCCGGTGTCGTCATACTTGCACCCGATTCAACAACGATTCAATACGCCATCAGGCTCGGGTTCAAAGCTTCAAATAACGATGCCGAATACGAAGCGTTGCTAGCTGGACTCCGACTGGCAGCAAGCCTGGGTGTTCAGACCCTGCAAGTCCGCAGCGACTCATAGTTGATGGTGAACCATATCTCTTCGGAGTACGAAGCTAAGGAGGTCAGAATGATCGCCTACCTCGAAGAAGCGAAGAAATTGATCGAGAAGTTTTGGAGCTGCACCATTCAGCAGATCCCCAGAGCCGAGAATTCATGGGCCGACACCTTAGCAAGGCTCGCATCGGCCTCCGAGGAAAAGATCCCACGTTTTGTTCCGGTCGAGTTTGTTGAGCACCCAAGCATCGGCCAGTATGAGGAGGTTAACACCGTCCAGTCCATCCCTAGTTGGATGGACCCAATTTTCAATTACCTATCAACCGGTGAGACCCCATCGGATAAGTTAAAGGCGAGGCGACTTAGGGTCCGAGCGGCTTGGTACGCCATATTGGATAGAGTGCTATACAAGAAGGAGCATTCTCAGCCTTACCTTATATGTCTCCGACCGGATGAAGCCAATTACGTGATTCGGGAGATTCACGAGAAAATCTGCGGAAACCATTCTGGTAGTCGCGCCTTGGCCATGAAGATACTTTGTCAAGGGTATTTCTGGCCAACCCTTAAGCAAGACTCAAAGGATTTTGTTCGGAAGTGTGACAAGCGTCAGCGTTTTGCTGCTGTGCCGAGGCAACCGGCAGAAGAAATGACCCCCATGAGTGGGCCATGGCCATTCGCTCAATGGGGGATCGACATCATCGGTCCCTTGCCCACTGGGAATGGACAGGTCTAGTTTGCTATAGTCGCGGTCGACTATTTCACCAAGTGGGCCGAGGCTGAGCCAGTTGCAAATATCACCGAGAAGAAAGTAATCGATTTTGTGTGGAAAAATATCATCTACCGATTTGGGATTCCGAGGACCATCGTTTCTGATAACGGCCGCCAATTCGATAATGACAAGTTCCATAGCATGTGTCGAGGGCTTGGCATCGTGAACGCTTACTCATCGCCTCGACACCCGCAATCGAACGGACAAGTAGAGGCGGTCAACAAGATCATCAAGCATCATCTCAAGACGAAGCTGGAAAAAGCAAAAGGAAATTAGGCCGAAGAGCTCCCCTTCGTCCTCTGGGCCTACAGGACTACAGCCCAGACTTCGACGGGCGAAATTCCATTTTCGTTATCCTACGGCTCGGAGGCAATGGTGCCGGTGGAAATCGGACTCCCTACAGTGCGTGTCAGAAGCTTCGAAGAAAGTCATAACCCCGAGCAGATAGCAGCTAATCTGAATTTGCTCGAGGAACTCAGAGAAGTTTCCAAGCTCCGAGCAGCGGCTCGACACCAGTAGGTTGCGCGCTTCTACAACTCCAAAGTCAAAGTCAGACACTTCCGACCAGGAGACTTAGTCCTCCGACGGGTTTTTCAGAACACGGCCGAGCCAGGGTTAAGAGCACTCGGACCCAATTGGGAAGGTCCATACCATGTGGTCAGATCTGTCAAACCGGGCTCGTACCACCTGAAAAACCTCGAAGGCTGTCATCTCCCTCATCCCTGGAACGCCGAGCACTTGAAGATCTACTACCCGTGAGGAAATAGCCTTTAAGACTCATGATGCAATGTATGCCTCCGAACGACTAGCCTTTAAGGCTCTTAATAAAAGATCGATTCTACCTTTGAATATTTGCTCGATTGCCCTATCCGCACAAGTACGAGATAAATGGTCCGATCCCTTAAGGAATCAGAACCCAACCTTACGAGAGATCGACGAGGCATCCCTCCAAGGGAAAAAGCCTAATAAATGGTCCGATCCTCAAAGGATCAGAACCTAACCCCACGAAAGATCGACAATACGTCCCTTCAAGGAAAAAAATCCTAATAACCCCGATTAAGTGTTCAGCTTGGCATACAACAAAACAAAGGCGGCGAGCCGAGCATCCAAAGAGATCGGACCCAACTAAAACTTGGGCCGAGGAGGATCGGACAACCGACTCTAAAAACTAACTAAACGGCAGCTGACTAAACACCTAAAGAAACCAGATCGACATACAAATAGACAATGTAAAAAGAATATTCTTCATTGAATCCCTTCGGAGGGACAAAAGTACATACGTACATTGATAGCTAAAAAAAAAAGAGAGAAGTAAAATGATAGTCTTCAGGCCGGAGGAGGAGCTTGGGCATTAGGAGCTTGGGCGTCAGGATCTGGATCTGGATCCGAACGGATGACTTCGACCGGGGCATCTTCAGAGTCGTCAGGCAGGAGGGAATCAAGATCAAGGTCTGGGTATAAACCCAGGACTGCCTCGAGGCAAGCGTTGAAGCCGCGATTGTAATACGTTGCGGCCTCATCATCCCTCTCTTTAGAAGTCTTGAAGCTTTCGACTGCAGCAGCAACCTCTGCGGCCAAAGAGGCCTTGTCCTTCACCCTCTAGGCCTCCACGGCTTGACTCACGGCTCGTGTCTGCTCCTCAGTCGCCTCGGCCTTGGCACGATTTAGAGCTTCCGCATGCCGAACCGTCTACACGGCCAAGGAGTCCGCGTAGGCCCTGGCACGGATCAGCTCAGCAGTCGCTGCGTCAACGCTCTTCTTAAAATTATTTGCCTTATCCTACAGATGTAGCTCCTTTGCTTCCAAGTCCACGACGACTCCCTGCAGTCGTCTGCCCCTGGCTCTCTCGCCCGTAATCTGCTGGCGGAGGTCAGTCTCCTCAAACCTTAAAGCCGCCATCTTGGCCCTAAGAGCCTCCAACTCCGCCTCCTTCCCCTTGTACTCTCACACTCTCTGCCGAATGGAGAGCAGCACCGGGACGGCGTGAACAGAAAATAAAGATCAGTACCTACGGAGTGTGCATAACAACATCAAAGAAAGAAGGTTTTCTCGGAGACTTACCATGTAACATACGAAGGCAAAGTCGTTCAGGAAGCATCCCCCTGATCGCTCAAGGGTCTGTGCGATGTCTTCCTCCTTGGCATGCTTGGAGGCCCACGAAGCCAGGCACGCCATGTGATAGCCTGGTTCGAACCTCCCCCCGCTCGTGCCCGCTTGGGCCGAGGCCTCAGCCCCCTCGGCCCCTACCCGACTACCTGCCGAGTTTTGACCCTCGGCGCGGACCTCCCCCTCAACCTCGGGGGCGGGAGGGAAAGGCACATTTTCGGCTACCCTATTGACTCCCTCCCTCTCAGAGGATGAGGGAACGGTGATGGGGGGCTAGGGGGCTGCGGCGAGAACGATGGCAGGAGGAACAGCTACGGAGGGAGCTCGAGCAATAAAGCTCGGCACAGCCGGGGTGTCAGCCTCGGTCACTCGGACGACCCCCGGAGAAAGACGTACCACTGGCCGAAGCACTACCGGAGGAGTCGCGGCAATGCTCAGGCGCTTCGGGGCAGGCAGCGCGGAGGGAGTGTCGGCGGGCCTCCGTGCCTGACTTGATAGATTTGGTGCAGCAGAAGATTCTCCCACGCGGGGGGGAGCCGGCTTCTTCCGAGTGATCTTCACTCGGGGGGCTTCTTTGAGTAGCTCCGCTACGTGCGAAACTGCCTTCCTCTTCCCCGCCCTGGACGCCTCAGCCATGCCTGCGAAGGAAAACTGTCAGCTACTAAGTGAAGGAAAGATTATTGAAGAGGTCAGGACAGCTTACTCAGAGATATGGCCAGAGGTTGGAACTTGCAGAGCCCGGACCAGTGAAGGTTGGCAGCAGTTATCAGATCGACCCAAGAGCAAAGCGACTCCGACCGCGTTCTGCCCTTTGCAATTTGATTCCTCTTGTCCGAGTCGATGAGTGACAACCCCTTTGCGAAAGCTGCAATGGAAAGAAATCTTACTTCAACCAAAACATGTGAAAACCAAGACAACAACCCGGACGTCAGATGAAATCCGACCTGGCTTTGTAAAGTGGGTCGGGATACGAGCCGTCGAAGCCCTGAGCTCAGACCTGGAGCCTCCCAGTCACCTGCCGCCCAGAACCACTTGTTCTTTCAGTCCTTGTTGGAGGACGGCAGGTGCATTACTAAGCTCGACCTCTTGCTCTCCCGAGTCACGAAATAATACGATGGGTCGTTGCTATCATGCTTGACCATGTACAGGCTCAGCAACTCCTCTGGGGTCAGCTTGGGGTTCCCAACTTGCTTCTAAATTATGTAGGCCGAGATCATCACCCTTCATGCATTCGGAGCGAACTGTCCAGGGGCCAATCCGAGATAGATCGCTACCTTCCGGATAAAAGGATGCAGTGGGAGACGGACACCGCACTACAGCACACAAAGAAAAATGACCACCTCACCCTTAGCTGGAGCGCCAGCAACGTCCAAAGGACCAGGACCCCTTATTTGCTCGGAGTCGGGGACTAGAACTCCGAGCGGATCCATTCCATTTGGGATTCTGATATGACAGAACCCCCAGGGACAACCTCCGCGGCCCGCAGGCTTGCAAGCATATCAGTGATGATAGGAGTTTCGACTCGGCGTGCTCGGGGGGCAGCGTTCTTGCTGAGTTGCTTTGTCCTATAACCCAGTGTCTTTTGCTTCCGAGGCGGGGGTACGGGAGAGTGGCTTTGAAAGGGCCCTCGGAAGACCCTCTTTTGCTCCCGGTACTCCCGGGCTCAGAGTCGTCGCCATACTCGCGAACCATCTTCAGATCAGAAGACATTGTGGAAACAAGGATGGAGGTGAGCGAGACTCACCGGATGATGGCCGGAAATCGCATTTTTGCTGGAAACCTCGAGTTTGGCCGGAATCGCCTCTCATCAAAAATCGCATCTCCAGTGTGCTCTCACAAATCAGGACGTCAAAATGACTAACCAACGCTCGGAGCGCCTTATATAGGCAGCGAACGATTCTTGCATTGATGACAAGCTTTAATGGCAGCAGCCGAATCGGCATGAGTACACCTGGCAATGTTGCATTGGCGGGATACAAACCGATCGTACGGCTCTGACATCGGGCTGCGTACCTCGACAGGTGAAGCGACGCCCCGGCACTCGGAGGCGTCAGGCGCACACCTCCTGCCTGCGTGGCGACTTCTCATATGCTGGGAGGAAATTCGGGATCGTAACCGTCGCCACGTGTTGGCCAAGGCGGCTAGCGCGCGTGATTCGAGATCCGTCATCATTGCGGTGAGGACAGGAGATTTCCTACCTAAGTACTCTTCGAGCTGGCAAGCAAACTCGAAGAGTAGGGAGCTTCTATTATGGAAAATTTGAGCTCATAATACAACGCTGCTCCTAGGGCAAGTTCAAGCCGATTCATGACCCTCCCGACCTGTTTCAAAACGCGACCCATCCGAGCAGCCGACTTGGTTGAGGTCGGACTCCGGATTATGATCCGATCGGATGATCATCTAGGCTGCTGTAGCCGCCCTGCTCTAGCCTACATTTCGAGGCAAACGACGTTCCGAGCCGAGCATACAGTCCGAATAGAGCGAACGTTCCAAGCCGAACGCATGTTCAGATGTGCATATCCCACTCACCGAATATGGAAACTGCCATAACCAGACGTGGCCAATAACCTCGCTCGCAAATACGTATAATTCGCCAGATACGCTACATGATCAAGAGATTGCGGAGGGTATCTCCACGATCCGGGAATCCCCCTGATCATGCCGAGATTATCGGATCCAGACCACTCGACAGCCACGTATAAATACTACATCACGCCATATCTACAGGTATGAAAAATCGAGCTCTCCTCTACTATCTACTCAGACCCTGATTCTCTTGTCCTGACTTAGGCATCGAAGGGTCCCCCGACTTAGTCAGGGTCACCTTTGCCTGCTTTCCTAGTGCAGATTTAAGGGATCATACGTAGTGGTCGACGTGGAGGAAGGACTGACCGGATTTTGGCATCAACACTGTCCATCTCTATTTTTCCATATCATTTTATAGTACGAGACCAAAAATGAGATATATCCCAATCTCAACTGGACCACATTACAGGAAACAATGTTGAATGACATCAACCATTAAAAATCTTTTGGGGGCCATAAAAGTTTTGGATCAAGCTGATCTTTGTTTTTTCCCTTCATCTCGGGCCTGTATGACCTAATCAACATATTAGATGTCAAATAAACATTACAATGGGCATTAGGAGGATTTTAATGGTGGATATTCAATCACTATTGTTTTCCTGTGGTGTGGTCCACCTGAGATTTATATTGCTCTCCTTTGTAATAAAGAACCTAAAATGATTTGTAAAAATAGATGAACGGAATGGATGAAACACATACATCAGGGTGGGGCCAAAGAGCACCGACCACCATCCACGGGGTTGGTGGCAGGGGAGTGGCCGAGCCGTTTCCGTTGCGATACATACATCAGGTGGGCCTTACATCTTTCAGGTATACGGTGTTTTGCCGCCTCAAATTTAGCATAGCTTTCAACGTCAAGGTTGGCAGCTTGCATGATATTACTACCATCTAAATAATAATTACTTATTTTCCGCGGTAAATTGGAAAAACGAACAAGTCCAAAAGCAGAAATCATTTTTAAAATTATCCTGAATGAATATGCATAGAATACCTATTCGACTTGTACGGATATCCAGACGCCGACTATCCAATTTAATCTAGGGGCACTCCACCAAAAGACCTACTCAAAAGCTTCATTTTTAAAATTTAAATTAAATGACACAATACCCTCGTCACATCAGCCATATATCAACCGTTCATCACGTGACCCCACCAGGTTTGACTAAATTTGCATGGCTCAGTCCACCGTACCTGGATTGAAGGGCTAGAATGTGAACTGTTGTCAGGGTGGGGCCCATGGAACGAATGCTTCTGATCAGATGAATTGTACAGATCACACGGGAGCGTGCGATTACAGGAGTTTGGATGTTTATTTGATTTTGGGGCATTTCCGTCCATCTGAAAACCCAATGTTGTTCTCGTAATTTCATTCCGAAATTTGGATTTTTACGTAATTTCATACATCGCCTAACATTGGTATGCTTCGCACTCTATAAAAACTCAACCATCTCTGCATCTCTCCGCATTCCCATTCTCCTTTCCCGTCAAATGGCTGCCGCGTCGCCGGAATCTGACATCTTTGGCACTTGTCCCTTGGATTTGTGCTTCGACCTCGACACAGTTCTGACAACAAATGATTCTTCCGGCGGGATCTCTTCCCTGGAGTCTTTAATCTCTACACTGCCGGCCGTTTCTACGTTTGGGATGTGTACGGTTTGCTTGGAGGAAATCGAGGTGGAGATGGGTGCCAAGCAAATGCCCTGCTGCCACGTGTACCATGACACATGTATATCCACATGGCTGCTCCTCCATCGCTCGTGCCCGCTCTGCCGCCACCGGATCCAGAAGGAATACTGAAGGAATGTACCGTTTCTATATTTCTCTAGGGAAAGGCGTATGGAAGTTTTTATGTACTCAAAGCTAAAATCACACGTGCCGCATGTTTTATAAAAACGCTGGTTTGATGGGCCCACTGCCGAAAGGTTTCTCTAATCCAACGGTCATAACTATCTGGTTGCTTGTTTACAACCGTTCAAAACCCTACATAGCAGATGGTTTGTGGTAAAGAGGTTATATTAGTATGACACGTGTGTGGGATCCGGGAAACTCATAAGGTGACCATGCAATGGCCTAAAAATCATTAAGGTCCACCCATTGAATACAATAAGTTGGTAATCTGTTTCCTAACCGTCGATTGTTGTGTTCCAAGTACACGAGTGGCCTACCTGAATAAGTCGATTAGATTAGTCTTCGCTCGAGGTATGTTGGCGGTGGACCCCACCCCAGCTGATGAGCGGCCCGAACTGTGTTGCCAAACAGCCTTTTCAGTTTCTCCCGTCTCCGCACATTTCAGCCATCCCAAACAACTTGAGCTATTGCCACCTAATATTAGCCTCAGCAATGACCGGTCTAAAATCAAAGTCAGTTGGGTCCCACATCTACTTTCCTGGATTGAGGACATGTGGCAATCAAAATCTTCTTCTAGCCTCCTTCTTCTTCTTCTTCTTCTTCTTCTTCTTTTCTTTATTTTTTTAATTGGATTTCCCGTTACTGGATTGCATGATAGATTTTTACAACAGATGTATATAATGTTTGGATACATATAGCTGTGTTGGGTTTGGAGTGCATGTTTCTTCGTTAGCAAAATAACTCACTTTTGAGTCTTTTTTCTATAAAGAGGCCGGTTTGGTGTTAGCTTTTTCTGCAGTGTGAGAGGCTTTGATGCATGGACCATATGTAATCTATCTATGATGTGTACCCGTTTTAAATTCACCTCCTGTAGCCCAATGGAAAACAAAGTTAGGTTGCACTGAGGGGGCATTAATTTGGGATGTGGATGCAATTAAGTAAGAGATGTTGGATATAACATTGTGGGGCTCGATCGCCAGCTAGTAGGTGGGTCCCACACAGTTTTCCACCATGCAATATATTTGCGTGAATATTGTCTTTCCAATTTCAATGAAGCTTAAAATTAGAATTTAAATTCTAATATTAAAAGGTATTAGGATAAGGAAGAGGGATTGAATGTGATAGGATAATTAACTTTCTCAATCTCCCCCATACCCTCGATAAAGCTATCTCAATTGAGGGAATTCTTCAAAGTGAAAATCAAAAAAATAATAATATGCAATATTGTTTATTAAGGCTGCTTCTAAACAATTTAAGCCATCGTTCGTATCCATAGCCATCTAAATTATAGGATATGAAGTGTCAGTGGATCATTTTAAGAGGACCACTATGTTGAAGTGATAAAGTCCCTTGATATACGTTGATACACTACAATCTAACAGCTTAAGCTTTTAAAATACATAAATGATCATCTAACATGATATCAGATCAAAAGGTCCCGTGTTTAAATCTGAAGAGTTAGCTCAAGAAACAAGAAATCAAGCCAGAGCTATTTATGGTGTGATAAAGTCCCTCGATATACATTGATACATGACACCCTGGCAGCTTAAGCTTTTAAAATAAATGGTTGTTTGACAATTAATTAATGGACGGTTGGAATAGGTTATGTGATTTCTAAAATGGTCCAAATGACAAGGTGCATCAGAAGGTATCCATACACCTGTACCGCCGTATCACATCTCAAAGGAAATTGTTCTTCTCATTTTATGTTCTTTTTTTATTTCATGAAACTGATGATTTTCTAAATAATGGTCCAAATCATAACATTGTGTATGGAATGTAGCAAAAAATAATAATAATAATAAATTTATTGCTGATGTGGACAATCTTAATAATTTAAATTTTCCGTTGACTTCGGAATTCTGACGACTTTGTTTTTGGCCGTTCAATCTATCATCATCAATGGAATGGTTAGGATTCAATCAACAGCATTCTTCTGCTATGCTCCATTCAAAATGAGCCCAGTAGCATGGACTGTCTTGATTGACATACAAGTATGAAATTTGCAAGAAGGGTGAATCACAACCGTCTAAAACACGGCATCAACTATCATTACGGTCATATCATTTCCTTTTATAAGGTCCATGAGAAAAAGAACCAATGACATTATACTCATATGCGGCGATCATGTCACCTCGAATTCGCGTTGATCCGAAAGCAAGATTTCGTGGGTTGTTGGGAAAAATAAAAGACAGATGTTTCCAAGAGCAAGGGCATCCACTCCTACACTGTCTAATCACTTGAAAACTTCTATGAATCAAATGTCAAAATCCATCATCGCTTATTATGACTGTGAAATTGATGGCTAATTAGCATTGACGGATCCGTGTTATTTAGGAGATATGTTCAACATTCCACAATTCGCAATTCCCATTGCATGGTCCTGAACTGTCTGTCGTTGGCTTCAGCACTGCTGGCTTCTGCTTATAGGTACAAGCACTATGATCTTCCATGAAACTACTACTAGCAAAGTTGATGAGGGATACAGGCTTGCCTAGCTACTGGATGCTGCTCTGGTGGGCCCCACCATGATGTATGTGTTTAATCCACACCGTCCATTCTTTTTTTTTTAAATCATTTTAGGACATGAGACAAAACAGGAATATGATCCAAACTTCATGTGCACCACACCACAGGAAACAGTGGTGATTGAATGCCCAGCATTAAAAACTTCTTGGGGCCACAAAAGTTTTCCATGAAGTTGATATTTGTGTTTCCCTTCATCCAGGTCGTGTGACCCAATCAATATATTAGATGGCAAATAAACATCACAGTAGGTCCTAAGAAGCTTTTAATGGTGGACTTTTAATCGCCATTGTTTTATTACGGTGTGGTCCACTTGGGATTTGGATGAACTTCATTTTCGGACTTATATCTTAAAATGATATAGAAAAATATATGGACGACATAGATAAAACACACATATTATGGTAGGGCTCACAAAGCATCATTCAGAAGTTATCTCGCTGCTGGCAGCATCAGTGGGCAATCCATGTCCGTGAAGGAGAGTTTTTTTCGTAAGACGCACGAGATTTTCTTTACTCTACCTTATGGAGGATCTGAGTATCATTTTACACTAGCAGGTTTGCTAATTCCACACGCTTATATAACCTTTTCTCCACGCGCAGACACACGTGCCAAAATAATACTCAGGGTGGGGCCCACAGAGCACTTTTCAGAAGCTACCTTGACGCAGGGATGAACGTGATGAGGTCGAACACCGTCTTCCTCAAGGATAACTACTCCGAATCCACGGAGCTTCTCTGGACTCCTCACAGAGACTTCTCGAATCCACGAGGAAAGAAAGCAAGAGAATAGGAATAAACTCAAATAAATTCAAAATTAATTGACGAAAAAATAAAAACGAGTTTACACCCCTTTAAATAAGGAAACCAAGCAACATGAAAGAAATCAGACTCATACTACAACTAAAACTCCTAGAATTCGCAACTTACTATAAATAGTAAACTTACTATTTATATACGGTCGTGATGTCTACTAGTGCGCAAGGTTTTCGGCCAAAAATAGTAAGTGTCCTATTTGGCTTCACCAAACCGTTCTCCTAATTATTCTAAGCACTTTTCATGTTGGACACAACTCCTAAAGCCCAACGGATGAAGAGCTATAAGCAAACTAAAACTTACTATAAACAGTAAAAACGAAATTAAAACGAGGAAACGACCGTCGATCAGGGGGTTTCTCGCAAATTCGGGCTGCGCAACCTGGCATAGCCGGGTTGGTTGGCTAAAGTAGCTCGTTCTACCCCAAAATCATATATTTTACGTCGGATAACTCATTCCGGATTGTGAGATACGCCTGATCTAAGGTCCGATGGTCCGGATCACTTCTGTCGCCGACCGTGCCTTTTCTGATCCATCTTGGCCATGAAATTTTTCGCGACCCGCTCTACATCAATCCCCTCCACTTGAAAAGAACTCGTCCTCGAGTTCTCCTCCTGCGCTGGTTCATGATACTCGGTCAGGTCCGCAACGTTGAAAGTTCGTGAGATCGCCATGTCATCTGGAAGATCAACAACATAAGCATTGTCATTGATCTTCCGGATGATCGGTACCGGTCCAATCTTCTTATTCTTCAGCTTGTTGTACGTCCCGGTCAGAAATCTTTCTTTTCGCAAATGAGCCATTACCTGGTCGCTCACCTCGAACACCTTTTGTCGACGATGCTTGTCCGCTTGTTCCTTATACTTTTCGTTCGAGGCATATAGCTTAGTCTGCACCTCCGCATGAATACCCATGATCCTGTCTGCCATATGTTCTGCTGCAATACTCATGCCTGGGAGCTTGGGTAGAGGGACCAAGTCTGGTGTGTGGCGAGGTACTCGTCCGTAAATAACCTGGAACGGGGATTTCCCTGTCGAGCGGTTCACCATGTTGTTGAATGCAAACTCCGCTTGAGATAAGGCCAAATCACACTGCTTCGGTTTCTTTCCTGAAATACATCGAAGGAGGTTTCCTAAAGTGCGATTCACAACTTCGGTCTGCCCATCAGTCTGTGGGTGGTAAGCACTGCTGAATTGAAGTCGTGTATCGAATCGAGTCCACAAAGTCCGCCAAAAGTGGCTAATGAACTTCGTGTCACGATCAGAAGTAATGGTCTTAGGGACCCCGTGTAGCCGTACGACCTCCCTAAAGAATAAATTCGCCACATGTGTTGCATCAAGGGTCTTCTTGCATGGGATAAAGTGCGCCATCTTGGAGAAACGATCGACCACTGCGAACACCGAATCCATGCCGCATTGTGTTCGTGGAAGACCAAGCACAAAGTCCATTGATAAATCCTCCCAAGGACCGTCAGGCACAGGTAATGGGGTGTAGAGGTCCGTATTCTGAGATTGTCCCTTAGAGGTCTGACAAATATGACAACGTTGTATGGCTCTTCCCACATCACGTACTAATTGCGGCCAGTAATACCGCTCTTCCACAAGAGCTCGCGTCTTGTCTCGCCCAAGGTGTCCACCGAGGCCACCTCCATGTAGTTCCTGAATAATCTGCTCCCTTAGAGAACTTTGGGGGATGCACAATCGATTCCCTTTGAAGAGAAAATTATTTTGTATATGAAAGTCACTGGAGTGACCTTCTTGGCACTTCAACCAAGAATCTTAGAAGTCTTCATCCTCGGCATATAGCTCCTTGAGACAGTCAAAGCCGACCACCTCATTGCTCGCCGTAACAAGTAATGACGCACGACGGCTAAGTGCATCAGCCACCTTATTCTGCAGACCTGACTTATGCTTCAGAACAAACGTAAATTCTTATAAAAATGCAACCCATCTAGCATGCACACAATTCATGTTAGTCTGACTATTAATAAACTTTAATGCCTGATGGTCAGTGTACAGAACAAACTCCCTTTGAATCAGATAATGCCGCCTGCGTACAACTCAAGCTCGTAAGTCGACCACTTCTTTCGGGCTTCACTGAGCTTCTCGCTATAGAAGGCTACCGGCCTGCCTTCCTTTGATAATACTCCTCTTATTCCGATATATGAAGCGTCACACTCCACCTCAAACAATTTATCAAAATTAGGAAGCACCAAGACCGGTGTTGTAGACAAACGATGCTTGATCTCATAAAAGCTCTTGCCAGCTTTATCGGTCCATTGGAACGGTCCTTTTTTCATGCAGTCTATTATTGGAGCGACTATAGTGCTAAAATCTCACACAAATCGACGATAGAAAGTCGTTAATCCGTGAAAACTCCTCACCTCATGAATGTTTGTCGGGATCGGCCATTCCCTAATAGCTCGCACCTTTTCATCGTCCACCCGAATGCCTGTGGATGTTATAACAAATTCTAAAAACAACAGGCTGTCAGTTAAAAAGCTACACTTTTTCAAGTTGAGGTACAACTTGTTATCTTGTAGGACCTGCAGCACCTTCCTGAGATGTTTCTTATGCTCCGCCTCATCCTGGCTATATATCAATATGTCATCAAAATATACTACCACAAATCGGACAGTGAACGGTTTTAGAACTTGATTCATTAAACGCATAAAAGTACTTGGTGCGTTCGATAGGCCGAAAGGCATGACCAGCCACTCATACAACCCTTCCTTTGTCTTGAATGTCATTTTCCATTCATCACCGGGTCGAATACGAATCTGATGGTATCCGCTCTTTAGATCGAGTTTAGAGAACACTTTAGCCCCTCCTAACATATCGAGCATGTCGTCCAACCGTGGTATTGGAAACCGATATTTAATAGTAATTTTGTTAATTGCTCGGCTGTCAACACACATGCACCGGCTTCCATCTTTTTTGACGTTAATAATGCTGGTACAGCACATGGGCTCATGCTCTCTCTCAATAGACCCTTACGGATCAATTCCTCGACTTGCCCCTGAAGTATCTCACACTCGTTCGGACTCATCCGATAATGAGGGCAATTGGGCAGGCTAGCCCCAGGGACGAGGTCTATGTGATGTTGGATGTCTCTTATGGGGGGTAATCCATCAGGTAAATCTTCAGGCCAGACTTCTTTAAATTCGTTTAGTAACAGTCTTAAGCTTGGAGGGATGTTTGAGGGTTCATCTTTCTCGCCCTTCACCACTACGGCATGTACCTCACCGGTTTCCTTGGACTCCTCCATGAAATTCCGAATGGTCAAGAGAGAACTCCCCTCCACTTAGAGGCTTTAGGGTGGTTCTCTGGTGTCATAGGGGCAAGGATTATTTTTCGACTATCCTTAACGAATATGTAGACATTGTCTCGCCCCCGATGGGTCGCATCACGGTCCGACTGCCAGCGTCGACCGAGTAGCATATGGCAGGCTTCCATGTCAACCACGTCACAAAGTATCTGATTCTTATAATGTTTACCAATTGAAAACGAGATAGTGCATTGTTCAGTTACCTTGGTCTCGTTCACTTTTTTTATCCAGCCAATTGGGTACAGGGAAAGATGTTTCGTCGTTGGTAGCTGCAACTTATCCACCATCACTCTTGAGACGATGTTCTCGCTGCTACCATTGTCTATGATCACATCACAGACCTTTCCGTTGACAGTGCACCGGGTACGAAATATATTGTGCCGTTGTGGATGTAATTCCTTTCGTGGGGTATACAGTAGTCACCTCACAACGAGAGATTTGCCACGATCCTCGCCTGTCACTTCATCGCCACCTGATATTTCTTCAGTGGTTTGTTCATATTCATCAAAGCCATGATCTTCTTCTGCGGCCTAATCTTCAGTGCCCCCTTCGTTTATAGTCAAGTGTGCTGCCGGACGTTGAGGACAAGTTTGATAAGTGGCCTGGTTGGCCACAGCGGTAACAATTGTTCGGCCTTGGCCGAGCATAAGGATTCGGAATCCTACTCGGGCCCGCTGTTGTGGGTGCTGCCCGTTGAGGTCTGGATGGTCCGCTCCCCGTATCACGGTTCGCGGGTGGAGGAGGTTGAGGACGTTCTCCTACCGGATCTTTTCCTCAAGCCAGCACTGGATCCTGTGTGGGACCTGTCATAGGGGGTCGATTTGAAGGATAGGGACGAGTAGGAGCTCTTGCAAGTTGTGTTTCTGCCCTTCCTGCCAATTGAACCGCTTCATCTACGGTCCCGACTGGGTACATCTGAACTCGATCCTGAATTACCGGTCGCAACCCACCTATAAATCGTGCCACTTTCTGTGACTCAGATTCTGACAAATCGTTTCGTGTAGCCAACCGCTGGAATTCTTCAGTATAATCTGTAACAGTTCGATTTCCTTGTCGACAATTCTGGTATTGCTAAAATAATATCTGCTCATAATCACTGGGGAGAAATCGTGAATGAAGAAGACGTCTCATCTGAGGCCATGATGTGATGGGCGCCTTGTTCTGGTGGGCTCGTGAGAGTTGCAATTGTTCCCACCATGCAGAAGTACCAGATTTTAATTTAAACGCTACCAATTTCACCCTTTTATGATCTGGCACATCCATATAATCGAAATATCTCTCTACTTCGGCTAACCAATCGAGAAAATCTTCGATACGTAATAAACCATTAAAATTAGGAAGTTCAGCCTTACCTCGATAGTATTTTTCAGCACGATCTAGACGATCGCCTCCATGGACTGGCCGTCGGTCAAAACCCTCATTAATGTCCTCATCGCTGGAACTAGCGTCATCTGGTGTAGCCCTACGGTTTGCCGCTGGTAGTACTCTGCGATAATCAGGGTCACGTCGTACAGCAACCACGGGTGGTGGAGTGACCATAGGTGGTGGAGCACCGCCTAGAGCTCGGGACAGAAATAGCGCATCCGCAAGACAGTCGAGGGTTGCCTGCAACCCTTGCATGGTCAACTGACTCTCCCGATGGAAAGCTTCCGTTTTTTCCGAAAGATAACGAATCCCTGGATCACCGTCCACAGGATTTTGATTCATACCTTCATTGTTTGTCATCGGCTCGAGGGAAAACCTATCTCTGATACCAAATTGACGCAGGGATGAACGTGATGAGGTCGAACACCGTCTTCCTCAAGGATAACTACTCCGAATCCACGGAGCTTCTCTGGACTCCTCACAGAGACTTCTCGAATCCACGAGGAAAGAAAGCAAGAGAATAGGAATAAACTCAAATAAATTCGAAATTAATTGATGAAAAAATAAAAACAAGTTTACACCCCTTTAAATAAGGGAACCAAGCAACATGAAAGAAATCAGACTCATACTACAACTAAAACTCCTAGAATTCGCAACTTACTATAAATAGTAAACTTACTATTTATAGACGGTCGTGATGTCTACTAGTGCGCAAGGTTTTCGGCCAAAAATAGTAAGTGTCCTATTTGGCTTCACCAAACCGTTCTCTTAATAATTCTAAGCACTTTTCATGTTGGACACAACTCCTAAAGCCCAACGTATGAAGAGCTATAAGCAAACTAAAACTTACTATAAATAGTAAAAACGAAATTAAAACGAGGAAACGACCGTCGATCAGGGGGTTTCTCACAAATTCGGGCTGCGTAACCCGGCATAGCCGGGTTGGTTGGCTAAAGTAGCTCGTTCTACCCCAAAATCATATATTTTACGTCGGATAACTCATTCCGGATTGTGAGATACGCCTGATCTAAGGTTCGATGGTCCAGATCACTTCTGTCGCCGACCATGCCTTTTCTGATCCATCTTGGCCATGAAATTTTCCGCGACCCGCTCTACATCATACCTTGCTATCGGCAGCATTAGTATGCAATACACGTCCATGAGCTTTTAGTGGTGGACTTAACAATCACCACTGTTTTCTTATTGTGTGGTTCACTTGAGATTTGGATCGTCTCATATAAGGTGTTGTGGAGGATACCAGTCCTATTCTTGATATATTATTGAGAATGTTAATCACGTCAAAGAAATGAATCAGCTAGACCTAAGTACCGACCACTTCTTTGACCCATGCCGTGGTTTGTGGTACATTGTTTGGTAAAAAGCAATTGATGGAAAGAACTTTGATTTGACTCACCTCCTTCCTTCTTCCAGGAAATGTTTGGGTGGGTTGGTACAAACGACTCTATCATTCTAGATATGCTTATCCTTTCATCCTTGAATTTGAAACGCATTATCCGAACCACCCATTAGTGAATCCACACTCATCAACTGGCCATACATACCCCGAGTGAATTCCTACGTACTATCCTTAGCTTCTTCTTTTTTCTTTTGTTTCTTAAACCATACGTTTGTTTTTATGCAAGTATGGTCCACCAGATGAACTGACAGGCCTAATTTTTTCGGCCAGGTCAGTCTATACAGTGAATGCCACCTAATTCATGGCTGGGATGTCCCACCCACATGCCAGTAGGTGGGACCCGAACCATTTACAACACCTGTTCACACCCACGCTCTGTGGAATATATCATATGTTTAAAAAAAATAAAAAAGAATTATTTCAACTGTACATACAGAGATAAGCCCAATTAAAAACTCATATTGGCCGTACGGACCAATGGAAAATGTAAAATTTCTCCCAAAGCTACTAACTTCCCACGCTGCGGCCCACCTGAGTTTTGTATATATCAAGCATATTTTTTCTTCTTTTCTCTTCATCCTGATGAATTACACCTAATTAACGGTTTTGATAAAAGATTCACACCATGATAGCTCCACACACAAACATATGGTTGGCATCCCATCTCATAATTCCATGTGGTGTGGCCCATCAGAGTTGTGGGTTTAGCTGATTTTTTGCCAAGGGTGTAACATTGAGGATAGAATCTGATAGATATCTATGCTTTTACATATACAACATGGTGGCCCATACGCTAGGTTGTAGGTTGCAGAGGATTTAGTCCCATTAGATGGCTGTATATGATCATTTCCTTTCATAATGCCACCCACGGATGATGTGTAATACCATATTCCCTTGGGAGGTTTGCTAGAATACAGATAGATTCGAGGAGACTTTACCTATTGAAGCAGGGTCAACCTTTTCTGTCCTGGGCCTCACCTTTAATAAAGGATACTCCAAAACAAATCTCATATTGAGATTTTTCAACCTTTGATTATCCAAAGGTTAAGTTGATCGCCCATTCTAAAAGGAAAATAGTCAAATCATCTAACGGTGCTAATTATATTTCAATTAAGGAGTTTTAATCTTTTGGTATGCCCTTTCAGTGGTGGAGCCTATATGAACGGTTTGGATTATTGAAAATTATTTAAATTCAAAGTCTAAAGTCGGTACGTGGTATGCTACCATGTGTTCCCTTTATATGACAATGAATACACCGGTGTATGTACATGTGAACATTTCTCTTTGTTGATTGCATGATGGATCCTACTCATTCACATAACGGATATGTTTAATAAACGTATGCCAATCATAACCAAGTAGGATTATCATCTCCAACTTGAATGGGACGTCCAAAAATTACATTAATCAGACCAACCATGGTCAGCTAGCAAGAAAATGGTTACAGAGAAAATTCGACAGAGAAAATGTCGTATGATTTCATGATTAAGATGATCTGACTAGTGGAAGCTCTGGAGTTGCAGTACTCCACTATTTGAATGGTCTGGATCGATCTACATATATTCGACATGTGCCACGGACGTATGTACGAGTTTCATACACCGTACTCCCTCAGTAACAAAACCCATATTAAAATAAAATGAGAAAATGACCACTGTAGACAAAACCTTTTACCCAGCGGTTTTTATCGCGGAATAGAAACTTAAGTTACCAACTTAGACTAGCACGTGCGGACAGCGACGTTGAGGACGAAACTACCCCTCCTTTTCACTGCGAATACGAGAGCCGACGCTCCTCCAACTGAGAGTTGTACGAACGGCTTAGGAGAGATCAAAGTTACAGGGCCCCACAGCTATGTATTTATCATATCCACAACGTTCATCCATATTTCAAAATCATTTCGGAGCATTATCCCCAAAAAAATAAATCATATCCATAAATTAATGGACCACACCACAAAGAGCAGCACCGTTAAAAAATTTTATAAGGCCCATCATAACATTTATTTTCCATCCAATCTATACATAAGGTCACAAAGGCGTGGATGAAGAGGAAAAACAAATTCCATGATGATCCAAAACTTCTGCAACCCCTAAAAGGGTTTCAATGGTAGACATTCAATTCCCCATTACCTTTTACTGTGTGGTCCACTTGATAGCTAGATCTATCTTATTTTTCATCTCAAGCCTTAATACGATTTCTCCGAATAGATGGACAGTTTGGATATAACATATACCTCATAATGGGACCCACAAAAATCAGTGGGGATTACAACTGGGAAAGGGAAAAAAAAAAAAAAAAAGTGAAAAAGAAGACGGCAAGTTGGGGTCGATCGGGTTGACCCGGTCGACCGGCCTATGGCTACGGATTATAACCGTAGCCAAAACTACAATGCTATGGAATTTTTTTTCCTTTTTCCTTGTTATGTTTTATTTTTAATTTTTACATGGAGAATTTTATTGTACCTACATTTTTTTTTAATACATGTTTATATAAATATGTGTGTGAGTGTGTGTGTGTGTGTATATATATATATATATAAATTTTTCTCTTTTTTTTTTCATTTCTTTCTTTATTCATTTAACAAGAATATCTTCTAAACTAAAATTAGTTACTTGACGTACCACATATGATTTTGGGGTAGGAGAAGCTATTTTAGCCAACCAACCTAGTTATTTTTCAAGATTCCATCAGGTCGATGGTCGAAAATACATTTCATTCACTTCACGATCAATTTCAATCACTTCATGGTCAAATTAAAAATTGAACGAGGCAAATATGAAATTGAGTGATTAAATTATAAATTGAGTAGGACAAGGTATGAATTGAGTGAGGGAAGCTAGAAATTGAAGGAGGTAATAGAAATTGAGAGAGGTAATATAGGAGTTCAGCGAGGGAATCTAGAAATTGAGCAAGGAAACTTAGGATTTGAGCGAGGAAAGCTAGAAATTGAGCGAGGGAACCTAGAAATTGAGCGAGGTTTAGGCTACGTTGAAATTGAGCGAGGGAACCTCACTCAAATCCTAAGTTGCCTCGCTGAATTTCTACGTTGCATCGCTCAATTGATAGGTTGTCGCGCTCAATTCCTAGGCTCTTTCGCTCAATTTATATATTGCCTCACTAGATTTCTAGCTTCTCTCGCACAATTCGTAGGTTGTCTCGCTCAATTCATATATTTTTCCATATCATTTTATGGTATGAGACCAAAAATGAGATATATCCAATTCTCAAGTGTACCACATTACAGGAAATAGTGTTGAATGAGCGTCAACCATTAGAAACCTTTAGGGGGCCCACTGTGATGTTTGTGAGAAATCCTCCTCGTGTAAGTTCATTCATAGGGTCAAAAAGACCTGGATGAAGAAGGAAAAAAATTTCATAATGATCTAAAACTTCTATAACCCCTAAAAGGGTTTCAATGGTAGACGTTCAATTTCCCATTGCCTTTTACAGAGTGGTCCACTTGATAGTTAGATCTATCTTATTTTTCGTCTCAAGCCTTAATATGAGATCATAAAATATATGGACGGTTTGGATATAACACATACATCATGATGGGACCCACAAAAGTAACATAGCAAAAAAAAAAAAAAATTCAGTTTGCCCCGCTCAATTTTCAGTTTGCCCCGCTCAATTTCCAGTTTTCCCCACTCAATTTCTAGTTTGTCCCGCTCAATTTATAGTTTGCCCCGCTCAACTTCCAGTTTGCCCCGCTCAATCTCTAGTTTGCCCCGCTCAATTTTCAGTTTGCCCCGCTCAATTTCTAGTCTGCCCCTCTCAATTTTCAATTTACCCCGCTCAATTTCCAGTTTGCCCCGCTCAATTTCCAGTTTACCCCGCTCAATTTTCAGTTTGCCTAGCTCAATTTCCAGTTTACCCCGCTCAATTTCTAGTTTAGGTTTAAGTTTGAGGATTTGAGTTTAGGTTATAGGTTTAGGTTTTGGGATTTGAGAATGGGTTTGGGTTTAGGTTATAGGTTTTGGTTTCAGTTTAGGTTATAGGTTTTGGGATTTGATAATAAGTTTCGGTTTAGGTTATAGGTTTTGGTTTTGGTTTAGGTTATAGGTTTTGATTTAAGTTTAGGTTATAGGTTTATGTTAAGGTTTAGGTTTAGGTTATAAGTTTTTGGATTTGAGAATGGGTTCAGGTTTAGGTTATAGGTTTTGGTTTAGGTTATAGGTTTTTATTTAGGTTTTGGTTATAGGTTTTGGTTTAGGTTTAGGTTATAGGTTTTGGTTTAGGTTATAAGTTTATGTTATAGGTTTTTGGATTTGAGAATGAGTTCGGGTTTATGTTATAGGTTTTGGTTTTGGTTTAGGTTATAGGCAATAGGTTTAGGATAAGGTTTAGGTTTAGGTTTAGGTTATAGGTTTTGGGATTTGAGAATGGGTTCGGGTTTAAGTTATAGGTTTGGTATTGATTTAGGTTATAGGTTTTAGTTAAGGTTATAGGTTATAGGTTTAGGTTAAGGTTAAGTTTAGGTTATAGGTTTTGGAATTTAATAATGGGTTCGGGTTTAGGTTATAGGTTCTGATTTTGGTTTAGGTTATAAGTTATAGGTTTAGGATAAGGTTTAGGTTATAGGTTTTGGGATTTAAGAATGGGTTTGGATTTAGGTCATAGGTTTTGGTTTTAGTTTAGGTTATAGGTTTAAGTCAATTTCATGTTTATCCCGCTCAATTTTCAGTTTGCCCCGCTCAATTTCTATTTTTCCGCGCTTAAGTTTCAGTTTGCCCCGCTCAATTTCCAATTTGCCCCGCTCAATTTCCAGTTTACCCCGCTCAATTTCTAGTTTGTCCCGTTTAATTTTCAGTTTACCCCACTCAATTTCTAGTTTGCCCTGCTCAATTTCCAATTTGCCCCGCTCAATTTCTAGTTTGCCCCGCTCAATTGATAGTTTGCCCCGCTCAATTTCCAGTCAATTGAGCGGGGCAAACTGAAAATTGAGCGGGGAAAACTAGAAATTGAGCGGGGCAAACTCGAAATTGAGCGGGGTAAACTGAAAATTAAGCGGGGCAAACTAGAAATTGAGCGGGGCAAACTGAAAATTGAGTGGGACAAACATGAAATTAGCCTAAACCTATAACCTAAACTAAAACCAAAACCTATGACCTAAACCCGAACTCATTCTCAAATCCCAAAACCTATAACCTAAACCTAAACCTAAACCTTATCCTAAACCTATAACCTATAACCAAAACCAAAACCAAAACCTATAACCTAAACCCGAACCCATTCTCAAATACCAAAACCTATAACCTATCCCTAAACCTTAACATATAACCTAACCTAAACCTATAATTATAACTTAAAACTATTCCCAAATCCTAAAACATATAACCTAAACCTAAGCTTTCCCTAAACCTATAACCTAAACTCAATTTTCTAAAGTGAAACCTGCACCTAATCCTAATCTCAACTCCCTAACATAAATGTAAACCTAAATTTAAAAACCCAAACTTAAACCTAATCCCGAACCTGAACCCGATTTCCTAAACCTAAACGATAACCCATTCTCAAATCCAAAAACCTATAACCTAAACCAAAACCAAAACCAAAACCTATAACCAAAACTCGAACCCATTCTCAAATCCCAAAACCTATAACCTAAACCCGAACCCATTCTCAAATTCAAAAACCTATAACCTATAACCTAAACCTAAACCTATAACCTATAACCTTAACCAAAACCTATAACCTTAACCAATACCAAAACCTATAACCTAAACCCGAACCCATTCTCAAATCCCAAAACCTATAACCTAAACCTAAACCTAAACCTTATCCTAAACCTATAACGTAGCCTAAACCTCGCTCAATTTCTAGCTTCCTTCACTCAATTCATACCTTGTCCTACTCAATTTTTAATTTATTCACTCAATTTCATATTTGCCTCGCTCAATTTGTAGTTTGACCATGAAGTGATTGAAATTGACCGTGAAGTGAATGAAATGTATTATCGACCATCGACCTGATGGAATCTTGGAAAATAACTAGGTTGGTTGGCTAAAATAGCTTCTCCTACTCCAAAATCATATGTGGTACGTCAAATAACTAATTTTAGTTTAGAAGATATTCTTGTTAAATGAATAAAGAAAGAAATGAAAAAAAAAAGGAGAAAAATTTATATTTATATATATATACACATACACACACATATTTATATAAACATGTATTAAAAAAAATGTAGGTACAATAAAGTTCTCCATGTAAAAAATAAAAATAAAAAAGAAAAAAGAAAAAAGAAAAATAAGTGCAGAGCATTATAGCTATGGCTACGGTTATAATCCGTAGCCATAAGCCGGTCGACCCCAACTTACTGGTTTCTTTTTCATTTTTTATTTTTTTTTTCCTTTTCCCTGTTGTAATCCCCACTGATTTTTGGGTTTTGGGATTTGAGAATGGGTTCAGGTTTAGGTTACAGGTTTTGGGATTTGTGAATGGGTTCGGGTTTAGGTTATAGGTTTTAGTTTTGGTTTAGGTTATAAGTTTTGGTTTAGGTTTTAAGTTTAGGTTTAGGTTTGGGTTTGGGTTTTGGGATTTGTGAATGGATTCGGGTTTAGGTTATAGGTCTTAGAATTTGAGAATGGGTTCGGGTTTAGGTTATATGTTTTAGGTTTTGGTTTAGGTTATAGGTTTTGGGATTTGAGAATGGGTTCGGGTTAGGTTATAGGTTTTGGTTTTGGTTTTGGTTATAGGTTTTGGGATTTGAGAATGGGTTCGGGTTTAGGTTATAAGTTTTGGTTTGGGTTTAGGTTATAGGTTATAGGTTTAGGTTTAGGTTATAGGTTTAGGATAAGGTTATAAGTTTTGGGATTTGGGAATAGTTTTAGGTTATAAGTATAGGTTTAGGATAAGGTTATAGGTTTTGGGATTTGAGAATGGGTTCGGGTTTAGGTTATAGGTTTTGGTTATGGTTTTGGTTTAGGTTATAGGTTTTAGGATTTGAGAATGGGTTCGGGTTTAGGTCTTAGGTTTTGGTTTTGGTTTTGGTTTAGGTTATAGGTTTTGGTTTAGGTTATAGGTTAGAGGTTTAGGATATAGTTTTAGGTTTAGGTTAGAGGTTTAGGTTATGGTTTTAGGTTTAGGTTATAGGTTTTAGGATTTGAGAATGGGTATGGGTTTAGGTTATAGGTTTTGGTTTAGGTTATAGGTTTTGGGATTTTAGAATGGGTTCGGGTTTAGGTTATAGGTTTAGGTTTAGGTTTAGGTTATAGGTTTGGGATTTGAGAATGGGTTTTGGTTTAGGTTATAGGTTTTAGAATTTGAAAATGGGTTCGGATTTAGGTTATAAGTTTTGGATTTGGTTTAGGTTATTAGTTTTGGTTTTGGTTTAGGTTATAGGTTTTGCTTTAGAATAGGTTTGGGTTTAGGTTATAGGTTTAGGTTTAGGTTATAGGTTTTGGGATTTGAGAATGGGTTCGGGTTTAGGTCATAGGTTTTGGGATTTGAGAATAGGTTCGGGTTTAGGTCATAGGTTTTGGTTTAGGTTATAAGTTTTAGGATTTGAGAATCGGCTCGGGTTTAAGTTATAGGTTTTGGTATTGGTTTTGGTTTAGGTTATAGGTTTTGGGATTGGAGAATGGGTTCGGGTTTAGGTCTTAAGTTATGGTTTTGGTTATGGTTTTGGTTTAGGTTATAGGTTTTAGGATTTGAGAATGGGTTTGGGTTTAGGTAATAGGTTTTGGTTTTAGTTTTGGTTTAGGTTATAGGTTTTATGATTTGAGAATCGGCTCGGGTTTAGGTTATAGGTTTTGGTTTTGGTTTTGGTTTAAGTTATAGGTTTTAGGATTTGAGAATGGGTTTGGGTTTAGGTTATAGGTTTTGGGATTTTAGAATGGGTTCGGGTTTAGGTTATAGGTTTAGGTTTAGGTTTAGGTTATAGGTTTTAGGATTTGAGAATGGGTTCGGGTTTAGTTCATAGGTTTTGGTTTTGGTTTTGGTTTAGGTTATAGATTTTGGGATTTGAGAATCGGTTCAGGTTTAGGTCATAGGTTTTGGTTTTGGTTTAGGTTATAGATTTTGGTTTTGGTTTTGGTTTAAGTTATAGGTTTTTGGGTTTGAGAATCGGTTCGAGTTTAGGTTAAGGGTATGGTACCTGCAAATACAAATATAAACATGGTCTGTCCAAATTGTCAGGCCCTTCCAATGTCGTCCATAGGAAATGGATAACTTTATCATAGTCATAACAGCGGTTCCCACCTTCCAGGGACCCCCGCTCTTCCGGATAGCTCCGACGCACATCCGGGTCTGCTCCATCAATTTTGAGTAAATACATAAACACGGTCTGTCCAAATGGCCAGACTACTCCAACCATATGATTCTTGAGTCAAGAGACGTACCAGATGCTTGAATCTGAAATATGCATTTAAACATAAAATATATGGACGATTTGGATATAACACATACATCATGATGGGACCCACAAAAGTAACATAACAAAAAAAAAAAAAAAATCCAGTCTGCCCCGCTCAATTTCAAGTTTGCCCCGCTCAATTTTCAGTTTCCCCCGCTCAATTTCTAGTTTGTCCCGCTCAATTTTCAGTTTGCCCCGCTCAATTTTTAGTTTGCCCCGCTAATTTGCCCTAATCAATTTTCAGTTTGCCCCGCTCAATTTGCAGTTTGTCCCGCTCAATTTCTAGTTTGCCCCACTCAATTTTCAGTTTGCCCCGCTCAATTTCGAGTTTGCCCCGCTCAATTTCCAGTTTATCCCGCTTAATTTCTAGTTTGCCCCACTCAATTTCCAATTGCGCGGGGCAAACTGGAAATTCAGCGGGGCAAACTAGAAATTGAGCGGGGCAAACTGAAAATTGAGCAGGGCAAACTAGAAATTGAGCGGGGCAAACTGCAAATTGAGCGGGACAAACTAGAAATTGAGCAGGGCAAACTGAAAATTGAGCGGGGTAAACTGAAAATTGAGCGGGACAAACATGAAATTGACCTAAACCTAAACCTATGACCTAAACCCAAATCCATTCTCAAATCCCAAAACCTATAACCTAAACCTAAACCTAAACCTTATCCTAAACCTATAACCTATAACCTAAACCAAAACCAAAACCTATAACCTAAACCTGAACCCATTCTCGAATACCAAAACCTATAACCTATACTTAAACCTTAACCTATAACCTAACCTAAACCTATACTTATAACTTAAAACTATTCCCAAATCCCAAAACCTATAACCTAAACCTAACCTTTTCCTAAACCTATAACCTAAACTTAATTTTCTAAAGTGAAACCTACACCTAATTCTAATCTCAACTCCCTAACATAAATGTAAACCTAAACTTAAAAATCCAAACTTAAACCCAATCCCGAACCTGAACCCGATTTTTTAAACCTAAACCATAACCCATTCTCAAATCCAAAAACCTATAATCTAAACCAAAACCAAAACCAAAACCAAAACCTATAACCAAAACCTATAACCAAAACCTATAACCTAAACCCGAACCCATTCTCAAATTCAAAAACCTATAACCTAAACCTGAACCCATTCTCAAATCCAAAAACCTATAACCTTAACCTAAACCTATAACCTATAACCTAAGTCAAAATCAAAACCAAAACCTATAACTTACCCATTCTCAAATTCAAAAATTATATCGACGCAATTATAGCTACGGTTATAATCCGTAGCTAAAGTGTATCAAAAATTGTTATCCCTAAACCTAAACTTACACCCTAAACCTAAATTTTCAGTTTGCCCCGCTTAATTTTCAGTTTGCCCCGCTCATATATGGACGGTTTGGATATAAGACATACATCATGATGGGACCTACAAAAGTAAAAAAAAAAAAAAATTTCGGTTTACCCCGCTCAATTTCTAGTTTGCCCTGCTCAATTTCCAGTTTGCCCCGCCAAACTGGAAATTGAGCGGGACAAACTAAATTTATTTATTTTTTTGCTATGTTGCTTTTGTGCGAGGGAAGCTAGAAATCCATTGAGGTAATATATAAATTGAGCGAAGGAACCTAAGAATTGAGCGAGGCAACCTAGAAATTGAGCGAGGGAACCTAGAAATTGAGCGAAGCAACCTAGGAATTGAGCGAGGTAACATAGGAATTGAGATAGGAATCCTAGGATTTGATCAAGAGAAGCTAGAAATTGAGCAAGGCAACCTAGGATTTGAGTAAGGTAACCTAGGATTTGAGCGAGGAAAGCTAGAAATTGAGCGAGGGAACCTAGAAATTGAGCGACACAACCTAGGAATTGAGTGAGGCAATGTAGGAATTCAGCAAGGTAACTGTATCATCCCGAAAATCGGGGGGTCGAGCAAAAAACTCAACTCCCGAGTTCCAAAATGTTATTTATGCAACATAGATATGTATGATTGAATGTTGTCTGTGATAACGCATTAAACATGAGTGAGATTAAGCTAGAACAGCATATCATACTCCGGAGACAGTTAAATTAGCAAGCGGAAGACTGTGATAGTATGTATAACATATATAAACTGTTGTATGCCTCCAGAGTGTGGATATGTTACCAGGTTATATACATACATGTATACTCCAAAAGTAGACAAAATGAATATACATGAGTGCGCTAAAAATATAAAATGACAAGTGTCAAAGTATCTAATCAACCTCTCTGTAATCCCGTCAATCAGAACACGCATAAAGGAGAGATCCTCCTTGTCATCATCAAGTCCGGCTCCACCTCGCAGGCCGCGCCATCATCTGCAATCACAAAAGGGTCTGGTGGGTGTCCAGGAACACCGTCCCGTAACGTGGGAGTGAGTAGCTAATTCAGTGGAATAATAGAGCAAGGATTAACATGTTCTCAAATCAATCATACGATAATAGTAAAGCAGTAAATCAAACAATCCTAATACTGTTGTTAATGTAATTATGACATGACATGATGTATGCCCTCACCGACGAACTCCCTCATACGGCAACATCTTACGACCGCGGCATGCCACACTCCCTAGAGTGCTCCACATCTTCCAGGCACATGCAATGCTATGGTGATATGATTTTCAAGTTGTTATTAGTCCATTCAAACAGCAGAATTGGGAAACTAAGGTACTTCCCTTGTATCAATCCCAACACAGATCCTGTCTAGGGTCGTCACTCCTAGTAATCTCATACGATGTATATTTCGCAGGTCACTGCAAGGGCTGCCAGGGCTGTTGCTCGCACTCGTTGCACCGCTCCCCCATCACCTTATCAATACAGGCCTACTGTACTCTACTGCAACGGAAGGGTTGTCGCCTCCTGTGGACTCAGAATACGCTCGCGGTCACTATAAAGGACTCGTCGCCTGATCAGTGTAGGCCGACAGCTAGAATATAGTGTCCCATACCACCATAATCTGCTCACGAGTCTAGGTGCTCACTGGTCACTACGGGGAGGTTTGTGGCCCCAGCGTAGGCCGACAGCTCGACCACGGTGTCCCATACCACCATGCCCGGCTCATGAGTCTTCGTGGATCAAGGTACCATGGTTAACAGGGTTTACAATGGTAAGTTCAGTACCCTAGGTTCAAGCAGATATGACTCATGCAGGGTGAACATACAACGGCCAGTCGGGTTACTTGACGAGCTCGACTAGCACGAGCGCATCGCAAGTCGAACGACATGAAGTGCGTAAAACACTTCGCGTGGCCTAACTACTGCCGCCAACTCTAAACACGACTCGTGTTCATCGACACGTCGTTCGTGGCAAGGATAGGCTAACCACGATATTTCTTGGTTACCGACTGCCTGGACTACGTATAATCCCAAACACATATGAATCCACGTCAGCGATCATGTGAGAGCATTGAAAATGAAATACAACCATGTGAGCATGTTAACACATGTTATAATGTACAACTTAAGTAAATCATCCTACACATGTCTTTCACACATATAATGAAATTATGCATATCGCCAACATATAGGAAATCCTTTCCATCAGCAAATTAATTGAGAATTCAATCTCAAACTAAATCATAAGGAAATCATCAAGCACATGTTATAACATATAACTTACATGAATCATCAAGCACATGCATTTCATTCATATAATGAAATCATGCATATGGCTAACATGAAGGAAACCATTTACACCAGCATATTTATTGAGAAACCAATCTCAAACTAATCCATAACATCATTTAATTTAATACATACTAATACAAGCATTTATACAAACACTTACACTACACACTTAAGTCTACATATAGTATGTCGACCCGAAGTGCGCATTTAGGCGAATCTCTTCACCAAACTAATTATGCACGCATTCCTAACATTCTAATACGACAATAAACCATGTCAATCACATCAGCAAAATATGCATGAAAACAGTACTTCCTACAAATGACTAAAATGCCCTAAATCTCATATTCTTCTTTAGTTTACGAAACAGGAAACGGACAGCATGTTGTACATGTCAAACGGCGTTTCCGTCAAGAATCTACTATTAAACGACATTGAAAGCTTTGGAAACAGTCAATCAAAGCGTCTAAAATCCGCACCTTGTCTCTTATGGATGTTGAAATTCTAACGGAGCGTATACGCTTCGTCTACAGCGATAAGAGAACCTGTTTTACGAGATTTACTAACTATCAGGCTATGGAACAGAAGAAACATCAAATCAGCAACTTTCTAGGATTTTTCTTACTTGAAAACGCGGAGGAATCGCCGGGAAAGTGATCGGAGTGCGTTGCCTAAGCACGTACAGCAGCAGCAACAGGTGGCAGGAAGATCTCTCCCACCTTCTCTCACACACTCTCACCTTTTCTCTCTCCCAATCTAGGGTTTTTGCAAATTCAGATGGGAGAGAGGAGTGAGGGTTTCAAGCCCTTTTATAAGCCCAAACTTGCCCGAAATAGGCTCGGGAACAAGTTTCACTTGAGGGGTAACCAAATCGGGGCTGTTTCGGTCCAAAAGATGCTTTCTGGTGGTCCCCTAGTCGAATGTAATCGGACTTAAGCTTATGCGTACCAGATATAGCACGTATTAAGTTTTCAGTCTGGCAGGGTTCGCAGATCGCACGTGGCGGACCAGTTTCAGTTCAGCGGTCACTGCACGTAGATCAGGGCTGAAAGTCTCATGATATAAAATAGAAATTTCTCCTGATCCGAGGGTGTAATCTGGCTGAATTCTGACGGCCAGAACGCTTAATACTGACGCGTCAAGTCGTGTGCTAGATTTGAATTTGAAATTCCAATTCTGTCCCTATTCGCACTCTCTTCGGTCCGGGCTCAATGAAATGGCCTGTGATTATCGGTTTGACTTGATTTTCGAAATGAGTGTCAAGTCCAGCTAAGCGGTTCTAACGGTCTAAGATAGGAGATATCGGACTTTCGACGCGCGGTCTAGATCCAATACAAGATTTCAAAGTGGTCCAGAGAACAAACCGGCTTAGAGTTTGATCCGAGATTATAAAGTATTATAGAGTCATTGGTTCTACTCGATTTGGGTCTTGTAGAACGTATTTAAAGTGATCAGGGACTATTTTCCAGCTACCCCAGCGTTGCGCTAGCTAACTTACGCTTATTTTCCAAAGGAATTTATCCTACGTGATTTCTTTGGCTATGGAATTGGGTTCTGAGCGATTTCTTAGGTGTTTTAGTTAATCCATTGCCTAAGGACGTCTAATCCTAGATTAGCCAAAATCCGGGGTGTTACAGTAACCTAGGAATTGAGTGAGGGAAGCTAGAAATTGAGCGAGGCAACCTAGCATTTGAGCAAGGCAACCTGGGATTTGAGCGAGGAAAACTAGAAATTGAGCGAGGGAACCTAGAAATTGAGTGAGGCAACCTAGGAATTGAGCGAGGCAACGTAGGAATTGATCGAGGAATCCTAGGATTTTAGCGAGGGAAGCTAGAAATTGAGCGAGGGAACCTAGGATTTGAGCGATGCGACCTAGAAATTGAGCGAGGCAACGTAGGAATTGAGCGAAAGAAGCTAGGAATTGAGCGAGGTAACGTAAAAATTCAGCAAGGAATTCTAGTTATTGAGCAAGGGAACTAAGAAATTCAATAAGGCAACCTAGGATTTGAGCGAGGCGAGGAAAGTTACAAATTGTGCGAGGGAACCTATAAATTAAGCGAGGCAACCTACGAATTGAGTGAAGAAGCTAGAAATTGAGCGAGACAACCTAGGATTTGAGCGAGGGAACATCGAAATTGGAGCGAGGCAACTTAGGAATTGAGCGAGGGAAGCTAGAAATCGAGTGAGGAAAGCTAGAAATTGAGTGAGGCAAGCGAGGCGACGTAGAAATTGGAGCGAGGATTGAGCAAGGGAACCTAGAAATTGAGCGAGGGAACCTAGGAGTTGAGCAAGGCAACGGAAAAATTCAACGAGGCAATCGAGAAATTGAGCAAGGGAAACATCAATTTGAGCGAGACAAGCTTGAAATTGGATGAGGCTAACATGAATTAGAATGAACTTTAAATGTAATTGACCTAGTCTAACAATTTGCTTTGTTGAATTTGACCGATCAGTTAATGAAATTGACCGAGATTTACATGAAATTCTCTTCGGTGAATTTGATCGAGCAATTAATGAAATTGACCGAGCAGTTCATAAAATTTTCAGTACGCACTTATAGTGCTGAGTTAACTAAGTTGGGCACACCCAGATCCATAGCTCAATTGGCAGACTGAGTAGAGATACCTCATATCAACACTTGAGGTCCTGGTATCGATTCCTAGTAGGGGTGGCTAACATGGAGTGTGTGTATTGACATGGGTGTGTACTAACAACCTAACCTAAAAAAAATTTTTAAAAAAAAATTAATAGTAAAATATTAAAAAAATTAAAAATATTGAGTTAGGCCCACCTTGAATGTATGTGGACTATCCATGACGTTCATCCATTTTTCCATCTAAAGCAAGGGTTTCAGCCCAAAATGGTGGCATATTGAAATATCAAGTGGATCACACCACAGGAAACAGTGTTTCCACCGTGGAAACCTTTTTATGCCCCTACAATGATGTTTTACTTGTAATCCATCATGTCCATAGGATGATTTTCGCATGGATGAACCAAAAACCAAGATGGGAGCTTCATTCGGCATTTCAATGGTCCACAAAAAATTTACGCTGTTTAGGTAAATGTATATCATACCTGTCATGCGTATTGTATTCCGTGGAGAGAACATTTTCAGGAAAAATGAGATAATGTTGATGAATAAAGAGGGTGGGATTAGTGGTGTACATCGAGTCAAACCGAGTCGAGTTGGCCTCAGCTCGACTCGGCTCGAACAGTGGCTAACCTCAGCTTGAACTTGGCTGATCTCGGTCCTCGAGCCTGATTGGCCAGCTCAGCTCAGTTCAATTAACAGCTCGAGCTAAGTTCGAGCTAAGATCGAACCGAGTTTGCTATTGAGGCATTTCCACAAACACCTTAATTGCAACTTCAAAATCCCACTGTTTTACCTACAAAGGCAATGATTTTATAGGTATTTTCTCAAACACCTTCTAAATAATAATAATAATAAAGAGAAAAAAAAGTATTTGTTCCATGTACATACCTTCCTATCCACCTTGCCACTAGCCAAACCTTCATTGCCACCAGCCACATGTCGTTCAGTCATTTTATCAAACAGTTGGTGAGCAACATTAATGACAAAGTAACCAAGTCACCGATCTAGTTCGATCCAAGTTTGATTCAAGCTAGATTTGATCCGAGTCGAGTTGAGCTGGCCTGCTCGAACTCATTTTTGAGCTCAAAAAATCAATTCAACCTTGCTTGAACTCAACACCGAACTGAATCGAGCTTTTTTCAAATTGAGTAGAGCGAGCTAACCGAGCTAGCTCGATTCGTGTACACCCCTAGGTGGGATCCAGCTAGAGCGTGGTGCGATCCAAGCAGCAGATGTAGCGGTGGAGTTTTCGTCCTTTTTTAAAAAAAAAAATGGAGCGAGAGAAGGGAGGGAGAGGAAAAGCAACGGCAGTAAAAAGGAGGGGTAGTTTCGTCCTCAACGTCGCTGTCCGCACGTGCTAGTCTAATTTGGTAACTTAAGTTTCTATTCCGCGATAAAAACCGCTGGGTAAAAGGTTTTGTCTACGGTGGTCATTTTCTCTAATAAAATTTTAACTTGGCGTCGTACCGCCATATAAGACAGTGTCATAACGACTGGCCACTTTATTAATTATTATTTTAATGAACGGCCGCGGTTTTTTTATAATCATTTTTTACATTTTGAAACAACCCTCATTCCTCCGGTAATTACAGAATAACCAGGGCTGTCGATGGGCCAGGTTAAGGCCTGGCCGAGATCTCCCCAAGCCCACCTGTAATTCTAAACCTAAGCTTAAATCAGCACGGGCCTGTCATTGACTGAAATAGTCCAGCCCGAGTTCGGCCTAGGACATTTACACACAGCCTGGGCCCAAGCCCTGTATATGTCTATGGATAAATGATATTTTAGTGCCTCATGTGTGAGAGAGGGAGAGAATAAAAGAAAAAGGAGAAAATTAGGTTTAGAAAATATCTATTGGGCCTGATTGGGTTTATGGGCTTTTAGGAAGCTAAGCTTGAGTCCGGCCCAATTTACGATCGGGCTCCTAATTTAAGCCTGAGCCCAACCATCGGCCTGATACACAACCGCAAACCTAGCCCAATATGGGGCCAAGCACGAAGGCCCATCGGGGTACCAGGCCCATTGACAACCCTAAGAATAACACTGCAATATGGATTAAAAGAGGGGATAATGACTAAATAGTCCTCTTCACAATGCTTTCTAGCCCATCAGCATCGTTCATTTTATTTATATTCCTTCCTACCCTGCCCCTATAAAAGATACATATATAACTAAAATCTAAAAATAGCGGTCGCCTATTCAAGCAATAAACTAGAGGGTGGAGTTCTTCCCGCGGAAGTGACTTGCACTTTGCTTTTCACATTAAAAAAAAAAAAAAAAAAAAAGAAAGAAGACATTTTAGTATACCAATGCAATTAGAAAAAAGAAAAAACTAATAACCTATAACTATGAGTAATTACAAGTAATGATTACTTCTACTGAATTATGGTTATTCCTAAGATAAACTGGGCTAAAGATATATTTGTTTTAATTTGATTGTGTATTGTTGATTATAATGATTTGATTTCTATTGCTATTTATAAATTTTTTCCACATCTTTCCTTAAGGTGTTTCTCCTCGTCAATTCAATGGTTATGACAATTGATGTAACAACCCTAAATTTTAGTGTATTAAAAAAATTAAAATAAATATTTAAAGATTTTATTTTTAAATAAAAAATAAAAACAAATCAATAGTTAAGTTGGTGGAGATGTTCTTAGTTGAAAGATAGGTTTAGGGATCAATTCTTGAAGTAGTAATAATATTTTTTTATCAAATATTTTTAAAAAAAAAAAAATTTAGGATAAGGGAGGATGTGCTCATCGTATCTCATGAGAATTTTCTTTAAAAAGAGATACGGAAGGTTTCTTTATTTTTTTATAAAAAAAAAAAAAAAAAATAGGAGCCCAAAATAAAAGGAAGAGGAAGAGAAAATTCTAAAAAGTCTCGATCATGTAAGTTTTAATTGTTAGATCTTTTTAATTTTTTTATTATGTTGTTAATTTTTTCTTGATCTATACAATGTATGGTGTGGATCATCCGCACCATCATCGTATAAGTGTGTAAAGTTAATTTTAATAAAGTGATGTTTTTATGATCTCAAATCTAGTTAGTAATATTTTACGAATATATTGAATTGGTGGAATCTGATTGTGCTAAAATAGATCTGTACGGATCATATGATTCCTAAGGTCAAAATATACAAGGGCCATAATTTTCAGATCAATCTAACCATTAGATAGGCCACACTAGTCAAATCTATAAATATTTAATAAAAAATCTTAGATTATTGCGTAAGTGTTGGTATCACTTGGCGTAGAAGGTTAAGATGAGCTATTGGTGTATGTGTGATTAGATCCACACAATTCATCCAATATATAGAGGCAAAACATAACTAAACCTCAAGAATCTAAATGATTTGATTATCCAATGGGCCATCCCGATCAATTAATTTTCAATCAATTTTATAATCTTAAAAAGAAAATAAAATATAGAAATATAAAATAAAATTTTTAATTCTTTGATTATTGTAGATCTGGACACCTAGGAAGTATATCAAGGTGGGCCCCACCATATAAAATAACTAGATGAATAACAATATTGTTGATATAACTGATATGATCTCTGAATTTAAACCAACCTAATTACCTTGTAGATTCTACATCATCAGACTCAGGTGAGTAACCTAACTTGTTTCATAATTCATTAAAATTAAAATAAATCGTTTGTGATTGTTTGATTGATTGATATACTGATTTGAGTATTTTATTATGATAATTGTACGTTAAATTCATATGTGAATATTCTGATCAAAACAACTATACCAAATATGAAAAATATGCATTTACATATTATCCATCATTCATTACATTCACATAATGCATAATCGATCATACGGGCCCTCCCTGAAAGAAATGTCGATACTGGTAGAGCATTACTAGATGCGGGCTATGCCCAAGCCTACTGATAGGTAGAAGTCTACCCAACGGGTGGATACGTATTGACGACCTCTAACCCAAGCAGATGGATGATCATCTCATCTGATGCATTCATACATCATTTGCATCCATATCATTGTACATACATTTTTATATTATTTTAATTGATATGATTATAAACCATGCTAGGTTATTTCACTAAGCTTGGCCAGCTTACCTTTTTATTGATAAAAAAATCGTATAGATGAGCCATTAGTGGATGATGTGGCACGAGAATCAGAAGAATCTACCGTACCTGAACACAAACCATATGAAACGTGGCCATACTTATCTGAAGATAAAATTGCAGCATTAAACAATTTTTGATTATGTGATTTATTTGTTAGCATAGTTTAATTAACGTAAAATGCATATCGATATTAATTTTGATATTTTAAGAAATTATTTAGATTTATTTCATTGTCACAATGTTAGTATTGAATAAATATAATTATAGTACGATGATATAATAAATGAATGTTTTTTTTTAGGTTTATTTTATTTTAATGGTTGTCAAGATTTATATATGTTTGGTTGATTGGGGCTAAGTGTTATATATGTGTGATTGAAATTATGGTGAAACTTAAACTGAATATAATTATCATCTCTGATTAAACCGATTAAGGATTAAATTAGTACACTGTGTATAAGTTACGAACTGAAACTAGGTCCTAAGGGTGCACACTCTGTACCCGAATTTCGGGGTGTGACAATTTAGGAGTCGCCACGTCAGCCTTTCAGATCCTTCATTATCTTCTTTACTTCGTCGATTATGGCAGTTGAATAATTGCACTCCTCTGATCTTCTAGATCTTTATTTCTCTTCAAATTTTTCTGACTCTTCATTTCCTACTCAACCTCTTTCTACTTCTGGGCTTCTGAGTTGTGTCTTGTCTTTCTCCACGTTTCGCTTTTGGATGTCTCAGCTACAATCAGCCGCATTTCACTTTTAGCGAGTCTCTCAGCCGCAATCTGCTTCCAGGTCAACCGCTCTCCGCATCTTTCCGCTTGACTATGTTTAATTCTCTTAACCATGTCAACTATAAGTCCATGAAAAGTGCTCCAATACTTTTAGAGATCTTTCTGCAAGTTATATATTTTTATTGCAATTGTACGTGTCCTTTTCTTATTGGCTCAGCCAAAATTAGGCTGCGACATCGGTAATAAGGCAGGTTTTTCGGATGAAAATTGATGTAGAACGTATCGCAGATACGTTCCTAGCATGGTTGGGCCAAAAGAAGATGGACTGTAAATTGACCATAACTTTTGATCCGGGAATTGTTATGGAGCACGCAACCTATCAATCTTTACTGAAACGGGCCATCCGAGGTGAACCGACCCACAAAATGGGTCGCATCTGTCTGTTTCGTCAAAAAAAGCATGCTTTCAGCTTAAAAATAAATTTTTAGCAAAATTTTACTATTTTTAGTAATTCTGATTTTTAAATACTTTTTTTTTTTAGAGTTTTAGATTTTCTTTCTTTTTAGAAATAACTTTTAATTATACTAGGACTCTTCTAGAGAAAGTTTATTTAGAATTTTTATTTTAGAAATTAGGCATTAGAAGAGTTTTATTAGAATTAGGATTTTTATTAGAGTTAGAATTTTACTATTTTTGGTAATTAAAAATTTTAGTTTATTTTTTCTTTATTAATTGTGTAAGAAAACGGATTAGAAGATTATCAATAATTCATTAATCAATTTCGAATTTACTAGAATTTATTTCTATTTTTTGCTTTCTTTCCTCGTGGATTCGAGAAGTCTTTGTAAGGAGTCCAGAGAAGTTCAGTGGATTTGGGATAAATATCCTCTTGAGGAAGACGGTGCTCGACCTCACGTCCTTCCCTACGTCAATTTGGTATCAGATCGAGGTTTATCCTCAGATTAATGGCTTCTAACGATGAGCCCGGCAACAATCCCATTGGTGGTGCTTCAGGAAATTTACCTTTAACGGCGGCAGCTTTCAAAGCAGCACGGCGAGAGAATTGGCAAGCCATGCAAGGGCTGCAGACTTCTATCGATCGCATGGCAGATCATTTGGTGGAGGCCCTAGGGCAGCTCCGTGTTCATGGTGGTGATCCACCACCAACAATTGCTAGAATTCGTAATTATATTAATCGTAGGACGATGCTATCAATGAACCACAAGATGGTTCAAGAATTCAAGATGAAAGTTGATCTTCCTAGTTTTGATAGCCAACTCTACTTCAAGGACTTCCTCGATTGGTTGCTTGAAGTCGAACGTTTCTTCAACTACATGAACATCGTAGAAGAAAAGAAAGTTAAACTCGTGGCCTACGAGTTGACGGGCATAGCTTCAGATTGATGGGAACAACTTCAACTCGAGCGGATAAGACAAATGAAGGCGTCAATCCGCACGTGGTCGCAGATGAAGAAGTTATTGTGCATGTGATTCCTCCCTCGAGATTACGATCAAGTATTATTCTAACAAGACCAAAATTATTATCCGGATAGTCGATCAGTAAAAGGTTATGCAGAAAAATCCTATTATTGGTCCACGAGGAACGACTTCATCAAAACAGAGCTACAACAGACCACAGGATTCATTAGTGGCGATCATGTGACCTCTATTGGAATGGAGAACCAACCTAAGACTTCTAAAGTGGAGAGACAATATCTCATCATTAAACAGGCCTTTGTTAAACAATTTGAGGAAACGGAAAATATATATCCATTAGTTGAAAAGAAAAAATATGTGGAGCCTGTGAATATCCTAGAGAATTTGGAACCAGTATCGCAGGAGTTCAAGAAGGTTGTGCTCAATGAAATCCCTAATAAATTACCTCCCGTATGAGATATACAAAATCACATTGATCTCGTCTTAGAAGCAAGTCCGCCTAATTGTCCACATTATCAAAAAAAAATATGAGATCTTAAAGGCAGATGTGAAGGAACTAATTGATATTAGTCAAGTCAAGGAAAGCATAAGTACATGTATTGTGTCAACTCAAGAGCTTAATGCCAAGTACAAAAAATGGCTAATAAACATCGGTGTCGGAAGTTATCTCCGACTCATGTGCCAAGTCTCTTGCGTAACTCGAGGATGAGTTTTTTTCAAGTGGAGGGGTTTGATGTAGAACGTGTCACAGATACGTTCCTAGCATGGCTGGGCCAAAAGAAGATGGACTGTAAATTGACCATAACTTTTGATTCGGATATTGTTATGGGGCACACAGCCTGTCAATCTTTACTGAAACGTGTCATCCAAGGTGAACCAAGCCACAAAGTGGGTCGCATCTGTCCGTTTCGTCAGAAAACGCCCGCTTTCAGCTTAAAAACAAATTTTTAGAAAAAATTTACTATTTTTAGTAATTTCGATTTTTTAATACTTTTTTTTCTATTTTTAAAGTTTTAGATTTTCTTCCTTTTTAAAAATAACTTTTAATTATACTAGGACTCTTCTAGAGAAAGTTTATTTGAAATTTTTATTTTTAAAAATTAGGCATTAGAAGAGTTTTATTAGAATTAGGATTTTTATTAGAGTTAGAATTTTGCTATTTTTGATAATTACGAATTTTAGTTTATTTTTTCTTTATTAATAGTATAAGGAGATGCATTAAAGGATTATCAATAATTCATTAATCAATTTCGAATTTACTAGAATTTATTTCTATTTTCTGTTTTCTTTCCTTGTTGATTCGAGAAGTCTCTGTGAGAAGTTTAGAGAAGTTCCATGGATTCGGGATAATTATCCTCTTAGGAAGATGGTGCTTGACCTCACGTTCTTTCCTGCGTCAAAAATATAAAAAAGAAAGAAAAAGAATACAAAGGTTTTTATTACTCCTTTTAACTTACGTGTTTCTAATACATAATATCTTTAAGAGAAGCAACTATAAAGTATACTTTACTTAATGTCAGAGCAAAGCCTACTTACTCAAGTATTCAAAGAAAAAAGTTCGAATATATAGACTAAAAAAAGATAGACAGAAAATACAAATTTGGCTTTGGCTTGTAAATAGAACTAAATGATAATAAAATAAAACGAAAAAGGAAAAAAATCAAAGAAAAAATTGATCAGAGAATAAGTTGAGGATAAGATCTCAAGCTCTAGACTCCCCTGAAATCTCCGCATGACTTTAGCTTTGGATTCTCGTGTTCTCTCTCCTTTTGTCTCTCTAGACTCTTGATCCTAGTTAAACGTTGTAGCCTCAATCTTCATTTTTCTTTTAATTTTCTCTCCCCCTCTTTCCCAAGGCGAGAATCCATTTTATAGGTATTTTGGAGGTCAGGTCCAGATCCTACAGACCGACTTCAAAGTTAAGTTCGTGTGAATTAGACCATCACGTGGGTCATAGATGGGTGTAGATCATCATCAAACATAGCCTTGAGCATTCATGTGTAACGTGCCAATGAGTAAGTAGCGGGGTTAGTCTAATGCTGACCTATAGACACCGAGTTGGCCTAGATTGGTAGAAGCCAGAACCCACAAATGGCTAGAGAGATGTCGTCTTCGCGTAAAAACGGTAGCACGTACGGTGGAGATTCCACCATCGCGGTGTGCCCAATATGAGTTTTCTATAGATACTTAGATGTAAATGTGTTATATATATATATATATATATATATATATATATACACAAAATCTAGGAAAGAAAAAAAAAAAGGAAAAAGCCTCTGCACATTGATTCCAAATTAACAGGGACGTTGTTACTTGTCAGTGTTCTGTGGGACCCACCATGATGTATCCATGCAGTCCATCCATTTTTCTGATCATTATAAGAGCATAAGCCTAAAAATGAGCCAGATTCAAATGTCAGGTGGACCACGCCATAGGAAACAGTGGTGATTGAACCATTACCATTAAAAACTTCCAAGGCCCAACTTAACGCCCACCATAATGTTTATTTCCCATCCAACCTGTTGATTGGGTCACATAGACCGGGATAAAGAGGAAAAAACAAATATGAGAATGATCCAAAACTTGGTAGCCCACAAGAAGTTTTAATGGTAGACATTCATCACTTTTATTTCATGGAGTGTGGCCCACTTGAGACTTGGATCTATCCTATTTTTTGGCTCATTTCATAAAATGATATGAAAAAATGAATAGACGGTGTAGATTAAACACATACATCATTGTGGGGTCCACAGAGCACTGTATGCAATCTAAGTTAAAGGCACTTTGGTGCCTCCGCTCGATGCTCGACGCAGTAAGGGCATACGAAGTTCATGCAGCCGAAAATTGTTCAAAATTGTTGATGCTGAGATCTAGTTGTCCCTGTTAAAATGTAATGTACCTGCAAAATCAAGTGACAATGGGAGCCCTATTTGTAGTCAGGGATCCTTCGATGCCTAAGTCAGAATAAGCTCACTATGCATATAGTTGAATTATGATATAGTGCATACCTATTACAATAGGTAGGGTTTTGATTTATAGCTTTTAAAAACCTCTTCTATGTATGGTAATAAGTCTGTCATGTAAATATGTATTGTCGAGGTTAAAATCTGGTCGGCCCTCACTCCACGTCGCCCTCTACGTGTTGTCCCTAAAACCTGTACCCAGAAAACGGGCAAAGGTGACCCTGGCTAAGCCGGGGGACCCTCCGATGCCTAAGTCAGGACAAGAGAATTGGGGTCTAGGTAGAGAGTACAGGAGGAGAGCTCAATATTGCGTACCTGTAGATATGGCGCTATGTGCTATTTATACTTGCCTGTGGGACAATCTGGTCTCGATAATCTCGGCACGATCAGAGGGATTCCCGGATCGTGGAGATGCCACCCACAATCTTTTGATCGTGTAGCGTATCCAGCGAATAATGTGTATCCGCGAGCGATGTTATTGGCCACGTTTGGTTATGGCAGTTTTCATGTTTAGCGAGTGGGATATACGCATCTGAGTGTCTGTTCGGCTCGGCTCGTCAGGTCATAACAAAGAACATTCTCCAGGTCAGACGACGTCCGACCCGACCCGTCATGCTGAATCCGATGCGGCTGGCTTGAGCGGACATCCAACCTGACCCGTCGTGCCGAATCCGATAGGATTGTTAGGACCCCTCCGAGTGAACCCTCTTCCAAAGACACTCGCGTCCTTGTTGTGATACTGAAGTCTGGTCAGGTGGGTCGTGCCTCGGGCACCTCGGGTGTCGGCTCGGACTTATAATCGGATTAATGTTCTACCATGGGCTTAGATCTCCCCATAACAGAAGCCCCCTACTCTTTGAGTTTACTTGCAGGCTCGGAGAGTACTTATGTAGGAAATCTCCCGCCCTCATTGTAATGATGACGGGTCTCGAATCGTGCGCGTGTTGGTCACTTTGGTTAACGCGAGGCAACGGTTACGATCCCGAATCTCCTCCCAGCCTATGGGAGGTTACCACGCAGGCCTAAGGAGGCGTGTACGTGACGGCTCCAACTGCTAGGACTTCGCTTCGCATATCGAGGTACACTGTCCGATGTCAGAGTCGTACTAACGGTTCAGTACTCCTCCAATGCGGTGTGGTCATGTGTGCTCGGAGATCGGCTCGTGTAGATTCGACTGCTGCCATTAAGGCCCGTCATCAATGCAGAATTCCTTCGTCGCCTATATAAGGAGCCCCAAACTTTCGTTTGTCACTTTACATTCCGAATCAGAAGAGCATACCGGAGGAGGCGATTTTCGACAAGGCGATTTCGACCGAATTCGAAGTTTCCAGTAGAAGGCGATTTTCGGCAGTCAACCAGTGAGTCCTGTTGATCTTCACCCTTCTTTCTGTCATGTCTTCCAACCTCGAGATGGTTCGTGAATACGGCGATGACTCCGAGCCGGAGAGTTCTGAGAGTTGGAGTGGGGCCTCCGAAGGCCCTTTCAAGACCACTCTCCCATACCCCCTGCCTCGGAGGTAAAATACGTTGAGATCTAAAACCAAACAGCTCAACAAGAAAATGGCCACCCGAGCCCGCCGAGTCGAGACCACTGCCACCACCGAAATGCTTACGAGTTTGCGCACCGCAGAGGTAGTCCTAGGAGGCTCTGTCATGTCGGAGTCTCAGATGGAGTGGATCCGTTCGAAATTTCAAATCCCTGACTCCGTTCAGATAAGGGCCCCTGAGCCTTTGGACGCAGCTGACGCTCCTGCCAAGGGAGAAGTAGACATCTTCCTTTGTGCGCTGCAGTGTGGGGTCCGGCTCCCACTACACCCCTTTATCAGGAAGGTTGCGGCTTACCTTGGATTGGCTCCCGGGAAATTTACTTAGAATGTCTGGAGAGTGATGATTTCCGCCTTTATTATCTGGAGACAAGTTGGAAATCCGAGCTGACCCCAGAGGAGTTGCTGAGCCTGTACCTAGTCAAGCATGACAGCAACATCCGTGGTACTTTTTTGCGACTCAGGGGAGTAAGGGGTCGGGATTGGTGATGCACCTACCGTCGTCCAACAAGGACTGAAAAAATAAGTGGTTCTGAGCGACAGGTGAATGGGAGGCACCAGCGGTTGAGCTTAGGACCTCAACGGCTCGTATTCCGACCCATTTTACGAAATCAGGTCGGACTTCATTTTACATCCGGCTTGCTGCCTTAGTTTTCACCTGTTTCAATTAAAGTAAGATTTCTTTTTTTTTCTTTTGTAGCTTTCCCAAAGGGGTTGCCGCTTCTCGACTCAGACCAGAAAAATCGCATTGCGAAGGCCAGAGCGCGATCGGAGATGCTTCGTTCCTGGGCTGATCTGATCACCGCGGCCAACCTTCACTAGTCTGAGCTTTACAAATCCCATCCTTCGCCCACGTCCTTCAGTAAGCTGCTCTGATCTCTTCGATGAGCTTTCTTTCGGTCACTTAGTAAGTGACATTATTTTTTCTTTCACAGGCATGGGGGATGCGTCTGGAGCTCGAAAAAAGAAAGCAGCTCCGACAGCGGCGGAGTTGCTGAAGGAAGCCCCCCGAATGAAGATCACTCGAAAGATGTCAGTTCCCCCTCACGTGGGGGAATCTTCCACTGCGCCGACCTCAGCAGCCCCAGCTCCGAGACCAATCATCTCTGCCTCTGCGGTGCCGACCCCGACGCGCCCAAGTACTGTCGCGGCTCCTTTGGCAGTCTTACGCCCGGTGGTATCTCCTCCTCCGAGACTCGTCCGAACGACCGTGGCCGACACTCCGGTCGTTCCAAGCCCTGTTGCTCGTGCTCCTGTTGTCGTCGTTCTCCTCACCGCGGAGGCTCCTGCCGCAGTCCCCGAGCCCCTCATCGTTATCCTTTCTTCCTCCAAACGGGAGGAGGCCATTAGAATGGCCGATAATATGCTTTTCCCAGAGGTCGGAGGAGATGTCCGCACCGAGTCAAACCTCGGTCGGCAGCAGGGTAGAGGCCGAGGGGGCTGTGGCCTCGACCCAGGCGGGCACGAGCGGTAAGAGGTTGGAGCCGGGGTATCATATGGCGTGCTTGGCTCCGTGGGCTGCCAAGCATGTTAAGGAGGAGGATATTGCTCGAAATCTTAACCGGTCAGAAGGCTGCTTTCTGAACGACTTCGCCTCCGTGTGCTACATGGTATATCTCCGGGAGGATTCTCCTTTTCTTTCATATCGTTGTGTGTGTGTGTATATATATATATATATTCTGATCTCTGTTTCCTGTTTAGGCCGTCCCGGTGTTGCTCTCGATTTGGCAGAGAGTGCGGTAGCATCAGAAGAGGGAGGTAGAGTTCGAGGCTCTCCAGGCTGAGACGGCGGCCTTGAAGTTCGAGCAGATCGAGCTGCACCGGCAGCTTTCGGGCGAGAGGGCTAGGGTGAGCCGACTGCAGGGAGTCATCATCGACCTGGAGGCCAGGGAGCTGCACCTGCAGACGAGGGTCGATAATCTTAAGGCGAGTGGCGATGCAGTGACTGCCGAGCCGACCCGCGCCAGGGTTCACGCAGACTCTTTGGCCATGGAGACTACTCAGCTAGGCGAAGACCTGAAACGCACCAAGGTAGAAGCGGCTGAAGATGTTGTCGAGCCGACCTCTTTACTTGCATAATCCCTTCATTGTCGTTTAGTCAGTTCCTAGAGTCGGTTCTCCGAGTTCTCTCGGCCCAAGTCTCAGTTGAGTCCGATCTCTTAGGATACTCGGCTAGTCGTCTATCTGGCGAGAACCCTTCATTATGTCACGTCGGGCCGAGCGCTTCGACGAAGGGTCGGATCATTATTAGGCTTTTTCCCTCGAGGGGATGCCTTATCGATTTTTTGTAAGGTTAGACTCCGATTCCTTAAAGGATCGGGCCATTTAGTTCGTGCTCGTGTTGACAAGATAATCGGACAAGCAAGGATTGAACTTTTATTCAGAGCCTTAAAGGCTAGCCACTCGGAGGCATACATTTTATTATGAGCCTTAAAGGCTAGTTCCTCACGGGTAGTAGATCTTCAAGTGTTTGACGTTTCAAGGATGAGGGAGATGGCGGCCTTCGAGGTCTTCCAGGTGATACAAGCCTGGTTTGGCAGACCTGACCACACGATATGGTCCTTCCCAGTTGGATCCGAGCGCTCCTACCCCCGCTCAGCCGTGTTCTGGAAGACCCTTCGAAGGACTAAGTCCCCTGGGCGGACCTTTGAATTGTAGAAGGGCGCTACCTGCTGATGTCGAGCCGTCGTTCGGAGCTTCGAAACCTCTTTGAGTTCTTCGAGCAAATCCAGATTAGCAGCGATCTGCTCAGAGTTTTGATTTTCTTCAAAGCTTCTTACCCGCGTCATTGGGAGTCCGATTTCCACTGGCATCATTACCTCCGAGTCATAAGATAACGAAAATGAAATTTCTCCCGTCGAAGTCTGGGCTGTGGTCCTATAAGCCCAGACGACGAAAGGGAGCTCCTCAGCCTAATTTTCCTTTATTTTTTCTAGCTTCGTCTTGAGATGGTGCTTGATGACCTTGTTGATCGCCTCTAATTGTCCATTCGACTGTGGGTGCCGAGGCGATGAGTAAGCGTTCACAATGCCAAGCCCTCGACACATACTACGGAACTTGTCATTATCGAATTGGCGACCGTTATCAGAAACGATGGTTCGTGGGATTCCGAACCGGTAGATGATATTTTTTCACACAAAGTCGATTACTTTTTGCTCAGTGATCTTTGCAACTGGCTCGGCCTTGGCCCACTTAGTGAAGTAGTCAACTGCAACTATAGCAAACTTGACTTGTCCCTTCGCGGTGGGCAAGGGACCGATGATGCAGATCCCCCATTGGGCGAACGGCCACAGCCCGCTCATGGGGGTCATTTCTTCTACCGGTTGCCTCGGCATGGCAGCAAAATACTGACACTTGTCACACTTCCGAACAAAGTCCTTAGAGTCTTGCTTTAGAGTCAACCAGAAATACCCTTGACGAAGTATTTTCATGGCCAAGGCACGACTGCCAGAATGGTTTTCGCAGATTCTCTCGTAAATCTCCCGAATCACGTAGTTGGCCTCGTCCGGTTAGAGGCATCTAAGGTAAGGCTGAGAATGCCCCTTCTTGTACAGCACTCCGTCCAATATAGCGTATCGAGCCGCTCTGACCCTAAGTCGCCTCGCCTCTAGTTTGTCCGAGGGGGTTTCACCGGATGACAGATAATTAAAGATCGGGTCCATCCAACTAGGAATGGACTAGACAGGATTGACTTTTTCCGACTGGCTAATACTCCGATGCTTAATGAACTCGACAGGAACGAAACGCGGGATCTTTTTCTCGGAGGCCGAGGTGAGTCTTGCTAAGGCATCAGCCCATGAGTTCTTGGCTCTGGGGATCTTCCGGATGGTGCAACTCCAAAATCTCTCAATCATTTTTCTTGCTTCCTCGAGGTAGGTGATCATTCTGACTTCTTTAGCTTCGTACTCTGAAGAGATGTGGTTCACTACCAGCTGTGAGTCACAACGGACTTGTAGGGTCTGAACGCCTAGGCCCGCAGCCAACCTGAGCCCAGCTAACAACGCTTCGTACTCGGCTTCGTTGTTTGAGGTTTGGAATCCGAGTCTGATTGCGTATTGGATTATCGTTGAATCAGGTGCAACTAGGACAACTCTGGCTCCTACTCGTTTAATGTTGGAAGACTTATCAACATAAAGGACCCACCCCAGATCCGTTGTCGCCTCTTGGTTGCTCAACGGGACAGGTGGTGTCATTTCGACTTCCTTACTGACTTGCTCCTCATCTGGAGTTGTGAACTCTATGATAAAGTCGGCCACAGCTTGACCCTTGAGTGTCGTCCTGGGGCAAAATTGAATGTCAAACTCTCTGAGCTCTATGGCTCACTTGGTCATCCGACCTGACACTTCGGGTCTCTGGAGGACCTGCCTCAGAGGAGAGTCCGTTAGCACAACTATGGAGTGAGCCTGAAATTATGGCCGCAGTCTTCTGGCCAATACGACAAGGCAGAGCAACAGTTTTTCCAAGGACTGGTGCCTTATTTCAGCTGATACCATGGCTTTGCTTACGTAGTACACGGGGTACTGCTTGCTTCCAACCTCTCTGATCAGAGTCGAACTGACAGCTGAAGCCGAGACTGCGAGGTAAAGGAACAAAGGCTCCCCTTCTTCGGGCTTGGACAATAGAGGCGATGAACGTAAGTATTGTTTTAACTACTGTAAGGCATGCTCACACTCTGGCATCCACTCCGCCTTCTTATGGCCCTTCAGCTGTTGGAAGAAGGGAAGGCATTTATCTGTATCCCTGTATATGAAGCGTCTGAGGGCGGCAACTCTTCCCGTGAGACACTGTATCTCCTTAAGAGTCCAAGGCGAGTTCATATCGAGGAGGGCCTTGATCTTATCTGGATTGGCCTCGATACCTCACTGACTGATTTGAAAGCCAAGAAACTTTCCTTACTCAACACCGAATGCACACTTAGTGAGATTCAATTTCATCTGATATTCTCAGAGGATGCTGAATGTTTCTCTGAGGTCGGCAAGGTGGTTGGAGGCTTGGGTACTTTTCACTAACATGTCATCCACGTACACCTCTATGGTGCGCCCAATCTGGCTAGCAAACATCTGATTCACCAGCCTCTGATATGTTGCCCCAGCATTTTTCAGGCCAAATGGCATGACCCGGTAACAGTAGAGCCCTCTGTCCGTGACAAAGGTAGTCTTCTATCTGTTTGGGGGATACATAGCGATCTGGTTGTACCCAGAATAAGCGTTTAGAAATGAGAGTAACTCATGTCCGGCCGTGTTGTGCACTAGTTGGTCGATCTGAGGTAATGGGAAGCTGTCTTTGGGACATGCTTTGTTCAAATCAGAATAGTCTACACAGACCCGCCACTTCCCGTTGGATTTTCTGACGAGCACAACATTTTCCATCCAGTCAAGATAGTACACTTCTTCTATGAAACCCACATCAAGTAAGACTGAGACCTCCTCAGCAATGGCTTCATAACGTTCGGTATCGAACAGTCTTCTTTTTTGCTTAACTAGCCGGTGATTTGGATCCACGTTCAGCCTGTGGACCAGCACATCGGGTGAGATCCCCGGCATATCTGCGTGCTACCATGCGAAGATGTCTCGGTGTTGCTTTAAGAAGACCAATAACTCGTTCCTTCACTCAAGATTCAGTGATGATCTGAGCTGAACAGTTTTGCTCAGGTCTAATTCATTGAGCGATACTCTTACCAGGTCTTCGACTGAGGAGCTTTCCATCGGTCCTCGAGGATCCATGGCGTCCATTATGAGTGTTTGCTTGGTAGCTCCTTTTCTCACTGTTATCACATAATACCTCCGGGCCTCGCGTTGATCGCCTCGGAGATAACCAATCTCACCTTCAACTGGGAACTTCATCATCAGATGGCAAGTTGAGACGACCGCTCTCATTGTGTTGAGGGAGGGTCGGCTCAAGATCACATTGTGGACAGATGGAACATTGACAACTAAAAAGTCCACCAAAAGTGTGACTTGATGTTACCCTTCTCTTACTGTTACTATGAGGGAGATGGATCCTTCGGAGATAACTCTCTCTCCGGCAAAGCCGTGCAAGGGAGTTTCACAGGTCGGTGCCGGGATCGTAGAATTTTCATATTTTTGAGTGCTTCAGAATACATAACATCAGCTGAACTCCCGGTGTCGACCAAGATACGGTACACTTTATGATTGGCTATGGTCATGGTAACCATTAACGTGTCATCGTGCGAATGCTGGATCCCGCACTCATCATCTTCCGTGAATGTCAGGCTGCACGGAGCGACTCGGAGTTCCTTACTAGGACATTCCGTCAAGTGAACGTGGTGTACCGGCTCGGATATCCGGGAATGGGCTTTTCGAGCCCTGTTTGAGTCCCCTCCCCCAACTGAACCCCCGAAGATGGCACGAATTTCAGCGGGTTCCTCTGGGAGGTTATTCGGCTGTTCTCGCGGCCGTCCCTCTCTCCGAGCATACTTCTCTTTTTTTGTGTAACGACGTATATGTCCCTTGCGGATGAGGGATTCAATCTCGTCTTTCAGATCCACATAGTCGTCCGTGTTGTGCCTATGGTCCCGATGGAAACGACGGAATTTCTGCTTGTCCCAGTGCTCTGGGTCAGCCCTCATGCAGACCGGCCAATTAAGTAGTCTGTCTCCTCGGATATCCAGTAAGATCTGCTCGGCGGATGTATTAAGCGGGGTATAGGAATAGAATTTTCCTTCCGGCCTGCGGCTCGGTCGACGATCGCGGGAAGCACGGTCATCCACCCCTTTACCAGTCAGTTGGGAGTTTTCGTTCCGAGGTCTCTTCCCTTTGTTCACCGAGTCGGGTACTTGTGTGCCTTTTCAAGCGTTAGTGAACTCCTCGGTATTAGTATACTTCTGAGCTTTCGCCATGAAGTCCGCTAGCGTCTTTGGCGGACTCTTTTCGATAGAGAAGGTAAATTTTCTTTCCTTCAATCCGCTCAGAATGGCAGCGAGAGTCATCTTGTCATCGTAGTCCTCGACATGCAACGCTTCTCCATTAAAGCGGGCGATGTAATCCTTTAGCGACTCTTTCGGGGCCTGCTTGATGGTGAGCAGGTGAGTGTTGGGTTTCCAACTTCTCTTACCGCTTATAAACTGCGTAAGGAATAGTCGACTTAGTTCCGCGAAAGAATCCATGGAGTTGGGTTTAAGCTGGCTATACCAAATCCGAGCGGATCCTATAAGGGTGATAGAAAACCCCCTACACATCATTGCGTCCGTTGCAGTTTGGATCTGCATCCATGATCGATAGGACTCCAGGTGTTCGGATGGATCCCCAGATCCTAAATACTAGATGACAGGAGGCATCTGAAACCTCTGCGGCATCACTTCAGCCATGATGGCTGGGGTGAAGGGAGGCTCAGTATCTTCCATCATTGCCTAGATCGTGGTTGAAACTGTCGATTGTTGTTGCTTCTTCTCCAATATCAGAAACTTGTCCTTCAACTCCGCAAATCGTCTCTCATGGGTCCATATTTTTCGCGATGACCTCTACGGCATCCTCGACCTCCGGTGTTCTCCTTTCTCTCCTCCGTTCTAACTGATGACGGAGGTCCTTGGGCGGCAGGGTGGAAGTGGCTGAATGGATGGTTATAATAATAGTGCATACCTATTACAATAGGTAGGGTTTTGATTTATAGCTTTTAAAAACCTCTTCTATGTATGGTAATAAGTCTGTCATGTAAATATGTATCATAAAAGGGATCTTCCTAATTAGGGCATGTGGCGCTTATCTCAGCATGATTCTGGGCAAAGATCTTAGGGAGGTAATCCATCCTATACACGGAAAGACATCTCTGAGTTGTCGGCATCCAAGGAGCTTGTGGTCGATAGTCGAAGCCAACCTCTAAGTTGCTTTGGTTGGAGTCCTGCAGACTGGACTTAGTTGATGGTCAGGGTCGAGTTCTATGGCCACGTCAGCGCCAATAGCTATCCCTTAGTCGCAATGGTTAAATGTCGACTAGGTGACTAAGGCCACCACTCGTAATGCCTAGATTAGTAGCAAGAGTTGTGGTCGGGCATCTGAGGACAAGTTCTTTCCCGATCTCTCATTTGAGCTTTTTCCCTTCATTACTTTGAGCTGATTAGAATTTTTAGGTCGGTCTAGTTTTACCTATAACAAAAATAATGTAGGCCTACAAAGATTTCCGTCATAAATACACATTGTTCATTAATTTTGCAATTCTACAATAGGACAAGATTGTAAAGATTAGGCAGTTGGGAGACTCACGTCAGCCCACCATATTAAACAAGGGTACGTAGAGGACCAACATTAAAAGCTTCCTACAGCCGGCAATGATGTTTGTAGGCTATCCAAATCATTCATAAAGTAATTACCACTCATAGGCAAAAATATCATCCTGATACAAAACTTCGGTGGCCCCCACAAAGTTTTCATTGGTGGGCGTCTAATACTAGTGTGGCCTACATGTGTTTTAATGCTTGATTTTTAGATTCATGTCTTTTGTTGTCTTGCAAAACTGATAAACAGAGCAGATTTGTTATAAAAAAATTTGCAGGCCCCACATAGTTTCCAACTATAGAAATCCAAGCAGATCAGGCAATCTGCGTATGTCTTTCCAGTGGGATAAACATTTCCGGCTAGGTCTGGTCTGACGCAGGGATGAACGTGATGAGGTCGATCACCATCTTCCTCAAGGATAACTACTCCGAATCCACGGAGCTTCTCTAGACTCCTCACAGAGACTTCTCGAATCCACGAGGAAAGAAAACAGGAAAATAGAAATAAATTCTAATAAATTCAAATTTTATTAATGAATGAATAAAAATGAGTTTACACCCCTTTAAATAAGGGAACCAAGCAACAGGAAAGAAATCAGACTCAAACTACAACTAAAACTCCTAGAATCCGCAACTTACTATAAATAGTACACTTACTATTTATTGACGGTGGTGATGTCTACTAGTGTGTAAGGTTTTCGGCCAAAAATAGCAAGTGTCCTATTTGGCTTCACCAAACCGTTCTCCTAATTATTCTAAGCACTTTTCATGTTGGACACAACTCCTAAAGCCCAACGGATGAAGAGTTATAAGCAAACTAAAACTTGCTATTTATAGTAAAAATGAAATTAAAATGGGGAAACGACCGTCGATCAGGGGGTTTCTCGCAAATTCGGGTTGCGCAACCCTGCAAAGCAGGGTTGGTTGGCTAAAGTAGGTCGTTCTACCCCAAATTCATATATTTTACGTCAGATAGCTCATTTCGGATTGCAAGATACGCACGATCTAAGGTCTAACAGTCCGGATCACTTATGTCGTCGACCGTGCCTTTTCTGATCCATCTTAGTCATGAAATTGTCCGCGACCCGCTCTACATCATGGTCTCGGCTCCACCCAACATGGTAAGTGTCACGCCCCAAACTCGAAAACTGGGCTCACAAAATTTTCGATCGCCGAATCCGGCGCCGACAGCCTCCGTAGAACTCCATTCTCGGCTCCTACCTCCCATTCACCAGGTTCCGATCCTGGGATGCTACGAGGAGGATTTTCAATGTCAGTCTGATTCGTGATAAGCATAACCAAAGGCATAACCCACAAACAACAACCAAGCACTCCATTACATTTTCACTATGATCAAAAACTTTACAAGTACAATGAGCATAAAGGGAAATACAATGGTAAAGAACCAAAAACTCCAAAAGCTCTGCAACGTGCTCCTACCTCAGCGCTGCTGCGATCCAACGTCACCTGCACGGAACGGTCGTGCATAAGCTTACAGAAAGCTCAGAGGGTGGTGAAAGTGTGTGCGCAAGGTAGTAATATGTACATGCAATGTCAGAGTGATGCGGAATATGCAAATGGAAACATGATATCATGAGCCGTACCAAGGCTATACAATGCCAGACATGAATGTATCGGCCATCCCAAGGCTATGCGATGTACAATGCAACTCAAGCATACAGGTTCTCATCTATGTCCATACATCAATACGGCTCAAAATATGGAATATTACCGGGGTCTAGTACACTCTAAACCAGATTGCCACCACATCGCGCGCAATAAGGTAAGTGTGAAGAGACCTCACTATCCGTCCGCCAATATCGGGCGCGACTTGTCTATAGCGAACCCATTCCTCGAGCTGGTCAAACTCAGCCTAGCATTGCCCCCTACACTCGGGCGGGTAAGGCCGCACCCCCTTCCAACCGACCACGACACAGTGGAGAGCATAGTCAACTGATATTCGGCACTCAGCGCTCATCTACCCACTCGGTCTAGATGTTGGAGCAACCTCTTGGTACCATAAGAGTTTAGGGACTTTCACCCAAGGATATCTATAGTACCCCATGTAGAATAAGATTTTCAGTATCCAATCCTGCCAACCACGATGTGTCTGTGGAGGCTACGGCCCTGATGTCGCTAGGGCATACAGCAACCATGTCACACAAGTGCGAAATGCATGATTCACGCTGTCCAATCATGCAACAATTCATGCGCACATCGTGCGCTCATGTAGGGCAATACTGCCTAACCAGGAGCCCATAAACAACCTGCCCGAAGGCATATGCTATGATCAGTCAGTCCTCATATCAAGCATACATATGATGCATATGATCATGAGTCATGAAACTATACTAAACATGTCATAATGAAATGAACTATTTTACAATGCAGATGGACCTGGATGGCCTATATACAATAAGTACGGGCCAGTAATGGGCCCTAAGGGGAGTCGTAATGTGGACATCCAACCAACATTACACTCGCAATGTGGACGTCAAACCAACATTGCACCCAAGGCACGATCTTTGTAAACATCGGTACATAGTCTGTAATGGATTTACACATTGCAATGGACCGTAGGTTCTTCCCATTGGACCTTACATATATATCAAATGGGCCATATCTTAGGGGCCTTCTATTCATCAGATGGGTCACATAAATGGGTCATACCAATGGGTCTTATGTGCATTGCAATGGGTCAAAATCCGTGGGCCTTGGGTTGCGTCAAATGAGCTTAACTCATGGGTCGAATGAGTCACACCAATTGAATCACATATGAACGCCAAATGGGCCTTAACCCTTAGGCATTATATGAGTTCAATGGGTCTAAACCCCTAGGCCTTATGGTACATCAAATGGGCCTAAACCCGTAGGCCTTGTATAAACCAGATGGGCCTAAATCCACAGGCCTTGTATAACTTAGATGGGCCTAAACCCATAGGCCTTAAACAAATCAAATGAGCCTGAGCCCATAGGCCTTGTATAACTTAGATGGGCCTAAACCCATAGGCCTTAAACAAATCAAATGGGCCTGAGCCCATAGGCCTTATATAACTCAGATAGGCCTAAACCCATAGGCCTTAAACAAATCAAATGGGCCTGAGCCCATAAGCCTTATATCCATCAAATGGGTCTAAACCCGTAGGCCTTGTATGCATATCAAAGTGGGCCCAATCCCATGGCCTAGAGGCCCACTGGAATATTTGTTTGCCATCAGAAATGACAAGGGTCCACTGTAATGTTTATTTCTATCCCACGATGTGCAGCCAGGGGAGGGGTGGCGTGAACAGCACACGTACAAGGTGGGGTCCACCATCTGTTGGGCGTTGGAGGTAAACACAAGCATCATGGTGAGAGACACCGTCCACTGCCTGTGGACGGTGTGAATACATACATTTATGTGGGTTCCACCGATGTGGCCCACCCTAATGCCCAAATGCCATCTAAGCCATTCATAAGGCCTCTCGGAGAAAACAAAAATTTCAGCTTGATCTAATGCTTCTGAGGGCCCCAAACAAGATTTCAATGGTAGATTTTTAAATCCACTGTTTCAAGTGGTGTGGGCCACCTGAGTTTTGGATTGGTCCGAGATTTGGAGGGGGCCCACCTGAGGATGGGACCCACCTCATGGACGGTTTAGACGGCATACAAACATCAAGGTGGGGCCCACGGCTGGAGCCGTGGGTCCCTACTGGACGCCCGCCCGCCCGGCGCCTGCACGCTGCTACGTGCAGCGGCTGCCCGCTGTCAGTGAGGGAGGGATGCCTCATCCTCTCTCTCTCCTAATTTTCGTTTTTCTGCCAAAACTCACGCGTGGGGCCCGCCACCTGGAAATTCACTCCAGCCATGGTGTTCTACAGCTTGCAACAGACAAAAAGAGTCCAAAGTTTGAATTTTTTTGATGCTTGGAAGTGAAATAAAATAAGAAATTAATGTTTGAATGATGAGGATGCAATATTTGGTGCTATGGCCCACCAGGTGATTGGATCAGCTCCAAACTTCTACCCAACGGCTAAAATGTCGTGGGTAAGAGGATGGACGACTTGGATCGAACAAAAACATCATGGTGGGGCCTATGCAAGGGGACCACCCAAAAGTCTTCAATCTTTCTTTCCCTTTTTCTCTTTCCTTAGAAAACGTCCAGCGTCCCAGACGCTGGACGGCTGACTTTTCTTTAAAAAAGAAATTGTGGTGGGCCCTGATGAAGTGGGCCACCACTGATGGGTGTACAACGCATGTGGTGGGCCCCACTTGAATAAATCTTGAAGAAGAAAAAATAAAATAATGCCAAGGTGGGATCCATTCAAGTGGGCCACACAATCCTTTTGCATAAAAAAAAATAAAATAAATAAAATAAATAAAAGAGAGAGAGAGAGAGACATGGAGAGTGGGACACGGCTTGTGATGGAGGGACCCCGACATTATGGGCCCTCTAAAAGCAAATGATACAAAAAAAAAAAGGGTCCCTCAACACATGGGACCATCAAGATCGAGAATCAACGGTGGAGATCCTCTCTCCACCAAAATGGACAGTCTAGATGACCTTCTTAAAGAAATAAACATCATGATGGGGTCCATGGAGAATGGCCCCATCATGGAATGATCATGATGATCCAAGTGGTCCATCAGCCACAAATAAGGGTCCCAAGTGAGATCCACACCATGGATCGGTGGGCCTCACTTGGTCCACCATAAAATTAAGTAAATCTACCCTATAGAGGCACCCACCGTCCGATCTTCTCGCTCCTAGGGGTTCCTTGGCACCTTAGCTTCAACTTCAATGGTTAAGATGAAGAATGGAGGGTTGAGATGAAAGATTTTGGGGTAGGAAGGTGGGCTACTTGGATCTTAGGGATTTTTGTAAAAATTCCAAACATATGGAGTTGGAATTTGCTTGGAGTTTTGAAATGAGAAAGAGAGAAAGAGAGAGAGTGATGGATGGATAGGTGAGTGATGGTTGTGTAAGAAATCTTTGACTTTTGTGGCTTTTGTGTAAGAGAGGTATGGGTGGTGAAAACTTTTGTGGCTTTTTGTGTAAGAGAGGTATGAGTGGTGAAGACTTTTGTGGTTGCTTGAGAAAAGGGATGGAAGTGATGTGTACTTGACATGTGATGGATTGATGGGTGATTGGTTGATGGGATTGATGTGATTGATGTGACACATCGTAGAGATTCCCTTGGTTTTCGCAACGCGCGTCGTTTTCTCGCACCGAACGTTGGCCCATAACTCTTGACCAGGGTATCGCCTCGGCGAGCGAGTCGCGGTATCGGAACCGCGTCAACGGTGCGGTCATTATGGTATTGGTCTCGCATTGAGTCGACTCGGGTTGTCGGCATATGAATCAGGGTCGCGCGTCGATATCGATTAAGGGTCGAAAGTTGCCGGAATTCGATCGGTATGACCGCGGAAGTGTACGGAAAGGTACGGACTAAGATACGGGTCTTACAGTAAGGCCTTGACACCGTGGGCCCACCTTGATGTATCCATTGTATATCCATGTTGTCCATCCGTTTTGCTGGCTTCTTTTAAACCATGAACCCAACAATTTAGCAGATTCAAATCTCAACTGGACCATACCATAAGAAATGGTGCTGATTGAATGCCCATCATTAAAAAATTGCAACGGCCCACCTAATGCCCACCATAAATTTTGCTTGCCATCCAACTTGTTGGTAAGGACGCACAGACTCGGATGAAGGGGAAAAACAAATATCAGCTTGATCCAAAACTTTTGTAACCTATCAGAAGTTTTAATAGTGGGTATTCATCACCACTGTTTCTGCGGTGTAGTTCACCTAAGATTTTGATCTGCCTTATTTTTGGGCTACTGCCCTAAAATGATTTGAAAATTTGGATGAACGGCTTGGATTGAATGCATACATCATAGAGGCCCACAGCTGCCTATAAGCAATCCACGTCCTGGTTAAAGGCGGGCGTTGGCAGGCATTTTTATTTACGTACGGTAAAAATCATGCTTTAAACGGAGGTCAGAGAAAACTAACAATAACTTGATCACTGAGGTAGCATAATGAAAAAGTAATTTAAAAAGTATCATGTGTAAATATCATATTAATGAGGTACTATTTTTGTAAAATTCTCTTATTATTATTTTAACGTACAGCCCAAGTTTTTATTTTTAACTTTTGAGCAACCCTTATTCATTCCATAATTACATAGGGAGCGGATTAGCTGCAGCCTCTGCCTCAGCCAAGACGGTGCAGTCCGTACCTTGGGACCCACCTTGTTGTATGTATTCTACATCCACACCGTCTATTCGTTTGGCCAGATCATTTTGTTGCATGACCACAAAAAATTAAGGTAGATCTAATTCTCAGCCCGACCATAACAGAGGAAATAGTGGTGATTGATCAATAATGGGCCATGGAAGTTTTAGATCAATATATCTGATTTTCCCCTTCATCTAGGTTTTTGTGACCTTATCAACATGTTGAATGACAAATAAACATCATGGTGGTCTTTAGGAAGTTTTTGATGGCAGGGCATTCAGTCACCACTGCTTCCGGTTGTATAGTTCACTTGAGATTTGGCTCTTCTTCATTTTTAGGGTCATGCCTTTAAATGATAAGGAAAACAGATGGACGGCCCCGATGTAGAATACATACATCAAGGTGGGCCCACGGTAACAGTCACACCATTTTGAGTGAGGCCAGGGCACACCTAATCCCCTCCCAATTACAAAATAACACTGTTAACCCGAATTAAAAGAGGGGATAACGACCAAATATCTCCCTTTGGTACTTTTCAGTCCATCCACACCGTTCATTTAATTTACCAAATGTTTGTTTTAAAATTTCCACCGTAAAGGATGTAAATCAATACTAAAAACCTTTTACCTGTCTGAGGTAGGAAGAAATAGTGGGGGACTGACCTCTTGAAAACTGTATTCTCTCGAATAGAGATTGTCTGAGGATAATCATCTGGTCCCCACCATGATGTATGTCGGTCCATCTAGTTTATTAACTCATTTTAAAGTATAAGCTGAAAAATAAGATAGCTCCACGTCTCACGTGGAACAACTGACCGAAACTGGGAATAACATGACGTCCACCATTGAAGATTAAACTTTCCTATGACTTGCACTGATGTGTATCTTTCACCAACCTATTCATACGCTCACACGGACATAAATGGAAGGAAAGCACAATTAGAAGTGTGGTCCAAAACTTCCACCGACCACAAGAACTTTTCAACGCTAACTCCCTCTGTTTCTTATAGTAAGGACAATAATATAAATTAGACATCATAATAATTTCATTTGTTTTTCTTACTCCTCTTTAGTATAAATTCAAACGGTTATACCTGTCAACATCACATCAGGTAGCTATCTATGATTCTTATTATAAATAATTACTTATTTTACCATCATTTACAGCAGTAAATGAAAAATCAAATACCTTATATTCTTTCCCAGCTCGCACCTTGCAGAGATACCTCCTCAGTGAATCAATATATTGTTATAGTATATATAATCTTTTTTTCTCTTTTTCTCTATTTCTCGTTTCTTTTTACAGACGCACTCACGCGACACAGTGAGATTAGACCACAAACTACTTGAACCCACCAACTCGTGTTGATTTCTCGTGACATTGACAGATGAGTAATGACCATCCATCACCTATTTGATACTTGAATTTAGGGTCATGTTTAAACAATCCAACCCGTTGATCTAACGAGATATATAGCTAATAATGGTTGCCTCAAAACTCTTTAAGATTATAAGATCCTAAACTGTCTTACAAAACAATAGTGATAGAGACGATCCATATATATTAAAATGATAAGATCAAATAAGGGATAATATTCAATACAAATGTTCTTTATAAAAAAAAAAAATCAGTATCTCCATTAAACTTGATGCGCGCCAATTCTTTAAAAGGTTGCTATCACTAGTGACGTCTGGTCCAAAAGATATAGCTGCCAAGCTTCCTGTAAGATTGCGTTATCGTCCTCCATTTATTGCACTGCTGCATTTTCACCGTGAATCCAAAATATCAGTCAAATTCAAAACTTTGGTGGGTGGGATAATAAGTGTAAAATAATGACTAAAACCTCTAAAATCATGTGGTGTAGGCCACTTGAGTTTTGGGATGTCACAATTACAGGGGCTAGGCAACATCAGATGAATAGATTAGCCTTAGGTCCAAAAGGTTGGATTATCAGTTACGGTCCATGTGACAAATAACTTCAAACTTATTAAGTGAATATAAAATCCAATCCTTCTAATAGGTTGGACCCATCACGAGAATCACCTTGTGCAAAAATCACTCTATCTACCTGTCATGTGGGCAATAACATAGATAATAATTTCTAGCCATTGATTAATATTAAAGTACAAGTGTGGTCCATTTGATGAGCAGATGTGGCTGATTCTTGCCCAAGGTGATCCTCGTAATGGGGCCAACCTATTAGATATGTTGGATGTTTCACGCACATGAAAGATTGAAAGTTATGTCTTAGGTGGACCTTAACTTATAATCCAGCTGTTGGATTTGAGACTTTCTCGGTCGCATGTAGACACATGGTTGGACCCGGACTGTGGACGATTTTTATAATTAACGATAACATCTCAAAAGTTTCCCGTGGTGTGGTGCCCGTGAGTCTTAAATCCACCTGATTTTGGGACACGGTCCAAGCACGTGGTGTTGAACCCAATGGACTGGTAGACCTCATCCACGTGAAGTCTTTACATCCACGTCAGTGAAAGTCACGCCCTCTGTCTGCACACGGAAGTTCTCACTAGGATACTCTACAGTACCGTTCTACGTACTATACAACACATTAAAGGGCGTGTTTCTGCAGTGCGATTAGAAGAGATTAGGTGGGATGGGATTCATCTGGTCGTGTTCCAATTCCACGCCATGTTTTGAAAGAATAGAAAAGCTTGAAATTAGATTAGATACAATTATCCCGTGCCAATTTCACTCAATATTAGCAAGTTGTGTAGGTCTCACCATGATATGTAGGCTATATCCACACTGTCCACCCATTTTTTGAGATTAATTTAGATCATGGGCCAAAAAATTAAGTAAATTTAAAGCTCAAGTGGACCCCACCATAGAAAGCAACGGGAATTGAATACTTACTATTGAGAATTTCTTTAGGGCCACGTAAGTTTTGGATATACCTCATTTTTAGGCCCATGATATAAAATATGGTTACAAAACAAATGAACAATTTAAATATAACACGTGTGTTATTCTCAATAATTTCATATAATGGTGGGTATATCCATTTAATGTATCATCATGTTACCAACAAAGCATGGCATTAATCTTATCCCATGGCAACAGGGGACAATCCTTATCATGGGTAATAATTATGTTTTTTGAATCCCATCCTACTTAATCCCTTCTAATCTCACCGCACAAACAGGCCCTAAGGGAGTTTTTGGGCATGGTATTGGAAAGGTTTAGGTGAGATGGAATATATTTAAAAAATATGGTTATTACATGTGGCAGGGATTGTTCCGTGATACCATGGGATTAGCTTAATTCGATAATACAATGGCACATTGAATGGACATATCCACCATCATTTGAAACTATTGAGAATAATACATACGTATTATATCCAAACCATTCAACTGTTTTGTAACCTCATTTTATGGCATGGGCTTAAAAATGAGGTAGATACAAAACTTATATGGCCCTAAAGAAGTTTTCAATGGTAGGTATTCAATCTCCAGTGTTTTCTATGGTGGGGTCTACTTGAGCTTTAGATCTATCTGGTTTTTCGGCTTATGCTCTAAAACGATCTCCAAAAATGGATAGATAGTGTGGATATAGCCCACGCATCATGGTGAAACCTACACAACTTGCTAACATTAAGTGAAATTAGCATGCGACCCGATGCATTTCCATCTGATCTAATTTCAAGCTTTTCCAGTGTACCAAAACATTGAGTGGAATTGGCACGAGACCAAATGCAATTTCATCCCACCTAATCTCATCAAATACCATAAGCTAAACAGCCCCTAAAGTTATGTGGGCCCGTTGTGTGGTGTATATTTCATCCACTCCATCTATCAGCTTATTCTTCTCTTACTCACCGTACAACCCAAAAACCAGACCCATTTAAGAATTCAAATAGGCCTCACGTAAAAAATCATTCGTATAATCTTTAAGTTTAATAGGTTCGATCGGTACGCTTGTATTTGAATCCTGTTGATTTTTTAATGTCTGCTCACAGTCGTGAGGCAAAACCGTTGAACGGATCGGATATTAGATAAACACCATGACAGGCCTCACACGTCAACCTATGGTTGGCATCCCCAATTGAGTTGCCCACCTATGTCATAAATTGGGGAAACGGATTAGCTACTCCCCTTGCCACCGGCCAATGGCTGGTGGGCGGTGTTCTTTGAGGCTCACCATGATGTATATGTTTCATTCATGCCAGCCATACATTTTTACGGATCATTTTAGGTATGAGACAAAAAATGAGGTATATCCCAATCTCAAGTGGACCACATTACAGGAAACATGTGTTGAATGAATGTCGGCCATTAAAAACTTTTTTGAGGCCATAAAAGTTTTGGATCAAGCTGATCTTTGTTTTTTCCTTCATCTGGATCTGTATGACTTAATCAAGAGATTTGATGTCAAATAAACAGGAGTGGTGTCACGCCCTAAACTCGGAAACTGGGCTCATAAAATTTTCGATCGCCGAATCCGGCGCCGACAGCCTCCGTAGAACCCCATTCTCGGCTCTCAGCTCCCATTCGCCAGGTTCCGATCCTGGGATGCTACGAGGAGGATTTTCAACGTCAGTTTGATTCGTAATAAGCATAACCAAAGGTATAACCCACAAACAACAACCAAGAACTCCATTATATTTCCACTATGATCAAAACTTTACAAGTATAATGAGCATAAAGGAAAATACAATGGTAAGGAATAAAAACTCCAAAATGATCTGCAAGTGCTCCTGTCTCAGCGCTGCTGCGCCCCAACGTCACCTGCACGCAACGGTCGTGCATAAGCTTATAGAAAGCTTAAAGGGTGGTGAAAGTGTGTGTATAAGGTAGTAATATGATTATGCAATATCAGAGTAATGCGGAATATACGGATGGATCAATGAATATCATGAGCCGTACTAAGGCTATGCGATGCAAGATGCAAATCAAGCATACAATCCTCATCTAAGTCCACATGTCAATACAGCTCAAAATTTGGGATATCACCGGGGTCTAGTACACTCTAAACCAGATTGCCGCCACATCGCGCCCAATAAGGTAAGTGGAAGAGACCTCACTATCCGTCTGTCAATATCGGGCGCGACTCGTCGATAGCGGACCCATTCCTCGAGCTGGTTAAACTCAGCCTAGCATTGTCCCCTACTCTTGGGCCGGTAAGGCCGCACCCCCTTCCAACTGACCACGACACAGTGGAGAGTGCAGTCATCTGGTAATCGGCACTCAACGCTCATCTACCCACTCGGTCTAGACGTTGGAGCAACCTCTTGGTACCATAAGGGTTTAGGGACTCTCACCCAGGGATATCTATAGCACCCCATGTAGAATAAAATTTTTGGTATCTAATCCTGCCAACCACGATGCGTCTATGGAGGCTACGGCCCCGATGTAGCTAGGGCTTATAACAACCATGTCACACAATGCGAAACGCATGAGTCACACTATCCAATCATGCAGCAAATTCTGCGCGTATCGTGCGCTCATGCAGGGCAACACCACCTAATCGGGGTCCCATAAACAATCTGTCCGAAGGCATATGCTATGATTAGTCACTTCTCATATCAAGCATACATATGATGCGTATGATCATGAGTCATGGAACTATACTAAACATGTTATAATGAGATGAACCATCCTTACAATGCAGATGGGCCTGGACGACCTATACATAATAAGTACAGGCCTTTCAATGGGCCCTAAGGAGAGTCGTAATGTGGACATCCAACCAACATTACACTCGTAATGTGGACGTCAAACCAACATTGCTCCCAAGACACGATCGTCGTAACATCATTACATAATCCATGTCGGGTTCACACATTGCAATGGATCGTAGGTACATCCTATTGGGCCTTTATTACATCAAATGGGCTACATTAGTGGGCCTTACGTTTATCAAATGGGCCGCATTACTGGGCTTCACCAATGGGCCTTAGGTACATTGCAATGGGTCACAATCTATGAGCCTCAGAGTAAAATGGGCCTAATCACATGGGCCCTATGTGTTTTAAATGGGCCTAAACCCATAAGCCTTTTACAATCAAATGGGCCTAATCTCATGAGCCTTGTACATACCAAATGGGCCTAATCCTGTAAACCTTTATATAAATCAAATGGGCATAAATCCATAGGCTTTTTTCAAATCAAATCGGCCTAACCCATAGGCCTTAAATAAATCAAATGGGCCTAACCTATAGGCCTTTTGTAAATCAAATGGGCCTAACCCATAGGCCTTAAATAAATCAAATGGGCCTAACCCATACATAGGTGGCCCACCCAATCCTCACTCATGCCTTAAAATGATCTTACCAAGTGGATGGACGGTTTGGATTCAACACACGTAACAAAGTGGGTCCCAAAAAGATGGACAGTGGGGAGGGTACCCACGCATCACAGTGGGTTTCACCGTCCACAGTAGTGGACGGTGTAAATACAACACATATATTATGGTGGACTCCACCGTCCGCCTGGACGGTGGGAGGCAACACATACATCACTGTGGGTCCGATGTGGGGCCCACCTAAATGTTTAAATGGCATCCAAGCCGTTCATATGGTCACGCAGACCTGGTTGAAGGGAAAATACAAAGTTCAGCTTGATTCAAAACTCTTGTGGGCCCAAAAGAAATTTTCAATGGTAGATATTCAATTCCACTGTTTCCTATGGTGTGGGCCACCTGATCAGTGGATGGTGTCGAAAATTGGAGGGGGCCCACTACTGGGAGTGGCCCACCTCATGGACGGTGTGAACACAAAATATACATCATGGTGGGGCCCACGGCAACAGCCGTGGGCAGCTGGTCGTCCGCCCGTGCGTCAGAGCCGCAGGCATGCTGCCTGCGCTGGCAACAGCAGCAGTTGCTGCTGCAACATCTTTTCTTCTTTTCTTTATTTTTTTTTTACATATGGGGCCCACTCCTAGGAGATCCGCTCCGCCCACCAGATTCTAGGGCCCAAACATGCCGTAAAAATCTAAGGTTTGGCATTTATTTGGCGTGTAGAAACAACCAGATGAGCCCTAATAGCCTTTGAAGGATAAAAGTACTATTTTCTATGGTATGGCCCGCCTGATCATCAGATTGAACTCATTCTTTGGCTCAACGCCTAAAATGATATGGTAAAGAGGATGGATGGCTTAGATTGTACCAATACATCAAGGTGGGGCCTACACAAATGGTCCACTCCCAATGCCAAAGCTAATATTTGTATTTTCCATACAACGTCCAGGGAACGCCCAACATCCCTGGACGTAATATATAGGTTGAGGTGGACCTTGCTGTGGTGGGCCACCACTGATGGATGATGTGGGTACAACATATAAGGTGGGCCCCACTTGAAGAAAGCTTGGACAAAATAAATACTTCAAGGCGGGGTCCATTCAAGTAGGCCACACCACCCTATTGAAATCTCATAAAAAAAATAAAAGAAAATGAAATAAAAAGGGAGAGAGAGAGATGGAGAGTGGGACACGCGAGTGATAGAGGGCTCCACCACTATGAGCCCTCATTCGTAAGAGATCATACAATAAAATAGGTCCCTCTACCCATGGAACTAACAAAAATCGAATTCAACGGTGGAAATCCTTTCTCCACCGATATGGACGGTCTAGATGACCTCTCAAATGCAATGAAGTAAACAACATGATGGGATCCATGGAGAATGGCCCCATCATGGAATGATCATGATGATCAAAGTGGGCCATCGGCCACACCTTAAGGTCCCAAGTGAGATCCAAACCATTGATCGGTTGGCCTCACTTGGCCCATCTCAAAAATAAGAAAAACTACTATTATAATGCACCCACCGTCCGATCTTCTTGCTCCTATGAGCTCCTTAGCACCTTAGCTTCAATCCTAATGGAGGAGATGAGAAATGGATGGCTAGGATGGGAGATCTTGGAATGGAGAGGTGGGCCACACTTAGAGCTTTGGAAAGCTTGGAGGATGTCTCATACGTGGGATTTTTTTGCTTGAGAAAATGAGATGAGAAATGAGAGAGAGAGAGAGAGAGAGAGAGAGAGAGAGTTGTAAAAGAGAGATGTGAGGTGATAGGGTGATGGAGTGATGGATGGGAGAGAGAGGGGTGTGTAAGAAAATCTTGACTTCGGTGCCCTTTTGTGTAAGAAAAGCATGGGCTTTGTAAGACCTTTTTTACTTTTGAGGATTTTTGGGGTAAGAAGGTATGGGTTTGCTTGGGAAGGGTGAAAAAGTGATGTGTACTTGACATGTTGATGGATTAATTGATTGATGGAATTGATGTGACACCTCGTAGAGATTCTCTTGGATTTTACAAGGCGCGACGTTTTCCTCGTACCGAATGTTGGCCCACATCTCTTGATCAGGGTATCGCCTCAGCACGCAAGTCGCGGCATTAGAACCGCAGCGATGGCGCGGTCGCTATAGTAATGGTCTTGAGTTGAGTTAATACGGTTTGACGGCATATAAATCAGGATCGCACGTGAATATCGGTTAAGGGTCGAAGGTTGCTGGAATTCGACCAGTAAGACTGCGAAAGTCTTCGGAACAGTACGAACTAAGATATGGGTCTTACAAGTGGGCAGTAGGAGGATTTTAATGGTGGATACCCAATCACTATTGTTTTCCTATGGTATGGTCCACGTAAGATTTATATCCCTCTCATTTTTGGAATCAAGCTGTAAAAATGGATGAAATACATGCATCATATCACAATGGGCCCCAAATTCTCATTTTTGGAATCAAGTTGTAAAAATGGATGAAATACATGCATCATATCATGGTGGGCCCCAAATAACACCGACCACAAGCCACCAGACTAGTGGCAGGGGGAGTAGCCAATCCGTTCCCATAAATCAGGATGAGTTTTTTTCCCACGAGTGTGAAGTAGAGGGTTACACCTGATGGACAGATTGCATGTCCTGAAATGGGGTATGTGATTCACGTCTAAAATCTCTTAATTTCTTCCCCTCGCTTTCATGAGTACATGATTTGAAGTAGAAAAAAAACATACTGGATGCGGATTTCCTGACAAAGCCTTAAGCAGCAAGGATGCTGGGTAGGGCCCATTGAAATGTTTTTGGGAAATCCACCTGTTCATATGTTTTTAGAGATGCTTGAAAGACATGCAATAAAAAATTAGGTATATAAAACACTCAAGTTGGCCACACGAGAGGAAACAGTGGAAATTCAGTGAGTACCATTGAAGCATTCTTATGGCTATAAAAGTTTGCATCAGTATATTTTTTGTGTTTTCACTTCATCTCAAGACGAGGATTTCCTGCGAAAGTCTTTTGCAGGGAGTTCCTGTGCTGGAAACTGAGATGGAGCCCACCCTCATGTTTGTAAGGAATCCACTTTGTCCATCTGTTTTCTGAGCTCCTTTTTTGTTATCAAACTAAAATTGATCAGGATTCAAGACTCAAGTGGGCTACACTAAAAGAGAAGGTAGTTAGAAAAATTCTTACCGTGAAACCTTCCAGGGATCGACAATGAAGTTGATATGCCATCTGTACCATTTATTAGAGGTACACACGGCTCGATTCAGTCCAGTTCTAGGGTGAAATCGGAACCAAACCGTTCCTAACAGTTCCACCATTTTTAGAACCGGAACCGGACCGTGAAAAACGGTTCGGTTACGGATCGGTTCCATGGTTCTAGCCTTACCAGGAAAATCCAAAATTTAAAAAAAAAAAAAAAAACATAATTGGTGCGAGTGCCATGGCTCAAATTTCACCCGCAAAAGCTAACCAATGGTTTATATTTTAACCCGAAAACCTATACTCATTTTCTCCCCAATTCCTCGTGTAGTAAAATTTGAACAATTCCTTGCCAAGTAGCTTCTGATAACCACTGTTCATAAGCCTTATTAGGAGGGGGAAAAAATGTCCAAAATACCTGACATTATGTTCTGTATAGATATAGAAATGAACAGGTGACAGGCCCAGGAGACGATGGGTTAGTACCAGAAGAACTGCAATGCCACCGTGCAATCTCTCAAAAGGACACGTGGAAGGGTGACGTATTGATCTGGTCCAGCCATGTACTGGCAACAGGATGGACAGATTTTAAGTAAACCCATCAGACAATCCAATCCATTAATTTATGTAGAGTTTACTACACGACCATTAACTATTTTTGTTTTCCACTGTTGCTTTAATGGCCACATATTAGATGGATATGATTGTCTAAATAGGTGCAATTTTTAAGATGTGAACCATCCATACTGACCCTACATTTGTTTATTTGCAGTTGTAGTGTGGAGATATCGGTGTCCCATATTCCAGTTCTTCCACCCCCACCACGTCATCTACTACACCACTGACCCCCTACTAAACAAGCTCCAAAAGATGTTAGGAAAAAAATAACAAAAGGGAATTACACTAAGACACCCACAAGCCAATATCGGTCATTTGATGGAAATGCCAGACAGGACTCACATTTACCTAGCCATTTAACAGCCACCACCAGCGTCGCTGCATACCCAGCAACAGCAAAGCAGTTTGTATTTCCCTAATAGAAAAGAATAAAAACAAGGAGGAAGAAAATCACTGCACTGGTAATAACAAAGCAAATAAACAAATATCACAGGTCCAGAAACAACATGTTGAAGATAACCTTACTGTTTTTTTTTTGTTTTATAGTCAAGGCACGGTTTGACGGTATGGATCGATAGTTAGGGTAATAGTTCGGATCTACGGTTAGGGCCACAGTTCGGATCAACAGTTTAGTTCAACGGTTTAGTTTTGCACAGCCTTAAATCGAAACCGATCCGTATCCAACAGTTCTAAAAATTTTAAAACCGGAACCGATGCTATCTAGAATCGGATCAAACTAGACCGATCCAATGGTTTCGGTCCGGTTCCACGGTTGTACCGATTTAATGTACACCCCTACCATTTATAACCTCATTCCTATGAGATCAATTAAAAACACAAATATTAACATGATTCAAAACTTCTGTAGCCCTATGAATATTTCAATCATGGATGTTCAATTCTCATGTCATCGGCCCACTTAAGCAATGGATTCAGTGCATTTTTTTCCTAATATTTTAAAATTAACACAGAAAACGTATGAACGGGGTGAATTTCTCATAAACATCCCAATAGGCCCCACCTGAGTTCCCAGCGGGGGAACTACCTGCGAAACGCTTTGGCAAAAAATGGGCGTCCACATACATTGCATTGGACACCACCGAGTTTTCTTGCGTGGAACTTTCTGCGAAAGCCTTTAGCAGAAATCCAAGTCCCAGGTCACTGGCGGGCGGGGGCGGTCTTGAAAGGTAAAGCGATTGGGAAGGGGAGCGGATTAGATACTGACAGGTTGCGTAGATTGACTCTTTTATGAAGTGACGTCACCAACTTTTGTTCATGGTTTTTATCCACACCGTCCATTCATTTTGATAGATCACATTAGGGCATAATCCAAAGAATGAGTAAGATCCAAAGCTCTAGTGGACCCCACCATAGAAAATAGTGTGGAGAGTGACACCCACCATTAAAAAGTTTTAAGGGCCACAAAAGTTTTCGAACAAGCTGATATTTGTATTTTCACTTCTTTCATGTCTACTTTAACGCATGAACAGGGATTGGATCTCAAATAAACATTATGGTGGAACTTTGGTATGTTTAAATGGTGGGCATCACTCTCTCCACTGTTTTCTGTGGTGGGGTCCACTCCAGCATTGGATCTACCTCATTCTTTGTATCATGCCCTAAAATTATCTCTCAAAATGTATGAACGGGGTGGATAGAAAACATACATCATAGTGGGGCCCACATAACTTGGTGACGTCACTTCGTTAGCAAGCCTCGCTGCTCAACCTGTTAGTAGCTGATCCGCGTCCATTGGGAAGTGCCCTTTACGACACACATGTAATAAATATCTTACGAAAGAAAAAAGAAATCACGAAAAAAAAAAGGTGGCGTCCCTACCTGTGCGTGTGCATCATTTTCCAAACATGTACTATTTTTGGATGAGATCTAGACCGTTCATCCCTTGACCACCAACCACAAGTTTCCAATGATTGAAGAATCCTAACTATTTATCAAGAACTCATTGCTCGGTGAATATCGACCAGTAAAATGGCTAGGCCAGTCCGATCGGTAAGTATTTTTTCTTCTCAATTCAAGCACATCAATGTTGAGTGTACAGTCCAAATGTGTATAACAGAGACGTGGAGGCAAAGTTGAGAATTTCCCCTGTGACAGGTCGATAATGTGATGGTTTATGGAATTATAACTCGTTGATAATTAGTGTATATCATTTTTATGAGAAATCAGTAGAATATATAGAAAAGAAGCATATATGCATGAATGAGAAAAAGTAGTATAAGGTAGACGTCATGGAAAGCTTCACATGAGGTTGAGCTCTGTGAGTCCCACCATCTATGTCAGCCATCCACCCAATCAATCAGATGCACCCTTTCATTGTTGACCATTGTCTTAAAAATCAGGCTAATCAATCACTTAGATGGGTACACGACAGTCAAATGTTGAGGGTAGATACCCACCCATTAAAACCTTCTTATTCATTTATAAGGCCCACCAAAATATGGTTCAGAAATCCAGGCCATTCATTGTGTGTGTCTCACTTGGATGACGGGTCACACTAAGTTTTAGGAATATGAAAAACTTAGGTGAGCCCCACCAATTGGTTTTAAATTTTTTTAGGCACGATTTTACATGGTTTTAGATAGCATGGCTCACTTGAATTCCAGATACAGCTTACTTTTGGAATATCCCTAACGCAGTGGGGACCCACCAAATGTTGTATTTGTTTTAAAATAATATTAAAAATTTAAATTTTCAAATTTCGGTGTTTTCCCTCCACATTTAAATTTTGGTGTTTTTGAGGTGTTGGTTTTGTCCCACATCGGATTTGACAAAAGAAATTCTCTTGTTTATATGATAGGCTTTTTGCCTAGGGCTTGAACCCCTTTTCAGGGGGCATGTGAATTTGGTCCTGTGGGGGGCTATGCCAATAGCTCTAATCTATGTCATTGACCACACACGCGCGCGCGCCAACCCGACCCGAGCCGTGCCGTGCCGTGCCGAGCCGGGCCAAGTCCGAGTCCGTGTGCGCATGCGCGACGCGACGGGACGGGCTGGTGCGGGTGCGGGTGCGGTGTAAGTGTACTCGCTTGGGTGTGTGTATGGGTACTCGCAGGACTGTATGTGCGAGAGTGTACTCGCACTTGCGCTTTTTCGTTTTTAAACCAGAGAGATGCTTCCCTTCCGATTGGTCGCCCCTGTTGGGTTTAAACCCAACGGACCTAACCTTTTGTAAAGGGTGCTTATGCACCATTTCGGAGTCTATATAAAGACTTCCGATTCCAGTTTCAATATACGAAAATACTGTCTTATAAAACTCTCTCTGATACGGTTTTACCATTGTTACTGAGTTCATTGTTGAGTCAATTCAGAACTTTCGGATTAAACTGCAAGTGGTTCGAGCCCGTGTACAGTGAGTGCACCGCTGGGACCGGGTCATAGTCGTTGTATCCTGGAAGTCGATTGCTCTGGAAACCTGTTGCACTTGGGACGCTGTCCAAGGGGAGCAAATTCGATTTCAAGCCGAGTGACTCAGTCACGCCTCGACTCAATTCAATAAGTTTTTCTTTCTCTAAATTTATTTTTCTTTTTTGGTTCTCAATTTTATAGTCTATTTAATTCAACATTTTATCCAACAATTTTGAAATCGAATTTTGTGTTGAATTACATAAACTATGGCTACAGTAACAGTAAATGCTTCTACTGAGTTAGCCAAAATCGAACCGTTCGCTGGACAATCCTTTAAACGGTGGAAACAGAAATTGATGTTCGCTCTTACCACCCTGAAAGTTTCATACATTTTATCCGAATCATTTACTATAAATCCAGCAAATCAAAATGAAGTAACAGATGAAAATAATTGCAAAAATTATATTCTAAACTCTTTATCCAACGAATTATATGATGTGTATGCTTCTTACGCCTCTGTTAAAGACATATGGATTGCTTTAAAAAAGAAATACATATTAGAAGATGCAGGCGCTAAAAACCATGTAATTGCTAATTTTCTTCACTATGAAATGACAGACGATAAATCTGTCACAAATCAGATTCACGACTTTCAAAGTCTAATTCACGAACTATCGACAGAAGGAATTAAGTTGGATGAGGTGTTTCTGTCAGGAGCGTTAATAGAAAAATTACCGCCCTCCTAGAAAGAATATAAAAATAGAATGAAACATAAGAAGAACGTTGTTTCTTTGGAAACCACTATCGTACACATACGAATAGAGGAGGCCAATAGAATCAGGGACCAAAAAGGAAATAAAAATGAGATAGATTCAAAAGCGAATCTTGTGAAATCAAGTCGGACAAATAATAAGAAAAAGGGCAACTGTCATAACTGTGGTAAACCTGGACATTATGCAAATGAATGCAGGCTCAAAAAGAAGAATGCAAACAATCAATTCAAGAAAAAGGGAAACTGCTACAACTGTGGAAAGTCTGGGCATCATGTTAAAACCTGCAGGCTTAAGAAAAATAAAGATAAGCCGCAAGCTAATCTTACAAAAACAGGCAATGAGTCTGACATAGTAGTGGCTGTGGTGTCAGAAGTCTTCCTTGTAAACAACTTGGAGTGGGTGCTAGATACTTGTGCAACTAGACACGTGTGCAAGGATCGTAGCATGTTTACCTCCTACCAAGTATCAGGAGATGATGAACAGGTGTTCATGGGAAATGCTAGAACGTCTCCAGTTGTAAGGAAAGGAAAAGTACTTCTGAAACTCACTTCTGGAAAGACTCTAATGTTAAATGATGTCCTACATGTGCCTGACATTAGAAGAAACTTGGTCTCTGGTTCGCTCCTCAATAAGGCTGGTGTCAAATTAGTATTTGATTCAGATAAGCTTGTAATGACTAAAAATGGAACCTTTGTTGGTAAGGGGTACTGTAGCGATGGTTTATTCATTGTAAATGTATCCAATGATAATAAGAAAACATCTAGTTCTGTTTATATCGTTGAACCTTTTTATCTATGGCATAATAGATTAGGTCATGTGAATGTGGCATCTTTAAAGAAAATGAAAAGATTAGGTTTATTACCTAATATATCTAATGAAGAGTTTGAAAAATGTGAAACATGTATAGAATCAAAATTTATTAGAAAACCCTTTAAACAAATAGAAAGATCATCTATTCTATTAGAGTTGATACACAGTGATTTAGGTGATTTTAGAAATCACATGTCTAAAGGTGGAAAAAGATATTATAAACTTTTGTAGATGACTACTTTAAGTTCACTAGAGTATATCTATTAAGGAACAAAGATGAAACTTTAGATGCTTTTTCTAAATACAAAATTGAAGTTAAAAATCAATTAAATATAAAAATTAAAAGACTTAGAACAGATAAAGGAGGTGAATATGAATCTTCTCAATTTAGAGAATTATGTGAAAAGAATGGAATAATTCACGAAACTACAGCTCCTTATACACCAGAACAAAATGGAATAGCAGAACGTAAGAACAGAACTCTAAAAGAAATGATGAATGCCTTGTTAAATAGTTCAGGCTTACCCTCAAATATGTGGGGAGAAGCAATTTTGTCTGCTTGTTATATCCTAAACAGGATTCCATCTAAATCTTCTGAACAAACACCATATGAACTTTGGAAGAATCATATTTCTAGTTATAAATATATTAAAGTGTGGGGGTGTCTTGCTAAAGTAGGATTGCCTGAAACTAAGAAAAGAAAATTAGGTCCTAAAACGACCGACTGTGTATTTATAGGGTATGCACAAAACAGTGCGGCCTATAGGTTTCTAGTTTTAAAAACTAAGGATAATATTCTAGATCCTAATACAATTATAGAAGCTAGGGATGCAGAGTTCTTTGAGAACGTATTCCCTATGAAATCTAAATATATAGGAATAGAAAAAGTTAATGAATCAAATATTGTGTCTACTAGTAAAAATGCTTACGAGAAAGTAGTAGAAGAGATACAACAAAGAAAAAGTATTAGAGTTAGAAGAGAAACTAACCTAGGAGATGGTTTTTTCACATTCTTAGTAGAAGATGATCCTACAACTTATATAGAAGCTATTAACTCTACAGATGCAACCTTTTGGAAGGAAGCAATAAATGATGAGTTAGAATCTATTATATCTAATAATACTTGGGAACTTGTAAACCTACCACCTGGTAACAAATCAATAGGCTGCAAATGAGTGTTTAGAAAGAAACTAAAACCAGATGGAACTATCGATAAGTTTAAGGCTAGGTTGGTAGCGAAAGGCTTTAAACAAAAGGAAGGAATAGATTACTTTGATACATATTCTCCTGTAACTAGGATTACAACTATTAGAGTCTTAATAGCGATAGCCTCCATATATAAACTAGTGGTACACCAGATGGATGTTAAGACGGCTTTCCTAAATGGAGACTTAGAAGAAGAAATATATATGGAGCAACCTGAGGGTTATAAGATATTAGGTAAAGAAAGTAAAGTATGTAGACTAATTAAATCACTATATGGTTTAAAACAGGCTCCTAAACAATGGCATGAAAAATTTGATAGTGTTTTAAAATCAAATGGTTATCATATAAATGATGTAGATAGATGTGTATATAGTAAAATTTCTGAAAATGATTATGTTATTATATGTCTTTATGTTGATAACATGCTTATTTTTGGAACTAATATTAAATTAGTTAATACAACTAAGAAATTCTTGTCATCTAAGTTTGACATGAAAGACTTAAGAGAGGCAAGTGTAATCTTGGGTATTGAAGTAACTAGGAAAAATGGTGTTATTATATTATCACAATCTCATTACATTGAGAAAATATTGAGAAAGTTTAACCATTTTAACTGTTTACCTGTCAGTACTCCTTATGATTATAATGTGACTCTCATGAAAAATACAGAAAATAGTGTGTCTCAATTGAAATATTCTAGAATAATTGGTAGCCTCATGTATCTAACAAACTGCACTAGACCTGATATAGCTTTTGCAGTAGGAAGGCTAAGTAGATATACACATAACCTTGGAAAAGAGCATTGGAATGCATTGTCTAGAATTTTACGATACCTAAAAGGCAATATGTCGTATGGTTTACATTATAATGGTTATCCTACTATATTAGAAGGATATAGTGATGCTAACTGGATCAGTGATTCAGATGAGACAAAATCCACTAGTGGATATGTCTTCACTTTGGGTGGAGGAGCAGTCTCTTGGAAGTCCACCAAGCAGACATGTATTGCTCGGTCGACTATGGAATCCGAGTTTATTGCCTTAGAAAAGGCTGGATCAGAAGCTGAGTAGCTTAGAAATCTCTTAGCTGATATACCATTGTGGCCAAAGCCTGTATCGGCCGTATCTATTCATTGTGACTGTCAAGCAGCTATAGCGAAAGCAAAAAGTAAAATATATAATGAAAAAAGCAGGCATATTAGACTCAGACACAACATAGTGAAACATATGTTGCGTGATGGAGTCATATCTATTGACTTTGTGAGGTCAGAAAAGAATCTAGCAGATCCTCTGACCAAAGGACTATCTAAAAAGTTAGTCAATGATACATCGAAGGGAATGGTGCTGAGCCTAATATATGAGTTACCAGTGTCGGTAACCCAACCTATACAAGTGGAGATCCCATGAGATAGGTTCAATGGGTAAACAACAAGACACGAGGTAGACGATTGCACTGAGTTATATGAGCCCCTTCTATGGTGTACAGTGCGAGCAGCAATGCAGAAGGATGAGTTTTTAGAACTCTTAATGGATCCATAGCCATATATTTGGTGGTGTATACAGTTGCTGCATACACTTGATGGAATTCACCTATATGGGTGTGGAGGTGGAGGCCGCTTCCTATGAGAATCTAGGCGAATTCTCTAGAGCACTCATGAAATCCAGGTAATGGTGTATGGCCGAAACGCACCGAACCACAGAATCACTTGCAGAGAAAGAGTTGTGTGAGTGGCATATACTTGCGATCTACATTAAAAGGATTCAGGTTCAAGACTATGGTGTCACCTGATTCCTGTAGACCTGTCTTGCTTACTCTAATGTCGGTTCAAGTCTATGGTGACACCGGCACCATTGCACAACTATTTCGCTTTAATCCGAAAGCATTTTATTTTAAAACATGTGGGGGATTGTTGTATTTGTTTTAAAATAATATTAAAAAATTTAAATTTTTAAATTTCGGTGTTTTCCCTCCACATTTAAATTTTGATATTTTTGAGGTGTTGGTTTTGTCCCACATCGGATTTGACAAAAGAAATTCTCTTGTTTATATGATAGGCTTTTTGCCTAGGGCTTGAGCCCCTTTTCAGGGGGCATGTGAATTTGGTCCTGTGGGGGGGCTATGCCAATAGCTCTAATCTATGCCATTGACCACACACGCGCGCGCGCGCGCGCGCCGAGCCGAGCCGAGCCGAGCCGAGTCCGAGTCCGTGTCCGGGTCCGCGTGCGTGTGCGCGACGCGACGGGACGGGCTGGGCTGGGCGCGGGTGCGAGTGCGGTGTAAGTGTACTCGCTTGGGTGTGTGTATGGGTACTCGCAGGACTGTATGTGCGAGAGTGTACTTGCACTTGCGCTTTTTCATTTTTAAACCAGAGAGATGCTTCCCTTCCGGTTGGTCGCCCCTGTTGGGTTTAAACGACTTCCGATTCCAGTTTCAATATACGAAAATACTCTGTCTTATAAAACTCTCTCTAATACGGTTTTACCATTGTTACTGAGTTCATTGTTGAGTCAACTCAGCACTTTCGGATTAAACTTCAAGTGGTTCGAGCCCGTGTACAGTGAGTGCACCGCTGGGACCGGGTCATAGTCGTTGTATCCTGGAGGTCGATTGCTCTGGAAACCTGTTGCACTTGGGACGCTGTCCAAGGGGAGCAAATTCGATTTCAAACCGAGTGACTCAGTCACGCCTCGACTCAATTCAATAAGTTTTTCTTTCTCTAAATTTATTTTCTTTTTTTGGTTCTCGATTTTATAATCTATTTAATTCAACATTTTATCAAACACCAAATGCATGGTGTGGATGTCCAACATAAATCATAGTGGGGCAGGACATACATATGCTATAATATAACACATAACAACAGCATCAGTGGATTCACTCGAGTGCAATTGGCACGAACTTTTCTTGTTCCAATAGGGCGATCCACAATGTTTTCGTGAAATTCACTCCATCCATCCATTTTGTCAAATTCTATTAGCATACGGATCAGAAATCAAATTAATATAAAACCCACATAATCGAGATCAGGTAGATTGCCTGCCTGCGGAAGAGGCATTTTGGTGTCTCTCATATTGTATACCACACACTTACCCATGTGTATTATGATCCGAACCAGACATCCTGTGGGCCCAGCCATCAATTGACCCTTAACCAATTGCCCGCTAAGTGGAGGAGAGAGAACTGAGATGATATGTAACTCAGTCACAGATAAATGGAATCTTTACCTTATGAAATATTTAAAAGTGGGGTAAAGATATGCAACTTAAAAGTGAGATTTCTCATCCAAACTTACATGTAACCATTAAAAGTTAAAGGCATCGGCGATCAAATTCTCTATATATTGTAAATTTTGGACCGTGGCCCACTCGCTGATGGAAGCACAAAATGGATGGTTTCTATCTTATTCATGAATAGCATCTGCTCGGATCCTTACTCTTGCTCCAGTGGTAGACTTTGAGGAGTTTCAACACCCAGTCAAGAGTTCAAGTACGTATAAAATTTTATATATATATATATATATATATATATAGAGAGAGAGAGAGAGAGAGAGAGAGAGAGGAAAGCGCTAACATGCTAACCAGTTCGTACTTACTACGTACAAACTTTTTTTGATAACCCATCATATGTGATGTGGATCCAAAATCTGAACCGTTCATTTGAAGAAGCACCTCGTGAAGCCCCCTGTGCCTAAGTTTTACTTTGATCTAAAACTTTTATGGGCCATGAAAAATGAAACAGTTTTCTCCCTTGATTTGCATTTCTCTTTGCTATGACCCACCAGAATTTTAGATTATGGTGAAAATTCACCTCGTAGGGTTTCATGGGATTCCGCATCTTATGGACCGTTCGGATTCGACTCCCATGACACGTGTGAAAAGGTACACACGTGCATAGGTGCGTAGGGGAGCATGCCTCTCTCTCTCTCTCTCTCTCTCTCTCTCTCTCTCTCTCTCTCTCTCTTCTCTCTCTCTCTCTCTCTCTCTCTATATATATATATATATATATATATACCACGTGAATTACTTGAGCAAATGAAATGCTCCCAATGGCATTTTGGCAAATTATGAAATTGCTTTGAAGAGGCAGAGATATGCATTTGTCTTGTACACGAAGACGGACGCCGGCTATCCAATTTAATCCAGGGGCACGTCACCGAAAGATCTATTCAAAAACATCCTTTTCAAAAAATAAAATTAATTGACACCATACCCTCGTGAAATTAAATCAGCCATGTCCGAACAGTTCATCCCGTGACCCCACCAGGTTTGCCTAAAGATTGCATCCTTCAGTCCATCATACTCGATTTGAAGGGCTTGAATGTGAACTGTTGCCAGGGTGGGGCCATTCGAACGAATGCTTCCGATCAGATGAATGGTACAGATCACATGGGTGCGTCCAATTACAGAACCATGGATGTTTACGTCAAATGGGAGCATTTCCGTCCAATTTGGATGTTTGTGCAATTTTCTACGTCACCAAACCTGGACTTGGATTCCGAACTGACTCCCATACCGTGCTCGGTACTGGTAGAAGCTCTGTGGGCCCTCAATGATTCATGTATTTTATCCACGCCGTCCATAAATTTTTTCGGATCATTTTAGAATACCAACCCAAGATTTATGTAGATCCAAGTCTCTAGTTGACCACACCAGGGGAAGCAATGGGATAGTGAGGTCCACCTTAAAACCTTCGTAGGGCCCACTGAAATGTTTATTTGCCATCAAACCTGTTCATAAAGTCACATGAACTTTGATAAAGGGAAACATAAAAATATTCTTGATCCAAAACTTCTGTGGCCCACAAGAAGTTTTCAACAGTCAGCATTCAATCTCCATTGCTTCCTGTAGTGTGGTCCACTTGAGTATTTCTTTTCCCTCATTTTTAGGCCCATTGCCTAAAATGATCTTACAACATGAATGGACGGCGTGGATAAAATACATACATCATGGTAGGGCCCACAGAGATTTTCCAGCAAAGACCAGTACCGAGCTCGGTACTAAAGGGGTCACTACCGAATCCTAGTCCAGCCAACAACCGTTTCACTCTATAAAACCTCAAACTGTCTCCTCTCCACACTCTCATTCTCCTTTTCCCATCAAATGGCTGCCGCATCACCGCAATCTAACGTCTCTCGCACGTGTCCGCTGGATTCGCTCTTCGATCTCGACTCAGCTCTGACAACGAATGATTTTTACGACCGGATCCTTTCACCGGAATCTTTGATCTCTACCCTCCCCACGGTTTCTACGTCTGGGATGTGTACGGTTTGCATGGAGGAAATCCAGGCGGAGAAAGGTGCCAAGCAAATGCCCTGTTGCCACGTGTACCATGCCACATGTATAACCACGTGGCTGCTCCTCGATAGCTCGTGCCCACTCTGCCGCCGGCGAATCCACTAGGAAAACCGAAGGAATGCACCGTTTCTATCTTCTCAAGGTAAAGGCGTATAGAAGGTTTTTGAACTCAAAGCTAAAATAACACGCGGCCTATGTTTTAGAGTTTGGTGGGCCCACTGCGAAATGAATTATCTGATCCGAAGGTTATAATGTGACATTGTCTCCTTCACATCTATCTACAAACGTGTGCAGGATTTCAAATATGTCATGGTTCTGCTTCTCTAAATAGATTTTTGTTATTTATGGATGTAGGTTGTTGTAATTGAAACTACGTATAATTCTATAATAATATTGATGAATCCACCATAGCCATGTTTGGCTGATTTCATCGTGTCTACTGTGCCTTTATGTTTCATATCTGGTTGAAAGACATTCTCAGAGCCAGTTGAGAGAGATTTTCTCTTTTCATTTTCCAATGTCCGTTTCCCTCAATCCGATGTAATCTTTTTATCACAGTAGGCTTCATCCTAGCTGTCAGATTTGCCACAACTGATCGAATAGCACTCGGCCAACAAGTGGGAGCCAATCGAATTGGACTCGCCACGGCTGACCGAGTCGGAGTAGTTATCTCTTAGGCCTGTTTGGATACCACCAAGTAAGTTATTTTTTCTACGTATGGCTGTAGATAAGTAACTTATTTAAAATAAGAAAGTTTGGTTTAAGATTAATTATAAGTAAATTTTTTACTTACTTCAACTTAATAAGTAGAAACCAAAATACCTTACTTGAGATAAGTTTGTTTTATGATTAGTTATGACTTTCTTACTTAGTTCTGCTTAATAAGTAGAAATCAAAATAAACTACTTGAGACATGAGTAGCTTTTTTAAAAAAAAAAAAAAAACACGCATGTACTCTAGTTCGATCGTCAATGGTTCAGCCGTGAGTCTTGACCACTTTCTCCCTGATAATAATGGTGAATGATCTTCAACTGTTGATCTTGAATATGAAAAATGGATTGAACAAGACTTTTTGCTCTTGTAGATTAATGCCACTCTTACACCACCAATTCTTCAACGTGTGGTCAGTCTCCAGGCTTTCTTTCTGAGAGATGTGGCTAGCTATGATTAGAAAAACTTCATCTCATTCAATTGAGATCATGGGTATTACAATTAGAATAACAATTCCAAAACTTTAAGAAATGAGGATTATTAATTACCTAATATCTCGATAAACTGAAAAACTTTGCCAATGCTCTTGAGACAATGGACCTAATTTGCAATCGGGTTTTTAACGCCTTGATCAGCCAGGAATATGACCCCAGCCTCTACCTTTACGCTGAATCGTAACTGTAATAAGCTGAAACTTTCTACATATGGCCAGAAACAGTGTTTTTTTCGTATGTGTATTTTATCACTTAATACTTTTTTAGTAAAGATGTATAGACGAACACACATGTACACACTCATAAACTACATATACATGATAATAAACTTCAGGCTTCCAATACTCAAATTTGCTCATCATTCATCAAACTAACCGTTGAAAGATCTACTAATCTCTAGAATAAGATATATGACCATTTTTTTGACTTTTGGATCACCTAATTATAGTGAATCAACTATTAGATCTTCATATCTGCTTATATACACCTCGATTCAAGATTTTGAACTGTTCATGTTGCTCTATATCTAAGTATATCCTTTATCTACCGTTGAAATCACCATTCAAAGCCCTTGCCCCATGTACACAGACACTTACATATATTTAAGCATCCCAAACTTATATATTATTCCATACATGATTAGATATCCATCCAAACCATTGAAAGACCCATCATGGACAGTCTAGGCTATCCAACCGTTCGATTTTAATATATACCCTTACATCATCGCTAAATAGACCCATAGCCCATCCGACTGATTAACACCCTATCATCTTTTATTCTAAATATTTTATTTTAATCCTAAAGTATTTAGGAATGTTCTACACCATTAAAGTCATATTCTAATAATGACCCATAGCCCAACTACGTCATTAACACCCAATCATCTTTTATTCTAAACCTTTTATTTTAATACTAAGGTAGTAAGAAATGTTCTACACCGTTAAAGTCATATTCTAATAATTAGAAAAGTATTATTAATCCTCTAGAATTTTTTAAGGGTATACAGTTCCTACTCGATACAATATATTCTCCAAAACACCTGTTTTTGAAAATCCAATCAGGATGAAATTTTAGATAATACTTATTTAACGTAACTGAACCATAAATCTTCAATTTTGGAGCCTAATTCATAAGATCCATTATTCAATGGACTTCTCATCGTATCTACAGGACGACCCGCCCAAAAATTATACAAGGAGCCTTTTTCAGTTCACAAATAATCCCCAGCTCTAACAGATTATTTCTAACATGGGGCACACGGCCGGGGACAAAGTCGCAGAGGCCTGACTTATTCGGAAGAATCTAACCAATCTCTTCTACTAAAATCCAAAATGAGATTGGGAACCGCACATGCATCTTATACCAGGCTCCTTCAATCAAATAACTCGCTATCTAACCATCCAAAGAAGAGATAGATAATAGATTGTATATCTCCTGTCACCTATAAGAACTTTATTGACCGTTGAATTTTAATTTTAAGTTAATCCAACGGTTGATTTCAAATAAGATTGCGTATGGGCTTCCGGTTAGAAATATCCATTTAAAATCAACTTTCATCAAATTAAAAGCGGATGATTTGTCGTCCACTAAGAGTTGCGTGTGGGCACATTCCTGACTGTCCACACGTGGAAATCGAGACCAAAATACAGAAGTGTGCATGCGTACATTCAAGACCGGAAAATCGGAAACCATGTACAGTGAGTGGAGCTTTCACCCATTTTGGAGCGCAGGTTATCGTAAGTGGATCCCAACCTTTTGCAATAGATCAAGACCGTTCATCTGACAGATCGTAACCGTCTGAGTATTGCTGCGTGAATTCTACATTCAACGACACCGAGCAAGAATGGAAGCATTAATATTGGGTTGCTTTGATCAGATCTTCGAAATCTTAAACGGCCAAAAGAGAAGCATTCCTAGCCGTCCACTTCAACATCTCATTGAGCAAAGAATAAAGATTAAATGAACCATTGGACAAACGGCAGTGAGCCTAGATGTTAGTCCTGTTGCAACTCGAATTTTGATTTTGGAAAACCGGAAGTGAGCCTAGAAACACTATTTAAGCCCTGCCTGAGAGAGTTATCAGTCCACAATAGAAATACAATAGAAAATCATGAGAGAGAGAGAGAGAGAGAGAGAGAGAGAGAGAGAGAGAGAGAGAGAAGAATCGAGTTGCCGACTCGTTGTGTCACTACTCACTCAAGCTGAGTTCAGACTCAATAGTGTTGAACGAGAATTGAGAGGAAAGGAAAGAAAAAGGAGAGAAAAATCTTAGTCGACTCGGCGAGTCAACTCACTGAGTTTTATGCGAGTCAGGGATGAGTCAGATTTAGCAAGATTGGGAAACCCTGATGAGAAGCTGAAAATTCAACTGACGAGTTCAGCACCGAGTTCAAGGCCTGAGTTACATAATTTTGCAACTGAGTGGCACTAAGTCGCACTAAGTTAGGGTCGATTCCGAGTCCAGGCCTGCTGGAATCCTTGGAGAAGAAATTGAGTGCAGCTGATCAAGTCTGATTTGGGTTAAGCTTCTGCACTAAAACATCACCAAGTTGCTCAAGTGCAATCGTGTCACATCAACTTGAGGCAAATTTGTGTTTTGCTCGTGCCAGAATAGTGAGTGATTCATTGTACGAATTTTTCTTCATGTTCTTTTTGGTTATTCCAATTACATGGTGTTAAACTTGGTTTGATATACAACTTTACATGATTCAAATCTTTTTTGTCAGGAAATTCTAATTAAAGGATGACTTTCCTTATCTCTCTCCTTCATTAGTAGTAGAATTAAATTAATGCTATCTCTAGATATGGATCTAGCTCTCTTGTAAGTAGGGCTGCACACGAGCCAAGCCAGCTTGAAAAGCTCGCTCGGTTTGGCTCAATCTAACTTGACTTGACTCAACTCAAAACAATGACTCGAGGCGAGCCAAGCTTCATCTAACCCAGCTCGTTTTGAAAACAAACCCAGTTTAAACATATCAAAGCTTGACTGATCAACTCGACTCGAACCTGTCTCAACTTAAAGCTCGAGCTCAACTCAACTCAAATATATACACATTATTAATTGAATATTTGATTTGGGTCGGGTGATCAGTTGGGTCAGGTTGCTAGGTTGAATCAGGTGCAAGTTGGGTGCTGGGTTAGATCGACTTGGGAGCAAACTCAACTTGAGGTAAGCTCACGTTGACTTGATCCACTAACTCACCTCGCGCTCGACTCGAAAGGCTTGGCAAACAAGCCAAGCTCCAATGGTAAGCTCAAGGCTGAGCTCGAGCTCAAGCTCGAACTCGAGGAGAGCACAGATGAACCAAGCCAAGCTTGACCCACCTCGACTCGACTCGGCTCAATGTACAACCCTACTTGTAGGAAAGTAGAAAACTTGGGTGCTTCCATTTGTAACTTCCTTAATCGATAGCAAAATTAAGACGCAAAAGTGGAACTATCTAAACATAAGATTACATACATGGTATGCTTGAATTTGAAATCCCGACTGCATTGTGTATGTTTAAGATATGCCTTCATCTTCATGACAGTCATGCATTGCTTTATTTGAAATTACTTTTTACATAGACGATACATCGATGATACATAGTTGATTTGCCACCTCATTGGACCGGTTAGGTGAGCTAACTCCTAAGGAAACAAACAGTGCAACGAACATACCAAATTCTTTAGAAATCAAGCACATGCAATGAAGAAAAGCCCCTAATTCAAGAAAAAAAAATGCTTATTTCATAAAGTGAATGGGCTAAACCCAATACAAAAAGGCTAAATTTGAAGGAAAATGGCAAATTTAACGTATACAAAATCCAACTCAAGAGAGAAAAAAAAAATCCCTTATTTAGGATCTTGAATCACATAATAGAATTGAAGAAGAAGTTTTGACAATAATTAGAGGAATAACAAATTTCAACAATACAAAGGGAATTCAAATGGGAGAATCACTCACCTCTAAAAAAGACTAACACATAATAGAATTAAATTTCAATAATACAAAATCTAAGAAAGAATAACACAATAGAATTGAAGAAAAAAAGTTGGCATTAATTAAAGGAATAATAAATTTCAATAATATGAAGGAAATTCAAATTGGAGAATCATTCACCTTCAATGTTGCTAAACAAGATTTAGACCGTTGCTAAGATTCATAATTAAATCATCCCATTAATCTAGCATCGAACAAAGCAACAGTGAAATTCTCTCTGCTTTTTTCTATGAGAATTGACTCCGGACAGATATCTAGATCATTGCTAAAATTTATAACCAAACCATCCCATGAATCTGATATTAAATACAGCAGAAGTATGACATTTTCTTTACTGTTGATCTTCAAATCCATCACCACTAATTTATTAATCATGACATTAAACTTGTTGAAGTGTTCTTCCAAAAGGATCATTCCTTCATCTTCAAGTTGTATAATTATCATTAAATAGATAAATATCTTATTAGACATCGATTTCCTTTCATGTAAGCTTTGTAATTTGTCCCAAAAACTTTTTACAGTAGTTTGATCGGATACATTGAACAAAATTAAATCATCCAATGTAAGAAAAAGATAATGTTGGAGTTGCAAACCAAAACCCATGTCCCAGCAACAGTTGGTGACTGTTGAACTCCCAATGCAGCAGCAGCAGTTCTCAAGGAGTTGTTTTTAGGGGTTACACGAACTGAGCTGGCTCGGTTAGCTCGCTTGACTCGACTCAAAAAAGCTCAAGTCGCGAAGCTGAGTTCGAGCCAAGTCAAGCTGATTTTTTGAGCTCGAAAATGAGTTCAAGCTAGCCCCAACTCGACTCGACTCGGATCGAATCGAGTTCGAATCGAACTCAGATCGAATTAGTTCGATGACTCGGTTACTTTGATATTGATGTTGCTCACCAAGTGTTTGATGAAATGACTCAACGAAGTGCAGCCGGTGCCAAGGAAGATATGTACATAAAATAATACCGCTTTTTCTTAGTTTTTATGTTGCTTAGAGGGTGTTTGATAAAATACCTTGAAAACCATTGCTTATATTTCCCATACAGTGGGATTTTGAAGGTGCAGTACTCCAAGTGTTTATGGAAATATTGCACAGGCGAATTTAGCTCGATCTTGGCTTGAACTCAGCTTGAACTGGTCCAAGCTACTGATTGAACCGAGCTAAGCTGGCCAGTCAAGCTCGAGGACCGAGCCAAGCCAAGTTCGAGCTAAGGTTAGTTAGTGGCCGAGCCGAGTCGAGCTGAGGCCAGCTCAACTCGATGTACACCCCTAGTTGTTTTCAAAGATGCAAAGCCTATGTAGGTTTCTAAAAATATTAAATGTTAGAAGCACCTAGTAAGGGTATTGTAGTCTTTTCACATTTCATGCAAATGTATATATAAAGGGTCTTGTATATGTAGTTACAGCAAAGGTGAAGAAACTGAAAACCATAGCAACATCAAATCCGTATAGAAAGTTCAGTCCAGTAAAACAATTTGAAAGTTCAGAAAATAAGTGTCTTTTTTTTTAATCTCTCTTCATTCCTATGAAATCATATTTTTTGAGTTGTCTTGAAGCTATAGTAAAGCTAATAATTATGTCTTCTTGAAGCAAATAAATCTAATTTATACAGCTAACAGTTACATCATAGCTAATTGGTTATTCTCATCAAATACTTTATCTTTCATCTTTACAGGCTTCTTCTCTTTTCTTTCTATTACAATTTTACATTCGTCTTTCACTAATACTATGTTCATCTTCAATTTTCATAATACGTAATTGGATCCATCGAATTTAAGGATCTCCAATCTAGTAGAACTCAATCTACACAATTTTAAAACAATCGCCAACAATGATCTTGTGCTAAAAGGTTTCTTAACCTTTTGACCTTGATATCAATTGTTGTAGAAAAACACCCACACATGATCAATAGCAATACCAAATCACAAAATAATTTAGTAATAGAGTCACAATAGCAAGCAAGAGCGCCACAATGATTTACATGATTTAATAATAGAGTCACAATTATTTACATGATTTGATAATATGACTATTTTACGGGACAACAATACATAGTTTTGTTTTTCAATGTAAACGGAATAAATAAAAATACAAGACTAATATTTCTTTTTTAAAAAAATAAAATCACACCAAAAAACACCTAAAAAGATGAATTAATCTAATACATCTTTAAAACTATGCCCCTCTCTTTATATAAATCACACTACAAAATGCACCTACGTAAACATAATGAAAATAGGCTTCACCTTGTGCATCCATTAGCAGCTACCAACATATGGCAGCAAGGAGCCAAGGGAATCAGTAAAGGAAACGCCCGTGCGGAGACCGAGGAGAGAGCACGCACGTCATTCTCTCTCCTTTCACCGCTTAACAAAAAGGAGCTGGCCCACCTTCTGAAAACTCTAAAAAGTCATGGGCAGGAAAGTGACTCCTTGGGGTTGCTGACCCGACCTTTCTAACAAAAGCTGGAGTGGAACGGTCATCATCACCTGTTAACAGGAAACCTGTCTTGTCTTTGCAATTGAATTAGCAGAGCTTAAAAGACGTTTGGGATTAGCAATCCTGGGTTTGTCTGGAGCATAAACCAATTTTGATAATTTGAAAAGAGCATCAAGGTTGGAAATGTTTGGACGGCCACGATTAATTGGTCAATTTAGAACGGTGAAGGTGTTTACAGGGACGCGGGTTTCCTCCCGAGGCCTCCCGCAGGAAGTTCCTGCGCTGGAAACTTAGGCGGGGTCCACATTCATGTTTGTGAAAAATCCACCCCGTCCATCCGTTTTTAAGTTAATTTTAGCATATGGTGCAAAAACATGATCTGGATCAGAGACTCAAGTGAGCCGCACTAAAGGAAAAGGTGGGTAGGGAAATTCCTACCGTTGAAACCTCCTAGGGTCGACAGTGATGCCATCCATACCGTTCATAACATGAACTGAAAACATAAATATTAGCGTGATTCAAAATTCATGTGGCTCCACAAATATTTCAACTGCGGACGTTCAATCATCAACGTTTTCAGCCCACTTTAGACTTGGATCCGGCTCATTTTTGACACCATGCTCTAAAATGAGCTCAAAAAACGGATGGACGGGGTGGATTTCTCACAAACATGACGGTGGGCCCTTCTAAGTTTCCGGTGCAGGAACTTCCTGCTATCACCGTTGCCAAATGACGCTTTTAACCTTCTCAGTCTAAATACCCGACCCACGTGGGCTGCAGAATTAGGACGCCGATTGGTGGCAGATTGTAACAGCTTATTGGGTGAGGCCCTCACCCTTAGGGACGCGGGCCTGCGCAAGATTTCTGCGTGGGGCCCACTTAGATGTTAGTGAAAAATCCAACTCTTCTATCCGTTTTTGAAGTTCATTTTATAACGTGAGACCAAAAATCAGGAGGATCCACATCTCAAGTGGTCCACACAAGAGAAAAAAGTGAATATTTAGTGACCACCGTCGAAACATTTATATAGCCATAAAAGTTTTGTAACAGTACACGTTTATGGTGTTTTCACTTTATCTGAGAGAAAATGACCTTATAAACGGTTTAGATGGCATATAAACAGCAAGGTGGAGCTTAGGAAGGTTTCAACGGTGGGCAATCCTTTCCCCACTGTTTCATCTCCTATGGCCCACTTGAGTTTTGAATCCTTCTCATTTTTGGTAGAATGTCTTAAAATGAGGTTGAAAAACGGATGGACGGATTTGATTTCTAAAAAAATCGCAGTAGGCCCCACCCAGAATCCTTGCGCAGGAACTTCCTGCGAAAGTTCGCAGGAAATCCGCGTCCCACCCTTAGTGGCCATGTGGGCCACCTCATTTTAAAGGCATAGTCTCAAAAATAAGTAGATCCAAATTCAGGTGGACCACACAGTAGGAATTGAATCCCCACCATTGAAATGTTTTTGTGGTAAAAATAAAAATAAAAATAAAAATAAAGAAGAAGAAGCAGAAGAAGAAGAAGATGAAGCTGCTATCTGTGTTTCCCCCTTGACCTCATCATTAGGCTCGCTAACAAATAAACCTCACCGTGGGCCCTATGAAGTTTTTAACGGGGGGCTTTCAATCAACCACTATTTTCCTGTCACGTGATGATCCACCTAAGATTTAGATCTCAAAATGAGTTGAAAAACGGTTGTCCTGTCACGTGATGATCCACCTAAGATTTAGATCTCAAAATGAGTTGAAAAACGGTTGAATGGCATGGATATATAACACATGCATGAAGGTAGGCCCCACTATCAGCGTCTCACCTACTAAAGCTATTCCCCCGGTCCAACCTAATCTGTACTCGTGGAATTGGCAGAAGACCAATTTCCTAAAAACGACAACATTATCATTTCACCTTCCTCCACCCAACTCCGCAATGGCAGTACTTTGTGGGGCCTGCTGTGATGTATGTGTTTTATCTGCACTATATATCCATTTTTTCAGCTCAGGGCCGAATTTAATTAAGCCATGTCATTTATGCTGATATCAGCACAGTAATTTAATCAAATAAAGAAATATTGACGAAATAATATCTTATTAATAATGAATGTTACGTTCCAGTATCTTATTTGATGACGCGTCTAACCGACAGCTCATGATCCAGTGATGTCATTGGGACACTGGCCACGGGCCCATCTCAATATATGCGCTGTACATCTACGCTGTTCATCCGTTTTTACAAATTATTCTAGGCCAGTCTCAAAATTGAAGTTGATACAAATCTTAGGTGGACCACACCATAGGAATGGTCATTGAATGGCCACCACTGAAAACTTCCTGGTGTCCTCTATAATGTTTATTTGACATCCAACCTATTGTTGACAAGACCACACATACGGGCATGAAGGGAAAACACAAATATCAGCTTAACCCAAAACCTTAGGGCCTGCAAAATGTTTTTAATGGTCAATGACTACTTATTCTTGTGGTGTGGGCAACTTGAGATTTGGATCAGGTTTTTTTTTTTTTTGGCCCAATCCCTAAAACGAGTTAGCAGAAAGGATAGATGGCATAGATATGCAATGTATACATAAAGGTGGACCCCACATAAGGTCCCACCTGCATCACGGGATCTGGGGTTGCCACAAAGTTATTCCTTTTTCAAGACTTAGATTGCGTAGTGTAGCACTGCATTGTGTGCTACTTAAAAATATGTGGGCCCCACCATGATGATTGTGTTTTGTACACTATTCATTCATTTTGCCAACCCATATTAGGGCATGAGTCCAAAAATGAAGCATATCCAAATCTAGGTGGACCACACCATAGAAAACAGCGGTGATTGATTGGCCAACTTAAAAAATCCCTAGGGCCCACTATAATGCTTATTTGCCATTGAACCTGTTGATAAGGTCACAAAGACATGGATGAAGATAAAGCAGCTTGATCCAAAACTTTTATGGTCCAAGAAGTTTTTTAGACATGAGCTCAACATGAAAGCATATCAAAATATCAAGTGGACCACACCATAGGAAACACGGGGAACGATGACATCCATGGTTGAAACCTTCCTAGGGCCCACATTGAATGATGACATCCAACCTAATCATAATGTCACAAAGACCTAGATGAAGGGAAAACACAAATATCCGCTTAATCCAAAACTTCCGTGGACCCAAAAAGTTTTTAACGTTGGCAATCAACCCCCACTGCTTCTTGTGGTATGATCCACTTGAGCTTTGGATATTCTTCAATTTGGGCCCGTGACCTAAAATGAGCTGGCAAAACAGATAAATGGTATGCATAAAACAAATATATGACCGTGGTGGCTCTGGTCGACTAAGAGGGGATTACACCATTCCCTGTGCTACAAGTTACTGAATGTACCAAATTGGGGTTAAAGAACAGCATATATATTCAATGCATCCAATGGTCAAAGACGCCATGTACCACAAGGAGTGGTGAAGGAACAGTTCTCAAAATATTATAGATTGGTAATTCCTGGACATCAAACCATTGCGTTTCTTTCCAGACCATTGTATATCTTTCTTAACCATTTATTTTTTGGGCCACCCATCAAATGGTTAAGAACCTCCCACCTGGGTATTTCTTGTGAGATATGCGCCATCTTCAGTACAAATACAAGATCAACGATATCGATGATAAACCAATCAAGACGCCATTCATGTACAAATGCATGGCTCGGGACTTATGAATACTCAAAAGGGAGCATTTGTATGCCCTGAATATCTTAATTACAAAAAGCATGGCGCTCTGCCTTCGTATTGTAACCGGTGGCAATTGTAATTTCTTTGTTTGAGCTAGGCACTGTGATTCCCAGAAATTAATAATGCCAGTGTTTGGTTCGCTTCCACGTTGGAATCTAATGTTGTTTGTTGTTTATTTATTTAAGAAGCGTCCAAATTTTTAATTTTTTTTAAAAGAAGTGGGATCACACCACCTGAAACTTTATAAATATAAAAAAAATCTTATAAGATTATGCATATCACTACAAAAATATTCGAAACTCACCTATCATATACCCTCTCAAACAAAGCCACACAAATGTGAATCAGCAAGCCATCACAAAATATACAATAGCTGAAAAAAGACAAAAAGAAGGGAGCAAGAGATAAATGAGCAAAGATAGGCCTGCAACAAACCAAGCTCCCATAAAATAAAATAAATCAACAGTTCATACGGCAGGATCCCCCACAAATCCATACAGCAATGCCTCTAACAGAGAGGCACCTGTACACACATCCACACATCAGCTCGTCCCCCAATTTCACATCACAGAGCATCCATCCACACAGTAGAGCCTCAAACAGAAAACAAGCACAGAGATGTGATCACCTAATTAACTACAACTTCAACTTTCAATGTCAATTGCATATCATATCATGATGCAATCAAATTGTTAGGTGGATCGAATGTTGTTCATGTGAGCAAAGTTTGCGCGTGTAACCACAATGGCTAGACAAATGAATGCCCATATTGATGACATTTCTGATCATTGATCTAGACCGTCCATCATGTGGTTCTCACTTCTTGTAGAAAGTTGCTTTTAATTAGAAAAATCCTCACCGCCCATTTAATAGTTAGTGAAATGGACACCTATTTTTATCACATTACAAATGGTCTGATCATTGAGCTAAACCATCCATCAAATGATCCCACCCTCTATTGCCAATCACTATCAAAAAACCACTTTTGTCAGATGATCTTATCCATTCATTTAGTGATTATGGAAATGGAAGGTCCATATTGATCATATTGCAAATGGTTTGATCATTGACATGGACTATCTATCATATGTATCTCACCCTTGGTTGCCCACCCCTCTCAAAAAAAAATCACTTGCGTTGGATGATCCCAATAGTCCATTCAGTGCCTAAGGAAATGGATGGTTCATGTTGTTAATGCTACAAATGGTCCAATCATTTCTAAACCAACCATCACTTGGGTCCCACTCTAACCCTTTGCGAACCCTTGTCTGAAAATCACTTTGGCTGAATGATCCCAGAATGATCCCAATATTCCAATTAACGACCAGGGAAATTACAGGTCCATACTGTTCATGTTATACATGTCCTAATCATTGATCTTATGACATCCATTACGATAGGTCCCAACCCACTCTTGAATGCCCATTCCTCTAAAAATAACTCTGATTGGATGATCCTAACCTTTCAATCAATGCCTAGGAAAACTGACAGTCCATAATAAGCATGTTACAATGAATTTCCATCATTGATCTAAAGTATCCATCATTTCCCTCCCATCCTTGATTGCCCAATTCTCTTGGAAAATCACATTGGTTGAATCATCCTAATCTTCCAATCAATTCGTAGGAAAATTGATTATCTATATTGATCATGCTACAAAAATTTTAATCATTGAATTATGAGATCAACCAAGTGGGCCTCACCCTCTAATGTTCATACCTCTCAAAAATCAAATTGAATGATGATCTTAACCTACAATCAACACCCATAAAAATCGAATGGTCCAAACTTCATAATCGTGAGAGTAGTGGGTAGTACAATACCCAAGAATTCAAATTCCCACAGTCCAAATGACACCAAAGCGAATATAAAATCCGACCCATTATGATCAACCTAGATATACACCTGATGGCCCCACCTTGAACAACTATAGCCTATGTTGACCTGGAAAAAATGTATCACGAGGACTCTGTGACACGAAACCAAGACCACAGAACCATCAAGACACCCTTGGTCGCCCACCCCTCCCAAAAAATCACTTGCGTTGGATGATCTTAATAGTCCATTTGATGCCTAAGGAAATGGAAGATCCATCATTTGGGTCCCACCCTTGATTGCCAACCCTTGCCCGAAAATCACTTTGGTTGAATGATCCCTATAATCCATGATTGAGGTAATTAATGGTCGAAATTGATCATATTATGTCCCGATCATTGATCTCGCAACATCCATTATGTGGGTCCCACCCCACTTGAATGCTCATCCCTCTGAAAGATAACTTTGATTGGATGATCCTAATCTTCTATTCAATGCCTAAGAAAATTGACAGTCCATATTGATCCCTCTGAAAGATAACTTTGATTGGATGATCCTAACTTCCATCTTATAAACAATGCCTAAGAAAATTGACGATCCATATTGATCATGCCGCAAATAGTTAGGTCATTGATCTATGACATCCATCATGTGGGTATCACAGTTGATTACCCATCCTCAAATAATCACTTTTGTTGGATGATCATGACTACCAATCAATTCCTAGGGAAATAAATGACCCATGTTGATTTTAGTTCATGTTGATCCTACTAAAAATGGTCCGATCATTGACCTAGACCATCCATCATTTGCGTCCCACCCTTCATTGCCCATCTCTCACAAAAAATCACTTTGGTTGAATGATCCTAAGAAAAATGACGGTCCATATCAACCATCCTATAAATGCTTTGATCATTGATCTATGACATCAACCATGTGGGCGCAACCCTTAATTTGCCATTCCTCTCAAAATTTACATTGAATGGATTATCCTAACATACAATCAACACCTAGAAAAATGAATGGGCCAAACATCAAAATCGTGAAAGTACAGGTATTCCAATTCTCACAATCCAAACAAAGCCAAAGCGAATATAAAATCCATAGTGGGCGATCTGAAACCTGACCCACAATGATCAATCTAGATGCAAACCTGGTAGTACCACCTCATACAACTATCGCCAATGATGACCCGTGAGAGATCAGGGACATGAGCCCTTGGTGACAAAACAATCACGACACCGTTCATTTTCAGATGCATGTATCCGGACTCTATAATTACTCAAAGGTGAATATAAAACCTGAAGCCTGACCCACCATGATCAATCTAGATGCACGGCTGCTAGCCCCACCTCGAACAGCCATTTACCTATGTTGACCCATAAAAAGTGTACCTTGGCGACCCCGTGACAAGAAGTCAAGAACCCCTGATGGGATGGTCCACCAGTGCATACTGGTCAGCTGAATCCTCTGGTTGTGCATGAGATGAGGAAGCACAAGTTTAAAAGGCTGGACTGATTTGTCAAATTCCTTCATAGAAGAACAATGACGCTGGTAACTATGCAACAACAGAGATGATGGCCCCATAACAATAACAATGAAGTTGCTGATCCTGCAACAGCAGGGCCCGCAACAACGGATCAGATTATAAGGAAATATACTGGACCAGGAATGATCAATGTGGAAAGTTTAGCTCACAAGTGGTCAAATCCAACGGTTAAATATTATAACAGCGAATCAAACCATCTAACTGAATCTGAAATGATTGTTTGACGGTCCAGATCAACCACAATAATCAGAAGACAATCCAACTATTTCCCATGAATTATAAGGCAATCTAAACAGTTAAAGTACACGTAAGGCAGCGCCCACATAGGAAACACCAATTAGAAAGATCGCAACAACAAAAGCAGAGTGAAAATTGCAGCAGAGGATCTGCATTGCTGTGGATCCAAAGCATACTGAAACAGACGAATCGTTACAAGGAACCGCAGTACTCCGCAACAGATGCATCCCCAATGGGCCACCTAAAAAATCTGCACATAGGGGAATGTGTGAAAGTGGTTCGTAGCCACACCAACAATCATTGCAAGCCTATAGATGGAGGAATATTTTACCATAGGATGCATACATATACACAAAAGCTAAATCAGTTCTGTAGGATACACAAAAGCTAAATCAGTCCTGCCGAATAGAAAAGAGAATTCTACCGTAATACCCCCCCAAATCTTCCACAATGATTTGCAACCATTCAACAACAGCAACTGGAGACAATATCTTTTATTCTTCTAGTTGTAGTCTTGTCTCAAGAGGAGTCAAGGTCGGAGCCCACTCCCAATTTTCTTAAAAAATTGGGAGTGTCAGGTTTTAACTCAAGTCAGTAGAACCCATGAAACATGAGGGTTGTGAGCATCTTGTAATCAACAATTTCAAAGCAATAAAACCACCTTTGAAACTTCCCTGAGTGCTGCAATATGGAATCTGTGCCCAACAGCCTGCTCTAAATGGAGTACCTAAATGCCTAGTCAGGAGAATGTGAATGAATGGCAGAAGATGAAATAAAGGCGAGTCTGCATTCAGTGAGCAAAAGAACAGTATATCAGATGGTAGGTATCACTGAACAGCTCCCATTCCTTGGACTTGCCAGGTGGATGATCAGTTGAACAGGTTGGGCCATGCTTTAAAGTTTGCTAGGTCAAAAAGGTTTCTGGACCTGGTTATGATGTAACATATTTGTTGGCCCCTAGATGCATTTCTAGGCCCCAGCCAAATGGCACACATTTAGTAGACATCCCATCCAAGTATCAGGCGGGCCCCATCATGTAGATGGCTTGGACCTGACATCAGAGCCATACAAATCAGCAGGTAAACAATTCATGTGCTAAAACCATCGACAGCCTAGAAATAAATTGCCAGGCTTGCTTAAACTATCCACCATTTTCATCTATGCCGCCTAACTGATGATTCAACCATCCTCACGGTGAGGTACATGGTGGAGCACACCTGATACATGGCTTGGATGTCCTGCACATGTGCCAGGTTAGCACATATCCACTTGTAATAGTGCATGTGGAGCCAGAAAACCTCCCTGATACATGGCTCAGATGTCCTAAACATATCCGCATGTAGATCCAGCATGCCTGCTGAGTGAAAGATACCTCGTTTTAACATTGAGGTCTTGGCATCGATTCCCTGGTGGGGGTGGCTAACAGTGAAGTGTGATCTGACAGTGGGTGTACTAACAAGCAAAAACAAAAAAAACAAAAAAAAAAAAACAAAAGGATCCAGCATGCCTCTTCAAAATCCATGCGCTCTGCATTTCTTTATTCTCTCTGGCCATGAGAGAGGTAATTTTTACAGATGTTATTACTGTTGTTAGAATTCCCAGTAAGTAATAGTGGAACAGAGATACAGATATGACGATGGGTAGGAGATGAACTCCTGCTAAATCATCATTGCTATACAGAGTTTTGTTTTGGGAAGGAGGGCGAACTAGAAAAAAACCTGCTGATTTTGCATGCTTTAGTTTCAGCACATGTTGTCTGCGACTTGAGAACTCCGAATCCCCCAGAATGATCTTGGCTGCAGCGTCTTGTTGGTAGCTGTGAAGAGCCAGCCCATGTTCACCTCACAGGTGGCACAGTTGGCAATCGTCCATGCATACCTGGAGAAACAGTTCATCAGCATTTTCTTTCAATCTAGAAAGAAGCCCACTAAGAAAATTGCTGAAGACTCTCCATTTGGGGCAAACAATCTAAGCTACCAGATTCTAAAGCAGATGCAACCAAATTAGTTGCGAGAGGCAAATAAGGTAAACTCATGGGTAGAGAGGAGAATCTGGTATGGTAGCACATATGATCAGAATAACAGGAGGTTTCTTCTGAAGATCTTTTAAAGGTTGGGCTTTTCTGACTGTTGGATTCAATGGGTAAAGGCCTGCATCTACAAAATATGGGTGGATGGCACCACTAATCAATGGTAGACCATGTTGTTTTGCCAAACCAGTTTTTGCTACTTCAAAAACACTATGAATTAAGAAGTAATGAATGGGCATACAGGCTTTTCCGACTAAGAAATTAACGAGGAATGAACGAGTATAAAAGCTTTCCTGCATAAGAGGAAGTGCAGATGTCCATCTACCAGACCACGCAATAGATGGCTAGGATTTCAGGCGGTCAATAGAACCTATTGGCAAGTCTACAGAAAAGTGCATTTGATAGAAAGGAGAGGCTCTTTGAATTGGTGAAACTTTAAGCTCGGCCTCATTTGAATGGACAGTTTGGATCCGTGGGTATGTACACCTATTCGGGCGAAAAGATTTCTTGCACTGGAATCTCACCACATGCTTTTATACGCTGCTTCATTCCTCTAGACTGAGTTTTTTATTACTATTCACATGATTACAAAAAGAGGAATTATAAGATCCTCCTTCAAAGGCTTTTGCATGTTATACTCGTGGATGGACCATGCCCCAAAATTCTCCCAGATTGGATGATTCTGGCCGCCAATCTTGTGGCTTTTTTTTCAGTTGAATGAGGACCATAGCTGTGTTCCCCTTTATCACCATCTAGTTTTTTAGACCACAAATAAAGAGGGTGGCATTTTGTTCTATCCAGGAGATTATCGTGCATGGTCCATCCACTAAAGGGAGACCTCAGCATGAGGATCTACAATTCCTCATCAGCATAAGGCCACAGGTGTTTTCAAGTCCAAATAGAAAAGGGAATATGATAGGATCTCATCCTCCCTTTGCATACTCAGTGTTTTAAGTATCGACGATATTGGCCAATATATCCCACGATATATCTTGTGTCCAACATGTGCGATACGAAATGCACAAGTAGTACGATATCTCCGACATGTTCGATCCGGTGAGCATTTTCAATTTTCGATCTTTTTTTCTGCAAATCATGTTAAATCAATGTCAAATTGCAAGAAAAATCATGCATGGATTTGAATCTTCAATTTTGAGATTTGGAGGAGATGGGCCGAGTTGTGGAAATTGAAAAAAATAAAAAATAAAAATAAAATAAAATTTTTCAATTTCTTGCAAATCAGTTGCAATCTATGTCCAAACATAACCCACCCCCCCCCCCCCCCCCTCTTAGAGAAATATTTTGTTTTCTTCCAGTATTATCAAGAATAAACAAAATTTTGTTTTTGCAGAAAAGCATTCTACTTACTTCATTTCCCAAGGTCCTTCCAAATGTACCCCTAATGACAAAACCCACCATCATATTCAGCAATTCCAAAGCCATAATGATCCAGTTAATGGGGGAATTTGGTGGTGTTCGCTGATAAATCACTGATTCTTGCAACTGATATCTCATGTTACAGCACTTAGAGTTGCTTCTGAAGAGGAAAAGTAACAAGTGACCATAACTTGAATAGAATCTAGGGTATCCAGGACATCTTTGAGCTTCCATGCCAAGGTTTGAAAATTGGTTTCTGATACAATCGTATCACCCCTGTATCGGGCAGTTTCACGCAAAAACAGACCAGTATAGCTATTGTTCATGGACAATACTGATACATACCGATTTTGGACAATATCATTATTGTCAGGAAAATGTTAACCCTTGAAAATCTGGAGGCTTCGTAATTTCAGAAGCAAACAATTCTCCACGTTAAATATATGCAGAGAATATAAAGGAGAGGAAGCTCATACCCTGGAAACCAACTATGCTCTTTAACAGGAGAACCAAGGAGTGCTAGCCCATTTGTATTGTAGAGTGTCATGACCTCATGCACAAAACCACTGGGGTTTGCATAAGCATTGAGAGGTCCATCACTTGACATCACCAGCATATCACTTCGCTTTGCAATCAGAGTCTACAAAAGCAAACAAAAACAAAACAAAACAAAACAAAACAAATTTTTTTTTTTAAAAAAAAAGAGTTAGATCCACAAACAAAATAACTAGGCAGGTGACACGACAATAACTTCCATCCAAGAGAGCAAAGAAAACATTAAAAATCCCCTTCTAACTTCATAAAGGACTCAGGACCTGCTCCCAACTGGTAGTTCCCTTTTTTTTCTATTTTTAAGTAAAAATAAACTACAAAAATGTCCAAGATACCAACCCAACAAGAAAAACCTTACCTCACCATTCAAAAAAGAAAAAGAAAAACCTTACCTAAGACTTTGAAACACTAATGTATCTTACCTGACAGGTTTTACAGCGGATGAGATCGAAGCACTCTAGTAACTGAATTTCCCTGCGTAGTCTATAAGAAATTCCATCAATCTCTAGCAGCTCCTGCCTTGTAGATTCTGACACGGGGATTCTACTGGCAATAGAAAATGACAAAGTATCTGGCTTATGTACAAGACCATCCATGCTCGGAACCCCAATTATCTGCCTCCACATATCTGCAGCATAGTTACTTCAAAATCAGTACCAATACTGACTCCAGAAACCCAAATAGCAGGGCCACAACAATATTGAAGTAACCTAATGAAACCCACACACTTGAATGGATAATATTACCCAATCTCATCGTGTTTTTTCCTAGGGTACTCTTCAAAGTGAAGATGCAGGTTGCAGACAAACTACATTCACTCTCAAATAACAAATATTTCTCTCAGTTGACTATCTCAGCCTTAATCTCCATAAGTTCACATATTAGACACAGGATTAACGTAAGTTTTTACCTTAAGACAAACATAGATCATCCCAAAAGACAAACAGTAGTGCATAACCACGGCCCAAAATGAGAAAGGGATTTCATCCATTCCCCTTTTGGGGTGCTCTTTTGTAGGATAGGAGTGTTTAGCACAACTGGCTGTTCGCATATTGGTGATGTCCACCCCTCTCCCAGAACACATGCAGGGATGTGAACATACCACCATCTGCATTTTTGGGATCATTCAAGCAGCCCTTAAGCGTTACTAAATGGATTTCAAACCAGTATCTCTACACCAAAAGCATAGGCAGAAACCAGTCCTGTTATAGCACTTGGTCTCAACTTGGATTTGGTCCTTCGTTTCTCCTTTTTTGACTCGGCTGAGTCAATGAAAATTAGCAAAATTTTATACAAAATCAGATGAGTCAATAACCAACTAAGCTAGATTTTAGCAAAACCAGAGTTTGGACTAGGTATATGGAGTCCGTATAAACCAGTGTTTTAAATAGCTACACTATATAGCTTGAAGCTTATGCTACGTAGCTCATGAAAATAGCATAAGTCGCGTGTAGCTTAAGCTATATGATAATTTGCATATGCTACTACATAGATTATGCTACACTCCACGTAGCTCACATTACAAAGTTATTTTCACTACTACATTAAAATCAATTAATGTTTTCAATGATTTGTTACATTTTTCTATTTTCAATAAGAATTAGTTAATCTTTTCAATGTTTTTCGTAAAATAATACAAGTAACAATATTAAATCAGTTCCATTGCTCTTTCTTTACCTTTATACTTAATCATTGCCCATTCCTATTACTTTAGATTGCCTTTGGTTGCACCAAATCTCATGAAATCTTGTTAAATTTCATTATTAATCAGTTTAATTTGGTGCAGAATATCATGAAATTGGTGCAACCAAGTGCCTTTGAAAAAAAAAAAAAAAAAAATTGGTGCAACCAAGCACAACCTCCATAAGTAGAATGTAGCTTATGATACACGCTATGTAGCTTCCGCCTCACGCTTCAGAGGGGTGAACGCTACGCTACACAATATTCACCATTTAAAACACTGGTAAAAACTAAGTCAACTTGGGTAAGTACCCCATCAACCAGGAAGTGTCTGAACATATAATATATCTTGCATAAGCAGGAAGAGATGCAGTTTCATTACCTACAAGCCTTCGAGCAAGACAATAAGGATCATACATCCGATACACCCAGTGAGGCCAGAACGACCTCGGAGCTCTAAGCAACCATTTTGATTCATTAGCAGCCCAAACCTTCTTCCATCCATCACCTTTCAAAGATTGTCTTCTTCGAGTGGACTCCTCAGTCCCCAACCCAATGCTATCACTTTCATTTGATTCATCAAGCATACGTGATTTCCGTGAACTTCCTGAATTATCAGGACGAGAACCTCCCAGCCTACGTCCCAATTCGCTTACAAACTCATCATCACTACTTGTGGACTCGTCAACACTTCCATATCCATTATAGGAATCAGTTACAGAGTGCCGCACCCTCTTATCCATCCTTGAATGATCACTTTCAATGCTTGCATTGGACATACACTCCCAATCATTCTCCTCATCCTCATATTTATGATTTTTGGCACAAGAAGAGTTGGAAGGCATTGAGCGTGAGTAGCTTCGAGTCTGAAAGTTGCTAACTGAAGCCAGTTGTCCAAATGCATCCTTTGGAGTTCTCAGAGGTATGTCTTCCTCAATAATCTCTACTTCTGCCCATGGCTGATAATTTAGGGAGATAATGTCCATCAGCTTTTCCATTATCAAAAAGAACACATAGGCATAAACTAAGTGATATGCATATCAAAGACAAAACCATTACCACACCATCCACATCTGTCCAATGGCGTCGCAGATGAAATCGTTGTAGGCCACGAGTAACAACATTTAATGAGCTATCCTCCAACTGCCGGTATTGCCGAATCTAAAGGAGTGCATAAAGTGTAGAGTAATACATCAAAATGTAACTGAGAATTTCTTCTAAAAAGAATGACATTACAGAAGCATAAATAAAAGTAAGAGAACATCAAATATTTTTGGCATAAACAAAGAATTTGGTCTTAAGAAGTGCTGGATGAAAAACATATTTAATAATTGGTTGGTTTATCGATAACTGATAGAAGTTCACGATCAAAGTGATGACAACAGTCATGTGACCAATGTTTGAAAAGGTATGCTACTACAGCAAACAAATAACTGATAGAAGTTCATGATCAAAGTGATGACAACAGTCATGTGACCAATGTTTGAAAAGGTATGCTACTACAGCAAACAAAAAATTAAATCAAAGATTAGTGCACAAAATAATTTCAAATGTTATAGAATACTTCTTTAACAGTGTACAAATACAGAGTAATACAAATCAAAGCTTACAAAATCAAAATTGATTTGGAACTGTCCCCCATTAAGTACAACTTAGTTAATTCTTTTAAAATTCCCAACTTGGCCCAGTCAATCATTTAATTAACTACATAATAAATGAAGATTTAAAAGAAAAGAAATTTGAGAGATCGGCCAAGTTAATTATCAACCTGATCGATTAGCCAAAAGAAATGGCCAAGTAGGTAGAAAACACAGAAGAGCCACCAAGTATTGAATCTGACCACCAAACTTCTAAACCAAGTACAAGCTATTATATTGGAGTTCAGTTCAGCTTTTTACTAGACTAGAAGCACAAAAAATGACTTCCTGACATTGTCCCTTATGTTCTTTTGAGGTATTATGCTCATTTAGCCATTTTGGGTTATTCCATGTTCTATAAGGGGTGTATGATTTTTGGGCCTTTTACATGCAACAAGCAGTGTATGTATTTTTAGTGTTTCCTTTTCATTGAAAAAAAGTTCTATACAGCTTTCTCACCAAAGAGTGGACTCTTACACTACCATAAACATGTTCCGAATTATAAATGAATGCATATTTGGAATATTTAGATTTTTCCGGATTTAATGGATATTTTTCAGAATTTTTTTACCCAATATATATATATATATATATATATATATATATATATATATATATATATATAGATCTGACCGATACAGGTGTATTGGCCGTTACACCCCCCATATAGGCCGTTACAACGTATCGGTAACGGTGGGCACCGTTACACAATGGGACACCTTGGTTCTATTATCAATCAAAAAAGAAGAAAGAAAAAGACATTATCCCTACATGTTTTTCGGCCACAGAAATGTGTTTCCACATGCATCTAGGAATTGACAAACTTTTGAGAGTATGTCCAGAAATATTGTATCATGATACGCATCATCACAGTTCAGTCCCAGCTATTTGGTGTTGGCTTCCAAAAATATCCCTATGTGATATGAAAAGGCACTGATACCTAGTTCCCATTTCTTTGGAAAAGGAAGACACCATAACCTGCAACAAAGAAACACTTTCTTGAAGAAAATGGTCTAAAAGCACCGGAGGCCCATACCTCCGCAGTTGTCCCAACTGTTGCAAAATGAAGTCTGTAATCATCAGGAAGCCTACGAGCACGAACCTGAACCAAGCTCTCAAATGCTATTTAGAACTTGCAGGAGAAGGGATCAAGAGAAAATTCCAAAGCATAAACCAAAGCAAGTGACAAGATGTGAAAGGGAAATTAACATACCACACCTATCGTGTTAGCAGCATCAAACCGCTTCATGGCTGTTTCTATAGAAGCTTTAAATCTAGGTTGAATAACTGTTAGAGGAAGGGTTGCATCTGGGAACAGAACAACTCCTGAAAAATATCAAACAGGTTACATAAATTACGCATCATGCAGAACAACAAGATCTTTAATTCAGACATTTAGAAAACTACAAATCACATGTCATATCAATCAGATGATATACTGAATTATGCTCTATGCAAAACAACAAAATCTCTGATACAGAACTTTAGACAAACTAAAGATCACATAACATATAAACATTATTATCACGATCCTTCAAGCAAAAGCATCATTTGAATATGATAGTTTAGGATTGAGACACAGCTTCCCACTGGCAGAACTTCAGCACCAGTCTTTTCATTGGTTCATTCTCTCACCTCATGCCCGGTCCTCTGCTATCCACACGCATCATCCACATAAACCCTCTATAGTCTAGGATAGATTTAGCTTCATACTAGCAGAACTTCTTCAGCTCTATTCTTCATTGGCCCATCCTCTTACTTCATGCAGAGCCCTTTATGAAGAGCACTTTATAAGCCTTTATAATCCTTGTGTAAAAGCATCATTCACTTCTGCCCTCTATAGGTTAAGATGAGATATAGCTCCATACTAGTGAAACTTCTTCAGCTCCAGTCTTTGAATTGGTTCATCCCCTCACCTGATGCCAAGCCCTCCCACCCTCCAAAGAGTTCCTTTAGTTCTAGTCATCATTCACATATACACTCTATAGTTTAGGATGAGATGTAGCTTCATGGTAGCAGACCATCTTCCGCTGAGCCCTCCAAGCCCCTCCTTCCTCCATAGAACTTCTTTAGCTCCTGTCATAATTCACATGTACCCTCTGGACTTTAGGATGAGATGTAGCTTCATACTAGAACTTCGTCAGCTCCAGTCCTTTCACTGGTTCATCCACTCAACTCGTGCCAAGCCCTCCAACACCTCCTTCATACTAGAGTACTTCTTCAGTTCCAGTCTTTTCATTGGCTCTCCCCTCCCTCCCTCCCTCCCTCTGCCCCTCTTAAGTAGGCCAACTGTCTTAAGTTGGGTTAAAGATTAACTGTTTCTTAACTACAAACCTACAATGACCACCATGCAAACCATGATTAACAATATCACAGTATGCGAGTGACCACTCTTTCCAATGAGCACATAGAATGCGTATCTTCATGGCACTATGGTTGAAAAGATGGACATGGCACCTCCTAAGCACACTTCAACTGATTCTACTTTTTCTTACTGCCAGCAAGAGGCACGTTCATCAGATTAACTGATAGCAGGACAATTTTTGCCAAACCTGAACTGCAGCAACACAGGTTAGATTCTGAAACCTAGATACTCTATAATATGGAGAAACATTGTGGGAGGGTTTTCTAAAAGTTTTAAGGCCTGATTGTTTTCAATTTACACTGTAAATACAGTATGAATGAGTAATTATTACATGTAATTACCTTCAGCAGCATCCAATTGATGTTGACAGATAAGCGTGTTTGGAGTGATACTATGTTAAAACCGCGGAAAGAAGATTTTTTTTCCCTAAAATCTGTGAGGCCCATTGTTATACATGTGTCAAGGTATCCCGTATCGGTAGAGGTTGGCGTAACAGTGCCCTTCGATACCGATACGGATACGGGATCGTAACGGCGATGCGGGAGCGTAACGGCCCATAACGGTGAAATTTTTATTTTTATTTTTGCCAAAAAAATATGAATTAAATCCGGAATATTATAAGCATTCCAAGTATGCATTCATTTATAAATTGGAACATGTTTATGGTGGTGTAACGGTCCACTCTTTGGTGAGAAGTTGTATCGGACTATCCAATGAATTTAGATACCAGATAACCTGAATTTGACTACAAAATTCATATATTTAATTTTCTAACTATCTAATTTATGTACTTAACAATTTGATATCATTTCTCCCAATAGTTCTTTTAAAAAAATGAAATTAAATTCAGGTAGATGGCGTTGCCAATTTGAGGCCGACTTGGAGGACCAATTCATGCCCCAAATCAGCCTCAAATTCATGCAATTTATTGGCATTATCCCGCTTATGAATTGGTAGACATTTATTGGATAGTAAATCATGAAAAAAATCAAAAGACCCTATTTTTAAAAATAAGTGTCCACAAATTAACAATTAAAACTATTCAAACAATTTGATTTTGGCATTGTGAGTTAGCAACTACAATCCATAATTTAATTGGTAAATTTTAAGTTAATACATGTCTCATGTATAATTTTTTAAGGGCCCGAATTAGGCGAGACTCGGATTGTGAAGTGTAACACACAAGTGCCAAAGTTTTTTGGGCCCCACCGTGATGAATGTGTTATATCCACACCGTCCATCCATTTTGCCAAATAATTTTAGGGCATGAGCCCAAAAATGAGGTAGATCCAAAGCTCAAGTAGACCGCACCATAAGAAACAACAATAATTAAACGTCCGCCATTAAAAATTTATTGGGGGCTACAAAAGTTTTAGATCAAGCTGACATGTGTGTTTTCCCTTCATCCACGTCAGTGTGACCCAATTAACAGGTTAGATGGAAAATAAACATTACAATGGACCTTGAGAAATTTTTAATGGTGAGCATTCTATAACCACTGTTTCCTATGGTGTGGTCCACCTAAGATTTGGATCTTACTAATTTTTTGGATCATGACCTAAAATGATGTGGTAAAATGGATGGACGGCATGGATAAAATACATACATCATGGTGGGGCCCACGTGGCACGTGGAAGTTTTATTAAAAAGAAAACTCGGTGGCTCACTTACCGTGTTTGGAATGGAAGCTAATTGCGTACCGAGTAAACCGTGTAGGGTCCACGTGATTTAGATATTTTATCCACTCCTACCATCCATTTTACTAGATAATTTTAGTGCTTGAGCCCAAAAATGAAGCATATCCAAATCTCAAATGGGCCACACCACAAGAAATAGTGTGAATTGCATTTCTACAGTTGAAAATTTATTGAGGGCCACTGAAGTTTTGTATAAAGCCTATATTTGTGTTTGCCCTTCATCCATGTTTTTGTGATCTTATGAACAGGTTAGATGACAAATAAATATCACTGTGAGGCCTGGCAAGGTTTCAACAGTGGAAGTCATTATTCCCACAGTTTCCAGTCGTATCATCCACTTGAGCTCTATATATGTTTTAATTTTGGTATCAACCCCTTAAATGAGCTAGAAAAACAGATGGATGGTGTGGATAAACCACATACATTCACCATGGGCCCAACAGAGTTTACTCAGTACGATAAAAGCGTGCTGCGTAACTCGTACGCAGTCCAATTTCTTTTTTCGATACCAAAATGAAAAAGAAGAGAGAGAGAGAGAGGGGGGGGGGGGGAAGAAGAGGGGGAGAGAGAGAGAGAGAGAGAGAGAGAGAGAGAGAGAGAGAAGAAGAAGAAGAAGAAGGGCCACAGCCACAGCCACAGCCGCAGCAATCCGAGAAGAAGAGGAAGAGGAAGAAAATAAAGAAAAAAAAAAGGTATGTTTTTTTTTTCTTTTTTCTTTTTTTCCTATTTTCTTTAAGCTCGTAACAGTTGTTACGGTACCGTTACAGCCCTGTAACGGCCGTTACGGGCACAAAAAGGGGGGTGGCCGTTACAACCCCGTAACACGTAATGGCATCAACTGTTACTCTTACGTATTGACCGTTACAGGCGAAACATAACCGATTTGTAATACCTTGGTATGTGTATGATCCACGTCGTCCAATGTTTGAAATATCGATATCGTGTAACATATTGCATCCTTAGGATATAAATACATATCAGTTATTGCACGAGATACATCGTTTGTATCGGGTAATCTATCGCACTTTTTGAGAAACATGGAGACATTGGGAAAATGGTTGAATTTTCCAATGAAACTTCAAAGATTGTTAAAAAAGACCTTAATACACACTTTTAAATCATAATGTCTCAAAAAAGAAGTGCACATAATAAGTTTCCTTTGCATAGGGTCCTAAGCTATGCTTTGTCTGACTGAACTAATGCAACTATATTCACATTGAATGCATAAAATTTAAAGTGTATGTGATTATCATTTAATCAAACACTCCTAAATACTTCGAAATTAGTCTCCATTGACAGTTGGTTGAAGAGAAATTTCGAAGAAAAAAATTTACTAATTTCTAATTAATTTTTAATTAAAAATGATTTTTATTTTTCAAAAATTGACAAGGACTTAACAAATCAGTAGATCAACTCACATGCATGCTTGATTTCATGTTTGGAGTGCAACATTGCAAGCAATTTGGGAGAAATTGGAGAAATTTTTTCCTTTTTTCCAAATCAGACTGCCCACACTCAAATTTCGAAATTAAAGTGTATGTGATGATCATTTCATTAAATACTCCTAAATACTTCGAAATTAGTATCAATTAACAGCTTCTTGAAAGAAAATTTTAAATATATATATGTGTGTGTGTGTGTGTGTGTGTGTGTGTGTGTGGAAAACACGAAGAACCAATGGACATCAAAATCGAAGCTCCAAACTTCATGATTTTCACGCAAAACATGAAGAACCAATGGATTTATAACTATTTGACATTGATTTAACATAATTTCAAAAACCAAAAAAATGGATCAGAAATTGAAAATGCTCACCGGATCGAGCATGTGAGATATATATCAGCACTATTTGTGCATTTCATATCACATGGGACACAAGATATATCGTGGGATATATCAGCCAATATCGTCAATTTTTAAAACATTGACGTCGTCCATCCGTTTTACTATGTTAAAGCCAAAGCTCAAGTGGACCGCACCACTAGAAACAAGGGGAATTGAACGCCTATCGTTCAATTCTTCTTGGGGGCCACAGAAGTTTTGTATCAAGGTGATATTTGTGTTTACCCTCCATCCATGTGTGTGACCTTACGAACAGGTTGGATGACAAGTACACATCCCTCTGGGCCCTAGTTCATTTCGACTTTCAATTATAAGTGCTCAATTCCCCCTATTTCCTGTGGTGTGGTCCACTCGAGCTTTGGATCTGCCTCATTTTTGGGCTCATGCCCTAAAATGAGCAGATAAAATGGATGGACTGTGTGGTTTAAACACATACATACCATTGGGCCCCATAGATTTTACAAGTGCAAATCCGGTCCAATTACAATGCATTTACACTACAGTTCTTGAGTCCTAATTACTCTGTAATTCCCTCTCTTCCAATCAGGTGTGAGAAGTCATCATTACTCATTTACACTCCATTTACGATGTAAATTGAAAAACAAACAGGCCCTTACATAAAACAAAAGTTCAATCCATATAATGCTATGAAAAAATATTGCATGTATGGTTAACTTTGTGCTTTATTTCACATCCAGCAGTAAACACTTGGTACATAAACAACCAGTGAGAACTGACAACTCATTTCTCTTTCCTTGCAGTGGAGTAATATACTCTTTCGAACTCAAAGAGCATGAAACAGTACCATGAAATATCGCATGCATAAATACAAACCACGGATATGGATAACATAATAACAACAATGGACACCAACTTTACTACAAGCGAGTTCTCAAAAGAGTAGAACAAACAAGCACAGCCAGTAATGCAAGGGCATTTTCACACCGGGCTCAAGCGGGGTGGCCTGTGGGATGCGGGGGCACACTCAGGGTGGGTGGCCCATGTGAAGCGGGTGGCTCGTGTGATGCGGAACCCATGTGATGTGGGGCCCACAAGGGGGGTTGGGCCAAGGACCTAACCCATGGGATGTAGAGCTTGGGCTATGAGATAAAGGGATCACGCTCTATCAGTTTGAGCTTTTAGAGCAAGTGGTTAGTTGTCCTGCGTCAAAGTGGTATCAGAGCAGAAGGTCTCGTGTTTGAGACTCCTCACTGGGGATGATTAATGCAGGGGTATTTTCAAACCGAGCTCGAGTGACGTGGCTAATGAGATGCAGTAGCACACTTAAGGTGGGCAACTAATGTAAGGCGGGCCCCACCCGTGTGAGGCAGGTGGCTCGTGTGATGCGGAACTCATGTGATGTGGGGCCCACTAGGGGGGTTCAAACGAAAACGTAACCCATGGGATGTGGGGCATGGGCTATGAGATAACGGGATTAACTCGCCACGCTCTATCAGATCGAGCTTTAAGAGCAAGTGGTTAGTTATCGTGCATCAACCAGCAACACACATTTTCCAAAATTACATAGAGAAGTTAATCACAACCAAAAAATGAATAGGAATTAATAGATCAAGCATCCAAAGCCATGAGTTGTCATTCCCAAGCTACATGGGATTTCCTTGAGTTTTGGCAACCTTACTACCTTCAAAAGCATGATGTAATGGTAAAGGAGAATCAAAGGGGTCCTTGGCCCAAGGATATGTATAGAATCCTAGGATCCTCAATTTGGCATGTAAGCCATGGCTAGATGACCTAGTATGTAATTGTAAACTGATTGGCGACCCACGACTGATGGACCATGCTCAAGAAATCTCACCAATGGGACAAACTTCAGTCTTGACTACGCGATTCTAGCCTCCATATAGACACTTTGGGGGCAGGGGAGCTGTCCACATCAAATTGGGAAAAAAAACAAGGTCGGGTGGTAGGATCTTTTTTATCCTGTCAGATCATCAAATCATGAGCCCATTTGTACACACAAAGGAGGATAACCCACATATTATAAGATCAAGAACCATTCAATTCGTCAAAGGGGGAGGCAAAGAGTAGTTATCATCCTTTCTCCATTTTTCTCTTAAAGATAATGACATTGTTTCCCTTGAGAAAGATCTTTCACAAGGACCCACAAATATTATAAATAGCCATGTATTTTCCTCCAGATATCTACAAAAAACTTGGATTTCAACCATTTCTAGCCCAATAACTAGCAAAAGATGGCCCTCATTTTCCCATATTCTATTACAATGTTCGAAGTATCGGTATCTCTACAAGTTTCGCTGGTCGAGGATACGGAAACAATATTGTTATTGCTAATAATATCACCAATTCCTATAAATGTGGGAAAAATTCGGAAAACATGGAGAAAACAGTGGAATTCTTCTGTAAAATTTCAGGAGATGCAACAATGCACATATTTGCATATTTAAGAATCAAACAATAGAGAAAAAGATGCATATTTGCATATTTAGGAATCAAATAAGGTCCCTTTTAGGGCATGTTTGGATCGAATTATACAAGTTGTCGATTGTTAAGACGTTGCCAATGCACGAGGAATGAGGACTGAACAATATCGTCAATTGTTAAGGCATTTACAGCATAGGTACACGTGTCAGTGACTCACTGTGGGTAGCGCACATTCATTCAATTTTAAACTACTCAACTGACGTGCACGGAGACCACAGTCATCTTTCCGCAGTCGTATCCAATCCGCGTGTTTCCCGCCGCCAAGAGTAAACAACCTTTCCTTCAGTAATAGCCAAATGGTGTGACCAATGAGCAGCTACAATCGTCAGTTTCGAGGCTGCTTTTTTAATACAATACGGCACCCGCACGCACACACGCCCGCACATCTATCTATGTGCATGCATATACACACATACAAACATGCATTTCATAATGCACCCATGAGCCCATAAAATTTTTTAAATGAATTTTTTTTAATAAACAGATTTTTGGCGATATCGATGCAATGGCAATACATTGGTGATATGATTGAAATTTCACCAATACACTAGTGATACGAGCCACACCTGGAATTTAGACAGTCAAAAATATTGGCCATACATTAGTGATACTGATACATTAATGATACAAGAGACCTGGAATTTACACAAATGAAAATATTGGCGATACATTGGCTATTCTTAGCGATATATTGCTGACACCTGGAATTTCTGATATTAATGGTGTTATCGGTATCACCGAGCAGGTGATATAAATAATATCACAGATATTTCGACAATATCAATGATACTCCAAACAATGAGTCTAAGTGAGCATTTGAGCTCTATCTAGGCTGATCATTGGCTCATCCAATTGTAATTTCTCCACAGATGCTGAAACGTAAAATAAAATTAAAATTTAAAAAAAAATTAAAAATTAAAAAGGTGAAATATGAAAAGTTGCGAGTACTACAACTAAAATCATACCAAGACAATAATGATAATCACACAAAGTAAGCCGCTTTTATTCTTCTTCAATAAATCAGCATGTAGACTTCAAGATTGAATACATTATATACCAAACTTAATACAGAAGAAGGTTATACCTTCAAGATAGAACATTGGTAGATTCAAGATGACACCCCCTTCAAGGAAAGCTAGCCTACCATGTGTGTCCTCAACCTCTGTGACATAGAAGGAGTGGTAAAGCATCTAATTTGCACAGCCCTACCGAGGATATTTGCACAAGGAGGATTCAAAATCATTTCCATGGCATGCATGTAGTGGATCCAGCCATCCGCCAGATGGCCCTAGCAAAAAAATCAGGAAGGGTTGCTCATCAAGTAGGCCACACATTCAAGTTGGACGTGGACTGCTGGTCAATTAATTCCAACCATCCATGTTTATTTGTACAAGTGTGGCCCTGCCTTATGAACAGACTGGATTGATTTTCAGGCCAGGGCATGTTCATCATAGAGCCCACCTGATGAACAGAGCAATCTCAAACTCCTGAGTGGGAGGCTTCTTGAACAAATGTCAGATGCGTACCACCAAGATATGTATGTAACGAAGCCAAACTTGTGTTGAAGGTGACGCTGCCATGATCTCCACCAGGATCACTGAAGTGCAGAGATAAAAAATAACAATAATAATCATATACATATCACAAAACAAATTCTACTCAATCCAAGAAAAATGTAATCCATCATATTCAAAACAAAGAGAAATGATTACATCTTTTAAATGCAAAGAGAAATGATTACGTCTTTTAAATGCAAAGAGAAATGATCACATACAGCAGCTTATATGTTGAATGTCTAGAATACTAAATCTATGCAGGTGAGCCACACTAGTACACTGAGTCATACCATTGGCTGTCCAGCGATTTTGACATTTTGTCCCACTCAATATGCGGGTCAGCCAGATTCATCCAAATGATAATCCTGGTGCGGCCCACTGATGCAATTGCACCACATTCCAAACATGCACGTTTCACATGTGTATAAAAGAAGATGCCCAGATGGGACCCTACTTAATCACATGCAGCAATATTTCTTTTGAGTAGTTTCCTTGCATACATGTTTTTATTTTATAGGTTTTAGATCATTAATAGTCTTTCTTTGTTTGCTCTTTATTATTTTAGAAGGTCCAGTTGTCACAATAGGAATAGCAATATTCATAAGGACCATAAATAAGCTCCCCTTGCCTTACAAATGATATGAGACAACTTCATGAGATTTTTTTGTTAATAAAAATTGCTAAGAGGATTTCCTATGATAGAAGAGTGGAGCTTTGCTCTTAGTCTTTCCTCTTCTTCTATCTTTGCATGTGGATGTTTTGATATTTAATCCAGTACATGAATCTCAGTTTGTAATTAGTTTCAATTTATTCGATTCTATTTGCATTATTTAGCTAAGATACTCACTTCGAGATTCTGAAGAGTGTTGAGCACGGTGATTTCTGAGAATCAAGGAGTGTGACAGGAAGATAGATCCTCGACAGCAAACTTATAGCCCACAAATGTATTGACTCTAGATTTAGGAAGAAGAAGTCAGGTGTGGTGTGTAAATTGGACGTGGAGAAAGCCTATGAACACATTGATTGGGATTTCCTTGACCATATGTTGAACAGGTTGGGTTGTGGGGAGAAATGGAGGTGGATGCGGGCTTTTATCAGTTCGCCTTCCTTCTCAGTTTTGGTGAACGGTTCTCCCAAAGGCTTTTTCAAATCTTCTAAGGGCCTTTAACAGGGGGATCCATTATCTCCTTACTTGTTCATTGTTGTCATGGAAGCTTTCGGCTGTATTATCGCCAAAGGTCAAGAGTCTAACCCTATTAGCAGTTTCAAGCTTGCTGCCTTGTCAATCCGGGTTTCGTATCTTCAGTTTGCAGATGATACTATGGTTTTCTGCAATGCCAATCCTTTCATAATTGATAATCTTCGCAAAGTTATAGTGTGTTTTGAAGCAATCTCGGGCCTTAAGGTAAAGTTACGTAAAAGTGAAATTTTGGGCATTCATCTTGACAATGAGGAATTAGAGAGGATGGCCTTGGTGTTCGAGTGCAAAGCGGGATCTTTCCCATCTAATTTGGGGCTCCCGCTGTGCATCAGGAAGCATGCAGTTCATCTTTGGGATAAGGTGTTGTAGAGAGATCAGAGAAGGTTGTCTAAGTGGAAAAGCCATTATCTATCCTTGGGTGGACATTTGACTCTCATTAAGGCTGCCCTTTCCAAATTGCTGGCCTATTTTATGTCTTTATTTTATTGTCCAAAATCAGTGTGGGACAAATTGGACAGGTTGAGAAGGGATTTCTTGTGGAGGGGCTCGATTGAAGGCTTCAAATTCAATTTTTTGTCTTGGGAAGAGGTGTGCAAGCCTTTCGATCAAGGCAGCACTGGGATCCACCTTTTAAGTATTATGAATCAAGCCCTCCTCGGTAAATGGCTTTGGCATTTTGGGACAGAAGAGGGGCATATCTGGTGTGAATTAATAGTGTAAACATGGCCTCAATGGAAGAGGGTGGGAGACCAAAGACTCTTCTCGTTATAGGGCTTCCTTTGTGTGGTAGACCATTGTGGATCTCAAAGGGAAGTTTCAGGGAGGAGTGTCTTTTTCTCTTGGTGACGGTTCCAGAATCAACTTCTGGAAGGATCCTTGGTGTGGAGATGGCCCGTTGTGCAATATGTATCCTTCCTTATTTTCTGTTGCATCTTCCAGAAATCTGAACGTAGCGTATTGTCTGCATCACAGCGGTTCCTCAGCTATATGGCTTCCTCCTTGTAGGAGAGATCTATCGGACAGTGAACACAATAACTTCTCTCTCTTCTGGGCCGCCTTCATAATGTGACTCCTCCACGGGGTGCAGATTCATTAGTGTGGGCTGCCCATAGCTCCAGCAAGTTTTCTGTTAGATCCTTCTACAACATGCTTCTCCCGAACCCCTTGAGACCAATTAGTATGTTTGCTTATCAGTTTTGGTCTTACGGAGCTCCCCCTAAAGCGGCCGCTTTCACCTAGTTAGTGGGAAGGAAGAAGGTTTTGACAATTGACAACCTACAAAAGAGAGCTATTGCCATCCCGAACATGTGTTGCCTGTGCTTGGGAGATACCGAAATGGTGGATCATTTGTTTCTGTCCCGTCCTTTTTCCATCAATATTTGGGAGCGTTTTCTTTCTTGTCTTCAAATGGGATGGGTGATGTCACATTCTGTTTTGGGTCTTCTTTGGGTGTGGCACAGTGGAGGGAGTTTAAAGAAGGTTGGGCCTATTTGGAGCCTGATTTTCCCAGCCATTTGGTGGGGCATATGGGGCGAAAGAAATAGACACCGGTTCCAGGATTCCGCAGGTTCCTTTGAGGCTGTGCTACTGTCCATTAAAGTGAATATATTATGGATTGGGCCTCCGTTCTGAAAGCAGATTCTGATCTTGTTAAATCTTGCCTTAGGATGTAATCTGTTTGTTATCTTCCCCTCGTTGTATTCTTTTCCTGCTTGTTTGCAAGTGGGCCTTTAATAAAATTCTATTAATCCTCAAAAAAAAAAAAAAAAGAAGAAGAAGAAGCAAGTTCTGCTCAAGGTTTTTTCTCTTTTCTTTTTCTACTCTCCCCCTTCTTCCGCACAATCTTCCCAAGCCCCCAACCAAAACAGTGTCTACAGACCATGCCCAGTCCTCTATTAGTCCATCAACCTGTCACTATCAACCAAACACTGACCAAAACAGACCCTACTTATTTCCCCAAAGTAGTGCCCAAACCTGTCCAGAGTCTAGTTATACTAGCCGATAGATATAGTCCATACCACAATCAATGAATATCCAGTAAATCGACCCAGGAGCAGCCCAGATACAATTGTTAAATCAGCCCCCAAAACCGGCTTCCCATCTTGCCCAGAATATGTCCAATCCTCATATTTAACCTAAGCCTCAAGCTACCTGCAAATCTTTGACAAATTTGCACCCCTTATAAGGTATAATCAGCAATCAACCAACCTATACCCATCCCAAGTGTTCTGAATAATTATGCCCATGATAAGTCAAATGTCTGCTAGTCCCAAGATCACGGGAGATCATCTAAGTGAAGTAGTCACAAGCCATCAACTAATTGTTGGATCAGATAAAGGATTTAAATAGCCAAACGTCAAAGTTGGAAGAAAACAGCAGGAAGGACACAATTGAAACATGGGTTACTGCTAATTTGGAAGATTTTATGAGATCAGGGAATTGCTCCACCAAGCAACCTAGGTCTCAAACACCCAAGGTATTCCAAATTGGTTATGTAATGGTAACAGTCATAACCGTTATGCGTTACAGGACCGAAATGGCCATAACAGCTCTGTAACAGTCCGTAACGGTCGTGTTAGAGTTTTTTTTTAAGGGGCTGTAACAACTGTTATGGCCCGTATCATAACGGTAATGGTAGTAGCCATTGTGGCCACTGTTATAGTTATGGAAAACCTTGAAAACACCAGACAGAGGCACGCATCACAGATACAAGAACGAGCCCCTCCAGCGGTCAACAGCCCCGGCAAGGTCCCTGAGCACCTACAACCTTTCATCATGGGTATTGAGACTGTCGAAGCTACCCAATCTCATTATGCAAAAGATTTGATGAAGCATGTGAAGGTGGAGATTGCAGACGATAGTGATAGTGTACAACCTAACACCTAACGTCTTCCGCAACTAGTCGAAGTCAAGGAAAAATTATTTTGAGTGGTCTTAGCCAGCCAAGGAAGCCAACTTACAATTCACAGCATTGATATTAAAGGGGCTAGCCTAAAGAGGTGCAACTCGGTTGGGACTGATGAGAGACTTGCCGCATAATGGCTTTCAACCTACCTTGAATTGGGAAGAGATGAAGGCTAAGCTAAAACAGCGATTTCTTCCAACAAGTTATGAAGCGAGATTGATTTTTATTTTTATTTTTTGAAGGATATGAAGCAAGAATGTTCAGAGAGCTTTTTGGAGCAGTAGGATAGTCTCCTGTGGAGGAATACACCCAGAAGTATTATGATCTGGTTTCAAGGTGTGATTTAGTGGAATCAGAAGTGCAGCAGGTAAGTAGCTATCGCGACGGACTGAAAAGGAACATTGAAAATGAAATGGTAGAAGTCCAACCAGAAACTATAGATGAGGCGTAACAGATTGCACTACGTGTATAGGAGAAGCACACATAGATGGAAGCTAGGTGTAACAATTTGCAAGCCACAGAGCAATTCTCATCATACTCTACATTGAGTGGACTGGCTTTGCATCCTTCCAAATCTCATCCTGGAGCACAGTGCAACAGGGGCCAGCACAATGATAGGAGCCTTTGGGGTACTACTACAAGAAGTGGTGGGGGCAATCAATGACCACACAACCATGGCGAAATTCTGATGTTGAGGGTAAGGCAACTGTGCAGATTCAGGGAAGAACCACCAACACCTACTTCAAGTGTGGTGGAAGAGGTCATTTACCATCAACCTGTCCTTCAAGATATTTGCAGGTTTGTGAAGAGCAGGAGAGTGACTAGGATAATGAGGACAATTTCCTAGATGTAGAGGATGAGCATGATAGGGAGCCAGCAGACAACATTGATCTAGGAGTTAACAGGCTTAAAGAAAATTATTAATCACATGTGGCTCCACGTATCTTAACTACTACTAACGAAGATGACAAAGAAGATTGGTCTGCACCAACATATTTCATACAGGAGTAAGTTGTTGTGGGAAAGATGCTAGAGTCATTATTGACAAAGGGGATAGCATGAATATGGCTTCACATGCATGGTATCCAAAAATGGTTACATAATGTCCATTACGCGTTATGGGGCTGTTAAAAAAATGGCCATAACAGCCATCACAGCCCATATCGTAATGTTAACGAGTAACGACGGTGGCCATAACAGCCTATGTACCGTTATTGAATACCTTGGATCATTCCAATGAAAGTAACTCATGTTCTTCTTGGGCAGCCATGGCTATATGATAGAAGGGTGGACAACCGAAGTTATAAAAACACATATTTGCATGTAGAAGGGCAGACCACTTATGCCGAATCCTATGAGTGATGAGAAATCCAAAGATATAAAGATGACAAGTTTGGGCTTATTGCAATTTATGGAAGAAAGCAAGAGTCTTTCACAAAAATGGAAGAAAGTCAAGAACAAGGAGTAATGTACCCTTAATGGGGTGTGAGTGTAAGCCAAAGCCAACTAAGAAGGTTCTAGAACCACTACCTAAGTTCAAGACATTATGTCCCAATTTCTGGATTTGATTCTAGATGAGCTAACTAATGAATTGCCACCAATGCATGACATCTTGCATGCCATCAATTTAGTGTCAGATGCCACATTGCCCAACCACTAGCATACTAAATGAAACTGAGAGACCAAGTTTTGTCAACATATGGAAGGTTTATTAGCAAAAGGCTTTATTCATGGAAGCCTTAAACTGTGCTCTATGCTTTCCTTATTGACATGAAAAAAGGCCATAATTGGATAATGTGTATCGACACTTGTGCCATCAATAAAATAATGGCCAAGTACCACTTTCATATTCCTCATCTAGATGGAATGTTGGACACGATGACATGCCATGATCTTCTTGAAGATGGATTTGAGGAGCGGTAATCATCAAAATAGGATTCATCTAGGTGATGAGTGGAATACAACGTTCAAGACAAAGGATGGATGTACGAGTGGTTAGTTGTGCCTTTTAGGCTAACCAAAGCATCGAGCACCTTTTTTTTTTTTTCTTTTTTTTTTTTTTTGAAGGATAATGAAGATTTCATTAAAAGGAGAAGAAAAACAAAACAAAAGGAGAGGGGCTGCTGAGGAAGCGAACCGCCTAAACTCCTAAGAAAAGAACATTCCAACCCTTAAGAGAATCAAGATTAACAGTCCAATCTATGATCAAATGTTTAGCTCTTCGAACAAGAAACTCGCTCGACTTGGATTTATTTGTGAAAATTCTTCCGCTTCTTTCTTCCCAGACTGTCCACCCGATAGCCTTTTAGGCTAACCAAAGCATCGAGCACCTTTAAGCATGCTATGATGCAAAACCTTCAGCCTTCAAAGGAAAGTCTGTCATTGTCTATTTTGATGGCATCCTTGTTAATAGTCATTCACACAAAGATCATATGAAGCATCTTCAATAGGTGACAAGAACCAACAGAAGGAATAAAAAAACCCTGAAGCTTCCTTCGCTTGTCCGCATTCTACATGAGTTTCATCAAGAAATTCAGCTCTATTATAGCACCCATTATTACATGCATGAAGGCCGGTCTGTTTGTGTGGATGAAGGTGCAACAGAGACTTTTCAAAAAATCAAACAGAAGATGATGGAAGGCCCAGTCCTTAGGCTTTCCAATTTTAAGAAGGTATTTGAGGTTGCCTGTAACACATCCCATGTAGGCATTGGAGGTATCCTCAATCACAAAGGACATATGGTGAGCATTTCAACAAGACACTGAATGCACAAAGGGAGTATTTTACTTACAACATGGAGTTCTACACCATTATGCAAGCCTTGAAACATTCACACCATTACCTCACTCATCAAGAGTTTATCTTGTATTCCAATTGTGTGGCATTGTGTTACTTTTACTCCCAAAAGATATTGAGAGTGTAGCACAATAAGTGGAGCGCATATATTCAGCAGTTCACATTTAATTTAAAGCATCGGAAAGGCATAGAAAATAATGTAGCAAATGCCCTCAACTAAAAGACGCATATCTTGCCTACTCTATCAATATCCATTGTTGGCATCAAGGAACCCAAAAGAGACAATGCAATTGGTGGTGACTTTGGGAAAGTACTTCCAACCCTCTCTGCAAATTTAAGCACCAAGCACCCATGATATAATTTGCAAGGTAGGTACTTACTCAATGAGATGAGCTCGTGTCTCCCCAAAAGTTATTTGCAAGAAATTGTGATAGGAAAGCTCCATTCAAGTGGCCTAGGTGGTCACTTTGGACAGAAATAACAACTCTGGTCGACAACCGCTTATACCAGACAGTATTTAAAAAAGATGTTGGAATCATTGTTCAATAGTGTCAAGCATTGTCAACTAGTCAAGAGTAGCAAGCGGAACACTGCTCTTTATTTGTCAATGTGTAATGCACTATGGAAAGACATCAGCATAGATTTCATCTTAGGATTACCTAAGATTCAACGTGACTATTACTCTATGTATGTTGTGGTTAGGTTTTCTAAAATGGCCCATTTGATTCCTTGTAAAAAGACATTGGATGCAATAAATTGTCGATGTATGAGGTAACTCGTCTACATGAGGTTCTAAAGACAATTATATATGACCACAGTGTTAAGTTTATGAGTTACTTTTGGTGAATAATCAGGTTTAAGATGAAAATTAAATTAAAATTCTCAAGTTCCCCTCACTACAAATAGTTGGACAAACCGAAGGTGATGTAGGATGTGGGATAGATACATTCCTAGCATGGCTAGACCAAAAGAAGGCCAAATGGAAGCGGAAGTAATCCGTTAGATCCAGGCCCAATTTTACATAGGGCATGACATAATGAGGGCCCCAGGTGCATATGGTTCGAAGAACTTCAATCCGGATGGGGAGAAATTGTCGTTTGGTAATTATGAATTAGGGTTTTAATTCTGTCTTCTTCTTCTTCTTCTTCTTTTTGTTCTGGTTTTTGCATTTGCATTACCCGCCTTTTGAAAATATACATACAGCAGCAGTTTTTTTTTTTTTTTTTTCGGAACAGTGCCGCTGTACGTGATCGAAAATGTATTAGGTTTTTTTAATACTCACAATCGAAACCCTAAATCCCAACCAAAAACCAGAACAAAAATTCTTTAGAAAAAACAAAAAGAAAGAAATGAGACCTGGAATCGTCGTCCGAGTGATGATCGACTTCCTCGATCTGCAATTCCTCCGTTTCGAGTTCCCTTATCAGTTGGATTTGAAGGCGCTCGTTCTCCATCTCGTAGGAGAGAGAGAGAGAGAGAGAGAGAGAGAGAGAGAGAGCGTACCCTGAAAATGCTTTGGCGTTCCGTGACGTTCCCCGGAAGTCTATCTGTAGAAAAGAATACCCAAACCCCGTCCGAATCACCGTTGAATTGCCCCACGTTGTCTACTATGTTTTCGCGGGGCGCGGCTTCCGTGTATCCCTGGATCCACGAGGTCGGTGGATCACTGACTGTGGGGCCACCTTGATGTATTTTACTTGAATCCACGCCGTCCATCCGTTTTTACGGTTCATATTTTCGGACATGAGCCCACGAATGAAGCAGATCCAAATCTTAAGTAAACCACACTAAAGGAGACTAGTAATTTACCATTAAAAACTTCTCGTGGCCCACAAAAGTTTTTGATGAATCTGATATTTATGTGATCCTTTCATCCAAGTTTTTTTTACCTTATCAACGGATTGGATGAAAAATAAAAATTACGGTGGCTCCAAAAATATTTTTAATAATGGATATTCAATCACCATAGTTACCTGCGGTGTGGTCGCAGTATTTAATTACTATTGTTTCTTTTGATGCGGTCCATGCTTTTAATGTGGTCTACTTAAGATTTGAATCCGCTTCATCTTTAAGATCATGTCCTTAAAGTAGCTGTTAAAAGGGGTCGAGGGCATGAATTCAGGGCACATACATCACAGCAATCCACAAAAGCCGTGTCGTCGTCAAACCAGGAGAATTAATGTGAGCCACAGAGCAATCGCTCTACAGTACACATAGAAGCGTGATGGCTCAATCGAGACAGAGCATCTGGTGGGACCTATGGTGGGTGGATCATGCTTGAAAAAAAATACACCTATCAAACAATTTTAATTATCATCTTCGTTCTTAATCTTGACTCTTAGTCTTTTTATTTTCTCCCGTGTCTTTGAAGGCCACCAACCAGACGGCTAGGATCATCCGATCTATGAATGTCTTGAGCTACTAGTCATCTATGTAGATCCCAGTCGCTAAACAGTCCAGATTAACACGTCAATGGACGTGTGCTGTTAAAATATCACTCATCGATATTCAGATTCATTTGTACATTCTGTATCATATCTCCTTAACGGTCCCACACGCACTTGCGCGATGCAAACGTGCTAACCTGAATCGTGAGTCTACCAAGACCTGGCCCAGCTACTCATTAAGAGGCTCACGCATGTAATTTCGGTCCAATAATTCCAACCCAGCTTTAGACTGGGCTTGGACCTATTAGCTGGGCTGTGGGCCTGGCTTCGTGGTCCAATCAAGTTTATACCGGTGCTTGGGCTAAAAGCATTTTAGTCCAGCTAGCCAAACTTGATATATGAATTCTTATGTCCTACAAATATATCATTCTAATCCTTTATTTGTCAACTGATACATCTTCCTCCAGGTGAGCTTGAGCCTACTGTACAAATCTCATTGGGCTTGAACCTTAAGCCTTATGTCTCAACCCGGGCTCAGGCACACTGCCGCCCCTATTTGTAAGCCATCCATTGTTTGCGTGCAAAGGTGACTGAGACGAAACTTCATCAGCAACTCTCCTCCCTTAATATGATTGGCGGGTTGGGCTTGACTCACATGACTCAACCCACCACAACTAATCCCAAGCTTAAGAAAGGGAAATAAGACTATGCAAATGCAATATCACCTGGGCCTTCACTAAAGTAGAGCTAGGTACCCATTTTGTGTTGCTTGGCCTTCATTAAAGCAGACCGAGCTAGTTGATCAATGGGCTGACTTATTCATTGCTATCTTATGAAAATATTATCAATAGAATGAATATTACATTAATTAAATCTCATGGGTTGCTAGCTATGAGTAGATGTACAAAATATGATAGAAACAAACAATTATAAAGCAGTGAAGAAGAAAAAAACTGAGGGTGTTATGATTGTTATGAAAGTGATTGTTAACACTGTTAATTAATCCCAACCCATGTGTCAGGTTGGCACGTGTGTTGCATGCAAATTACGTGTCAGGTTGGCATATCCCATTAAAGGGTGGGCCCATCGGGAAAAAAAAAAAAACATCTCTATCTTTGGATTGTGGGGTTCACGTTACATGGGCATTGGAACACTATTAACATCCCAATGCATCAAGGACCGATGATTATTCCAACTCATGGCATGTGCATTGTGCAGGGTATATGCAGCTAGCAATCCACAATTGCGCAATTTGATGGACAATCGTAGATGGGTCACACGACATAATTCATTCATTTATATATATATATATATATATATATATATATGTGTGTGTGTGTGTGTGTGTGTGTGTGTGCGCGCGCATTTGTGCATACATAAATATATATGAGGTGAGGCCTAATTTCTCTTAAGACTTTGCCATGTGAAGGAAAGTAATAGAGATAAGTAATTAATTCTTTTAGGGTATTACTTAATGAGAGAAATTTTGTACATAAGAAAAGTAGATTGTAGCATATGGTCCTTGTTAAAATGAAAAACCCGGATGGGTAGACTCATAGTATCTGACTATATTTGCACGATTTTATGGACCTTCACAATGTCGAAGAAAATATGAAAAATCCAGATGAGGACTTTCATTCAATAATTTGTATATTTATTATAATAGTGAAAACAAGCTAATCATTTTTCTAATTCTACAATTAATATTATTATTGGATATGATTAACTATTTAAATCATATAATGAGAATTATTATGGACAAATGAGTATTCAATCCTTCTTCTCGAGCTTTTCTCTCAGAAAGAGCAGAAGGGATTTAGAAGAGTTGGTTAGGATGGTAATAAGGCCCAGTGTATCGCATTCAATTGTATCTCTGATGCCTCCATATCCGAACTTGAATTTAAATTCCCAGAGAAAGAAGCACCTGTTCAAAAAAATAAATGAGGAAAATCATGTGAAGCACATGGAGAAATGATTGTCCACAACTGGCCCCACAGGCTCATATCCAACACAACATAATAATCCAGTCCATCAATGACCAGATCGTGGGACCACTTGGCAAATATATCAATGGCAGACTTTGGAGGACTAATAAGTCACGTGCGACACACGTGCAGATAGGAGACAGGAAGCAGTTTTGCCATTACATTTAAGGGCCATTTGAATACCTTATCCTTAACTCGATGCACACTGCAACTTGTACGAAATGCGATAAGCACGTGATCATCTACGTTCAGGCCCCATCGTATCTAAGTTCATATCGGAGCACTTGGAACAAGCAACCCAGGCGTCACAATCTCTAAAGCCTAGTAAGAATATTATATAAACATTTACATATAACCCACGATTTTTTTTTTCTTTTTATTTCCAATGTAAGTCAAAAGCATCATGCGTATCAATTTGAAATTTCCTGGAAGTGTTTGGGCAGCAAAAGGAAAATTCAGAAATTTTCTAATATTTTAAATTTTCAAAAACCGCGACATCAAGCCAAAATTAGCAGGCCCGTCACGTGTCTGATCTGCTCCAGCAAGTAAGACGAGTAAGGTGGCCTTGCAAGTGTGGACCGCTGGCCAGTTCTGCCAATAGTCCATCTGGTGCGTTCATCAACCCGTTTTGATCATTACCGGTCATGACTCAGGACATCTGCACTGTAGGGCCCAAATCACACCAAATATTTGCCGAATATCTTAAGGACATGACTATAGAGAGCATCTGAGTCGCGTGGTACATCATAATAAATAGATAACATAAGTGCACTGACAGGACAGTTGAGATGATTTAGAAATGGAGTTGTCTATCGGTTACTCATACTCTTAGACCGTGGAGAAAAGGGTTTGCGTTTTGGTCGTTCGATAATAGATAGCACGTGTGCACGAGCCATGCGGTAAGCATCCATATCCCCCAGATGGGCCCCACTCTGCTGCACTCATCCGGTAGACTACGGTGTTCGAATCAATTAAACAATCTTTGCGGTCGTCCATCCATCTGATACATTGTGGGCCAACTGATGAGTGGACCGGTCTGATTTTTAAAAAAGCTAACTCACATATAGGTGTCTACCTCATCTACGGCTTGGATCTTGCAGGAGTGAAGCATATAAAGTTGCCGGACTATAGACGCATGTGTGATCAGCTTACCTTGCATCTTAAAACATTTGATTATATGTCGTAATCATCGATTACGATGCAAGCCACCACCTTCACAGGCTTTGGCATGCGGAAAATCCACGTGGGTCAACCTCATAGGACTCCTGCTCAGGGGCAGGGTGGCTCACCTGAATTTCTACGACGTATATTGGTCAAGATTCAGGTAAGATGTCAAAATCTTGAAGAAAGCCATCCGTGTCTGTTTTTGCTTGCAACATGAGTTATGATCATGTATGCTTGTCTTTATCCTCATACATACATGATATACAAAAGGCTCGGCGATTCTCTGAGAGAGGGAGTGCCATAAAAGCTTGCACTTCTCCCAATCTATACTTTCCTAGATAATATCTCCTTTTTTACTCCAGACAAACAGAGATAAGATCATAGGTAAGATGATTATCCAGTCACTTTACACGTGGCAGATGTCGGCATAGATTTATACATATATCATCCAAATTGTGGGCCCCACACAGATGGGGTACACCGTACACCACCAAAGTCTAGAGTTTGACAGTGGATCTTCTTTATTTTACTGCTTTTACGTATTAGATGTGCATTTGTTATGTGTGATTGGATTATCACTATTGCATATTGGAGATCCTGGTTTGCGTTCTTGGACGGTTTGGATTGAGGTACGTGCACGCCAGTATCTCTCGAGCAATGAGTGGTGATGAAAGGTGCATACATATTACACTGAATGCTTCGTGCATAGCCGTGGGCTGGACTCGTCTTCCTGGACCGTATGCATTAGTTTATACGCGGCTAACATCCTTGCTAGATTCAGAGCTATGCTAAGCCCTACCATGATTGCGTGTGTTATATCAACACCGTCCATCAATTTTGTGAAGTCATTTTAGGGTATTGTGCAAATTAAATAAAAAAACTAAAGTTCAAGTGAACCACACAACCAAAGCAGAAAATAGTGGGGACAATGACATCCACCCTTAATACCTTTCCAGGGCCCACCATGATGTTTATTTGATAAGTTTTTCCTAAGTTCATACGGACTTTGACTAAGGGAAAACACGAATATAAACTTGATCTAAAGCTTATGTTGCTCCTAAAAATATTTCAGTGGCAAGTATTCAATCCCTGTTGCTTTCTATGATGTCGTTTATTTAAGTTATGGGTTTGCGTCAGTTTCAAGACATGCACTGATATCAAAAATCGAAAGAATGACATTGATATAACAAATACATCGTGGCCGGGCTAACATAACTTGGTAATGTCACGCCTTTAGAAATTAGAGCCATCCAAGCATATACATGATTCACATTAGAACTGCAGTTTGCCTGTTTAGGTGTGGTACGATTCGTGAACCCGCACTTCGTGAACAATAGAGCCATAGTCCATGAGCAGTGGTACTGCAGTTCATTTTTTTTAACCTTATGCATCCATTTTATTTTTTTAATAAAAATGAGGGTAGTTTTATCATTATCATAACAATAAATTCTCAATCTTCTCCAAGAGTCTAAGGCTCTCAAGTCGTTCTCTCTCTTACCATATTTTTTTTTCCATTCTTCTTTTTTTTTTTTTTTACACACACTCACGCCACATGCACACACCCCACACACGCACACCGTGGGATTTCACCTCCATGGGTACTTGAACCCTTGACCCGGTGTTGAAACTCCAAGGATTTCACCACAGTGGGATTTCCATTCTTCCTCTTCTCACGTCAACGACAGGTACATTATCTACCTTCTACACTACTTTTTTATATGGCCGATATGTCAAATTTGTAGGATGATCATCCATTCCATCAAAAGCACAAAGGCCATGGGAGATTGCACGTGCCAAAAGGTCATGTATAGGATAGATGCGTCACTTCTATTTTCTTATTTTATTTTTGAGCTCATTTCTTTTATTATTTTAAGCAATTAAAATGATGAAATTAATATATATTTAGAGTTGAGTTTATATTTAATGGGATTGATTGTTTTTGTGAATTCATGAGATTATACTTTAAAATGAAGAAGTTGATTGTTGTCATATCATGTCCTTTTTTCTTCCTCGTTTTTTTTTACAAATGTGTGTACACCACGTATCAACTTCAAACCTTCGAAACTTTTTGAATTTAGCACTCCATCACACTTATGGGTGTATACGAATCGAGCTAGTTGGGTTAGCTCGCTCAACTTGACTCGAAAAGGTTCAATTCGACTTGGATTGAAGATGAGTTCAAGCTGAGTCGAGTTGATTTTTTTAGCTCGAAAATGAGTTTGAGCCGAGTTCGAGCAAACACCAACTTGACTCAACTCGGATCGAATCCAACTTGGATTGAACTCGAATCGAACCAATTTGGTGACTCAATTACTTTGCTATTGATGTTGCTCACTAATTGTTTGATAAAATGACTTAACAAAATGTGGCTGGTGGCAAGGAAGGTATGTACATTAAACAAATACCTTGATTTTTTTAAAAAAATTTTATGTTACTTAGAAAGTTTTGATAAAACACCTATAAAATCATTGTCTCTATTTGTAAAACAATGGGTTTTTGAAATTGCAGTTCAAGTGTTCTTGGAAGATACCTCAATAGTCTCAAACTTAGTTCAAGTTGGCTCGAGCTGCTAAACGAACTGAGCTGAGCAGATCAGTCAGGCTTGGGGACTGAGCCGAGTCAAGTTCGAGCTATAGCTCGACTTGGTCCGACTCAATGTACACCCCTAATCACAACCACTCATGTTCTTGTTCCAACTTCTGGTCACTTAGGTTACACCTGGCAGTCCACTTTCCATTCATCCATTCAATTGTCTAGTAAACCAAGGCCTATCCCACGAGTGTACCGACCTGATTCTTGGACTATCCACATAGTGAGATATGTATATCTGTTGAATGAATTGGATCTTCTACAAATGTGCCATGCTTAGACATGCGTGGCATATACATCAGCTGCATTGTGCACACGTGTGAGCTTAGTTTCAAATACGTGTGCAAATAAGGCAGCTCACTACATGTGCGTGGCACATAGTTATAGTTACGATATCCAATCTATCCAACATGAATTTACATTGTGTTGACGTAAGGCTAGAGGTGGGCAAAATAGATCCGATCCAATGGATCCGACCCGATCAAACCCGATCAGATTCGATTCTACTCGATCCGATGGTCTGGATCGGTCAGGATCTGTTTGGGTAATTCAAATCCGAACAAATTTCGGCTCAAATTCGAATCTTGCTGGATCCGGACTGACGACCCGACCCGATTCGAAAACGGGTATATATAAAAGCTTTTTTTTTTTTTTACCCTAACCTAAATCGTTCTCTCTCTTGCTCTCTCTCTCTCTCTCAACGCTCTAACCCTGCCGTCTGCCGATTCCCTCTCCCAAACCCTCAACTCCAACCTCCGCCGTCCGCTGATTCCATCTCCCAAACCCTCAACTCCAACCCCCTGCCGTCCGCCGATTCCCTCTCCTAAACCCTCAACTCCAACCCCCGTCTCTCTCTCTCTCTCTCTCTCTCTAAGCTTTGACCCCCCGCCCCCTATGCCGATGCGTGTAAGGTGTAACGCCGTTTGGAAGGTGACCCCGCACCGGCCAACTAGCTGGCGTCAAAGCTCTCTGGCCCACCATGATGTATTTTTAAATCCACACCGTTCAAAGCTCTCACTCATCAGGTATCTCTCTCCCGTTCTCTCTCTATCTCTCGTTCTCTCAAGTGCAAAAGTGGAGAGTTAGAGCTTCCAATTTTGAGAGTTTTAGGGCCACAGATTTAGAGTTTTTATAGTTATGGAATCCATCATTCAATAATGATTTTAGGGTTTTGAGATAGTGATTTTAGGGCCACAGATTTAGGGTTTTTATAGTTATGGAATCCATCATTCAATAATGATTTTAGGGTTTTGAGATAGTGATTTTAGGACCACAGATTTAGGGTTTTGAGATAGAATTTAGGGTTTAGGGATTTTAGTTGGACTCGGATTGGATTTGCTCATACACATTCCGAATCTGTTCGAGTTAGGTGACCCGGACTCGGTTCCGAATCTGATCGAGTTCGGGTCAGGTTATCTAGATTTCGGATCTGGTCGAGTTGGACTCAATCCGACCCGACTCGGTCTGATGCCCAGCTCTAAGTAAGGCCCAAGTATCAGGTTCGTCCACTAATCAGAAAGGCCCCAGCTCACATGACAAACATATAGCTGGTAAAACAGAGTTTTCTGTGTCGTTCAACTGTTTCTAATGTCGTGGACCAATGTGACTTTTGGGTAAGGATATCCACATGATCAGGCCCACCTGATCGATGGCTTGGATGTTGCACCCATCTGCCACGGTGGCACATGGGAGTGGCGTTAGATGGAATGGCTTGCACATGCAAGTGGACTTAGCAAACTTCAGTATATAAATTTTAATTTTGTAATCAAACAATTACCTTGTGATTAGAGAGCTTTCTTATGGATGGTTTTGATGGGGTATAACAGATAATAATCTACAGGACGGGAGTGGGTTTTCATCCCAGATTGCATTGTAGATGATGATTTAAACGTTCATATTCTAGATTATATTGTATAGGAGCCATCATGGAACATTTGTTGAATTGATGATTGTGGGTGGAGATTAATAAGAACATGAGCAGTTCAGATCATTGTCTAGGTTGCAATCTGTGGTAGAAACCCACACCCCCATACGGTACTATGGCCATGACTTCTTTTTTCTTTTTTTCCTCTCTCTTTCTTGAGCACACACACCCCTCACCCGCACACACCACGATGGGCACTCGAGCCTTAGCACTGAAACTCATGCAAGTTTATCATTGAACCATGAGGAAAACACCAAAATTTTGGGGCCCACGAATTTGTATATGTGAAATCCACTCTATCCATAAGATTTTATCCTCAATGTTAAACTCTTGTTACAAAAAATTAGCTACATCTAGAACTCAGATTATGCACACCATATCGAATAATGGGAATAGTATATGAACCATGAGTTAATACTTGGGCGATTATGGTGTGTATTTTTCAGCAAACCCATTAAACAGGTGTAACTCACTATAAAAATTAGGGCTGAAAGTTGCATAGGTTGGATCAGGTTGGTGCTCAACCCTAGCCCAACCTAAGGTTAGTATACCTCAACCCTAATCCAATCCAACCAAGCGTCTAGTTGTGAATTCTCAATCCAAGCTTAACCTCAGCGAGCTCCAACAAGGGCATATCTACTGATATTTTTATTATTACATTAGTTTATTATATTTCAATATAAGTTATTTATTATAAAGAACTTCACTTTTATCGGTCAAACCACCTATAGTAAAATTTTATGTGCCTTCAATATAAAGGATCCATAGTTAATTATATTTTATAACATATATATTGATTAGGTTCAAGTTCTGTAGGACAACCCAAGACCTCAACCCAAGCTTGACCCAACTTTTTATCAGATTGGTGTTTGTATATCCCAAGCTTGACACCAAACCTGATACACTGCACTCAAGCTCAACCCAATGTCAAGTCAGTCAGGCTAAACCCACTCAACTTACAGCCATAATAAAAATAAGAAAAGATTTAAAAATCAGCCCCATAAAGATCTCAAGAGAGCCAAACGACCTTAACAGTTTTGGAAGCAATTCCATATTATTCCCATCGGTGTTTCACGTATTAAGTTTTAAAGAGCTTATCTTCAGCCTAGTGTCCAAATGATTGCTCTAGCCTGATCAACGGAGTGGATTTTACCTAGACGACATACTAACAAGCTGAGCCTCCCTGTAGACGGTCCAATCCAAGCCTCTTATCTGATGTTACAGGTCATCATTTCGAAGTTATCTAAACATGGGAGGATGAACATTTGAAGAAGATCAGGATCAAGGAATGTTATTATTTGGAAGGGCCTATCAAGTTAAAAAATGTTCTGTCCAAGGTCATATCTTTCTAGCTTGTGGTGTGTCGTCCATTGTACATGTGCATCCAAGAGCCCAGTTCGGACCGCCCAAATATCGGGCCCCACTTAGCTTGGAGCATAGCCCAAAATTCACTTCGGATTAAAAAATATATATAAAGAATTCTTTAATCATCTCTCCGGTTGATTTGGACTGATTACCATTTTATCTCTGAACGTCGGTTTGAAGTCATGAGATTGGATGCTTAGAGCCGTTCGATCCGTTTAATTTTTGAGCTGTGATTTATCTGTAGTGAGCCTTATAACATGGACGGTGGGAATCAAGTGAATATGCCACGCGTATGGTTGATCAGATGAGAAAGATTATTTTCCAATTGTGTCTCGCAGCATAACACACCTTCCGAAAATGAAGCGTTTCAGATTTCAACGCAAAGAAGTCGAGAAGTCATCGAGTAGGGACTTTAACATAGAAGGTTCGGCTGCAGCCAAGATATCGTGCACGCGCATGCGAAATTTCAGGCAACTAGGAGGCACTTTATATCCGGACCCACGAAAAGATTATTACAATTGTTAGGAAACAAAGGTGGTGAACCAATGACGCGCACGCATGTGTCTTGGTGGAGCACATGCCACAGATCTACACGAATGGCACGCGTGTCAGCAATCTGGGCCATTCATCATGTATGGAGCAGAGTGAACATGTACCCAAAAGAAAATTAGATGTTGCACTCAGCAAGAGAACTTATATGTACATTGAACTTGGCAGGTACCTTTTCTGTAACTGCAGGTACAGTTCCAGATGAATATTATTTTTTAAGTCCGTGGCACGTTCATGTAATCTATTATTTTCTGTGCATTTCATGTTTACGATAAGCAAACATGTTGGATTGTTTGGTGGCCAAAACATTAGGCGGCACATGTGAATGAAGGTCTATTAAATGCCTCGTGTGTGTTTGATTAGAGTTTGCTTGACTCAAGGATTTAATGAATTGTTGGTATCCTCTTGGGTATCCATAATTCTTTCAACCACACGTATTGCGCTCCTTTCACACTATTTGTAGAATGAAAAGAGGATAATCCTTCTAAATGAATTCTTTTTTACATTATGACTATTATAATTAAAGATGGACTGACTAATGAGATAAGGTAAGGTTAGATACTTGTGAACGATATGAGGTCGGCCAACATTTATGCACGATATGAGGTCGGCCAATCCTGGTTATGATCAAGAAGCTCCACAATGACCAAAAAACAATAACATACTACCGAAGAAATAGTCTACTCCTCAAGCTTAATCTCCAGAAGATGAAGTATACCCACTTCTATAAGACATCAAGCTCTTCCATATTTCCATTCATTTTCGAGTTGTCACTTGGATTGTTTCTTGAGAATAGCTCATGTCCCGTGTGATAGGAAGAAAAAGATGGTCATTTTAGATTTCGTCTACATTTCACGAAGAAAATGACCTTAGCCTTTGTGCTCAAACAAATGTAGGTCGACAAGTCAATCATCCACTTGATACTGAGGAAAAGCCCAACCACAGTTCACTAGAGAATTTAGGTCGGCAAGTCGCTCTTAGTAGCAACTGTATAAGTCAGATTGAACTCTTTGCCTCGGCCTCCTGCCGCAGACTTCTACTAGATCTAACCTAGTACCGACTATCCAAACCTTACCAAACTTACTCATCTGATATCTCAATTGAGGATCTAGGGAGACAACTACAACACGGGTCTGTTCGAAATATTCGCCAAAGATCTCGAAAGATCATCAAAATACGCCTTGAATATGAATTCATCTACAATATGTTTCTATTAAAAAGGGAGATTATCTTCTACGCCACCGCCATCTCTCACTTATAAATAGGAGTATCTTTAATGGTTTAAAAACCCTACTCTTTATTAGATTTTGATTTTCTACCTAACTTAGGCATCGAAAGGTCTTCTGTTACAACTAAGGTATCCTTTGTCTTCTCAATGTGCAATTATTAAAAGGTCCAAGGAAGGTTAACTAGATTTTTGCATCAATAATGACAATAGATATGAGTCTACAAACTTTAAGACTTATTCTTTTACTAACACTTTAAGTTTAATGTACTTCTCAAATGATTAAGGATAAACATATAAATTAAAGAAGGCATAATACTGTCAATTTATTTAATATTTCGAAATGATGCAGATTACTATCGACTAATTGGTAGACAACTAAATGAATAGATAAAAAAGAAAAGATAAATACATGGTACACCTATTGGAATAGACAATCAAAGAAGGTGTAATTAGCTAAATCAAAACTCAATGATCATAATCCTACAACTTAATATTGCAAAAATTTACTTATACTCCTAAGATATTATTACGAATGGTGCTATATAGTAATTATGTAAAACTAGACTAGGGTAGGCTATACTAAGAACGATAAATAAAAGATAAATTAAAAGATAGGTTAATGTGTCTGGTATAAAGCCTCAAGCTATTCTTTAATTACTCCTTTAATAGATTGTCGTTGCAATGAAAGTCTTGCTATGATTTCCTTGTTGCTTATGAATCTTTTGTGATCACCTTGCTGACTTTTAGAATAAGAAAATCTACTTTATTGACCTACGACCTCCAAATCAAAAAAACCTTATATTAACTTTTATTTGAATGGCAAGAAATAAGATGCAACATAATGCAACAATCCTTTACTCATATTATTGGCCAATGGATCCCTTTATTTGAACTCGATAGATCGTGAAGGCTTTGACCCCATTGCTATGGACTAAAAACTCAAAATATACCATGCAAATTTCAAAGCCTTGAACGGATGTTTCTTTAATTGGGAACTAATATTTTAAGGCATGGTTGACCATAATAAGTAAAGCAACCAATCATACGACACCATGTGATAGCTCGGAAACACTTATAGAAAAAAGGAAAGAAAACAAAAAAGAAAAAATAAACGCATAAAAGACTATAAAAAGCGATTTATCAGCCATTTACCCTTTGTTGGTTGGTGACTTACCCTATTATGGTACACCATGGCTTACCGTATTCCTCTCTAATCCCCACTTTCACGGGCTGAGAGCTTGTTAGTGGTGCATTCTACTTCTGGTAATTTTGCTTTATTCAAGCCTAATCTCTTAAGTTATTCTCGTAATTTCCCTTAAATTTATGTCTTATTAGGTAGGCAAACTCTATTTTCCCTACAGACCAAACATAGAATAATTTCTTATCTCTATCACACTGCGAACACAAAATAGTTCACCAGGAAGTGTCATGATTCATGACCAGTTTCTTATGTTGGGGCTGGGGCAGTTAAAGATCTATGCGCACGTGGCAGAGATCCAGGCCATTCATTAGGTAAGATATACTCTGGACATGCCACGTGTGAGGTTCCTTAATTAGTCAAGTCAAAACTTGCAGGATAAAAAATGGTTGATAAACCGTCCAAACAGCTCAATTGATAAGTGTACTACCTTGATTTTTGGCATTTGGTACCTTCACATGCACCCTACTTGATGAATGGCCTGTATCTCTTGCATGTGTGCCATAGGCTCAGTTCGGGCACTTATTCTACTAGAGAATTAAGGGGCCACTTACCCTCTCATGTGAATCTGAGCCATTCATCTGGTAGGGTACAAAACGAATTGGCCATGGACCAAAAATAATATTGGACCTTTATTGAGTTACATGGCAATGTGTTTTATCTATTTAGTGGTCTTGGAATCTCTACGTGCTGCCAGTGGATAGATTTCTAATTCTAGATCCGGACAATTATGTCATTGGACAGGATGTGATAGAACCGGTGAAACCTAGATACGGTGAATCCATCTCTCTAAACAAACGTCCGAGCTACGTCATTGGACTGGATGTGATGGAACTGGTGAAACCTAGACATGGTTGAGCCATCTCTCCAGACGCCCATACATGGAAGGCTAATGTATAGTTCTGACCGTCTGTGGTTTTTCTTAATCAAGATGCAAAATAATCCAAAATACACGGCTATCAGATGATCTTAGCCAGGTGATCAATGGTCTTAAGGTGACCGTTTAAAACAAAAATAGTTAGCCGGTAAATATTCAGCAGCTGAGAGTGAAAATAAGGGTGACGGATTAGATCTTTGAAAATGTGTGGCTTCAAAGTGGATAGATGGGCGGCTGTGATGGATGTTTAATGTTTCACCCTATCTCGTGCATCATGGGAAAAGGGGTCAAACCTATTTTGGTTCGTCCACCTCTATTGTATTATCTCCTCCATGACCATACTCAAGAAATAGTACGGGAAATTCATCGCCACGTGCATACATGCACGTCAATCCCGAGCGTCCAAGTCAAGGGTCCTGATCACTGATACATGGTGTGTCCCACGATGGATATTATGTTAGGGCAGGTAGCGCACGCGTCTTATGTAGTTTATGATAATTTCCAGACCTATTCTAGTCACTAGTCAGTGGCTTGTCCCAACGGACCGTCTACCGCGCACACGCACCTTTACCCAGAGCGTGTAACACATCCAAGCAGTGAAAAAGGCTGAAGTTGGACTAGTCATCGGGTGGGATGCGGATTGCGTGGTGACCCCAACACTTTGGGGCCCACCCTGATGTATGCGTTTTATCCTCTCCGTCCATTCGTTCTACCTAAAATACTTGAACCATATTCAAAGCTCCCAGGGCCCATCCGATCTATTCATAAGGTCACATGAACTTGAACGAAGAGAAAACATAGATATCAGCGTGATCCAACACTTTCGTGGTGTTTGAGAAGTTTTCAATCGTAGCCTTCAATTCACACAGTGGTATAATCTAATGGAACTTGGGGCAATTTTAAATTTTATGGGTCCAATGCCCTGAAATGAACAGATGGACCGCATGATAAAACACATACATCATGGTGGCCCCACGGAGTCCGGATACCATGTGGCTAATGGGGTGTTGAGTCACTACGCAACAGGCGTCATGGGACCGTTCGTACACGAAAAGAATCCGATGTAGAATTTCAACGGTCTTTACACGTGTGACCCACCTGCCAAGTAAACCAACCTGATTTTAATATATGGTATGGTCCACACTCCACAGTGTGAGGAGTGTGGACCACGCTATGCCAAGATTTTCCACACGCTTGCCAGCTACCACTGTGCTGCGCGTGGGGCTAGTAAATCTCCCATTCCGTGTGTGAAACGCGGATTGTTTACTGTCGCCGCCCGTCCTTATCAGGCACGTTTGGTTTTTATCCACACTGTATATCCCGTATTTATCTCATTTTTAGAGTATAAGCCTAAAAATAATTCAAATACAAAGCCCAAGTAACCACACCACAAGAAGCATCAGCATGATAATGACGCCACCGTTTAAAGGTACATACATTGACCAGATAGAGTAAAACACAATTATCAGCTTGATCCGAAACTTCCGTGTCCCCTTAAAAATTTTAACGGTAGATATTCAATACACACTGTGTGGTCCACTTGAGCCTTTTAACTGCTTCAAATTTGAAATTATAACTTAGAATGAGATGAAAAAAATAGATGGACGGTGTGGATAAGGCCAATACATCACGTGGCCCCTCAGAGCCCCTGCCTGTGCCGAGCTTGGGACAGGCATGGATAATACCCAATCCGCATCCCCGTTCCACCGTACACTTGGATTGATACTGTCCATTATATGGGCCACATGAAGGATGGCCTGTGGCCTACCTGATCCTGTGTGATTCAAACGGTGGCCCACGTTAGATCCCGCACATGGACAGTCTCAGTCTTCCATCGGCTGCCACGTGTACATTTAGATGTAGGTTTCCAGGAGTTTCAGCAGGGACGACTCTACCTAGAAAAAAGAAACACGTAACCCTATCGTTGACGGCATCCAATCATTACTATCCATAAAAATCACAGGAGTGGCATCTGACGTAAATTTAATCAAACACATGTCTAAAACCGACCCCCGGATTTCGTCCCTAGACTTCAATACTAACCACAATGCCCTCGACCCGAGCACATACGTAGAATCCTCGGGTTTTTAGTTTTTAAAAGTGGGACCCATGGTTCGGTGATCCAATCCGTTGAACTTAAATGTAAACCATCCTCAAAAAATTCAATTCAAATTTCGGTCCTTTCTCATAAAATGTGGGCCATTTCTTTGATCCCTTATTAAATGTTTATTTTTCAGGATTCAAAGTGGAGGATCATATTTCCAAATCAAGGATATTTTTAGATCATACAGCAATCCACAGTGTTTTCTATCAAATAAACGGTCTAGATCACTTATACATGGCCCCTTAGGCACGTACCTAGAACTCGAGAATAGAGTAGATCCTCGGGTCGTGGACATCCAACTCAAAAGGCGATCCAAGACCGACCTGCATTCCACCATCCCGTCTCTCTCTATAAAAGCAAGCAAAGAGGAGGAGGAAAGAAAAAGGAAAAACCTCAGCTTCGTAGGCTCGACCCGCCACGCTTCCGAGTCGAGTGACTCAGCCATGACTCGTCGCTGCTCCCATTGCAGCAACAACGGGCACAACTCGCGCACGTGCCCGTCGCGAGGCGGACTGAAACTGTTCGGCGTCCGGCTGACCGACGGCTCTTCCATGAAGAAGAGCGCGAGCATGGGGAATCTGTCATCCGCTTATCATCATTCATTTTCTTCCACCCCAAACCCTGGCTCTCCCTCCTCAGATCTCCTCCGCGATCCGACGCACCTTGCCGAAGGCTACGTGTCGGATGATCCCGCGCACGCCTCTTGTTCGTCGAATTGCCGCGGTGAGCGTAAGAAAGGTGCAACGATTTTTTGCCTTTGTTTCCTTTTTCTTTTATCTTTTATCTTTATCAATTCTGTTCTGCTATGAATTTAGTTTATGTTGATTTTTTCAAGCATTTGTTTTGGTTGATATTTCTTTCTTTTTTTTTTGTTTGTTTGTTTGATTTTTCAGGTTGTTGATTTGATTTTGATTTTGATTTTTTTCTGGATTTTTTGATCGATTTTCCGTGATTTTTGGGAATTGCGTGGATTGCCAGCTAGTCCTTCATTTTCTCCATTTTATGCTTGAAATTCGAATGTGATTATGATTAATGCTTTTTTTTATTTTTTTTCCATTTTTTTTTTTTCAATCAATCCGCCTGTTATTTTCTTGAGGTAATGTCTGTTGTGAGCTTACCACAGGTGTTACATGTTAAATTATGGTGTCTCATCCACCTTCATTTGGTACACACGAACAACAATCCAGACCATTTAAATAATGGGAAACGTTTTGGATGGATCAAAGCCTGAAAATCTCACTAATCGGACTGCATTTACTGGATAATTTCACCCTATTGTGCTTAGACTGTTGACCATTTTCATTTTGAACCGTCCATTTGATGGCTGCCAATTGAATGGTTAGGATCATATGATCTTAATTTTCGATCTATGATCCATTCACAATGAAACCCATGATTCGGATCATCTGGCGTCTAGACTGAAATGTTTGCCACCTGTAGGTGGTTGGTGACCACCATTTAACATAGTCACGGCACCAGAGTCTTGTCCTTCTGGTTAGGGATTGTTGATTTATCTTGCTTGATCATTTTGACTAGCCATTTTCGTTTCAGAGTAGTTTATTCATTTACTAATTCTTTTGTTTGAGGAATTGGCTGTCATTATAATTGTTTTGGCCTACTATGGAGGATAAATAAGAGATGCTGGGCTTTTCAGGCTTCTCGCCTTCAAAACACTGGCCACTGAAATTACTCAAAATTTCATAAGATGGTGATTTTTGCATTTAACTCATTTTATTGATTTTTTTTTTTCACCTGCACGGCTATCATCTCTTGTGACAAAAAGAATCCAGTGAGAGGATGGCATCTAACAAATATGATCAAACCCCTTCATCTCAATGCTCAATCTCTCAAGGAAACCTCCAAATCTAGTGCTCAGGTATAGCCATTGATTGGGATTCTCGATCAAAGTTTTTATCAATTGATAGGGATTCTCAATCAAAAGTTTGCCAAATAGAGGAGGGAATATTGAGGGAAATAGCTTTCTAACTTTTGTCCGAATTTTTCTCACCCTCGCTCAAATTTTCTTACTATTGCTCCATTCTAGGCTTTTACAGAGATCTTTTTTTTTTTTTGAAAGGTAAGCAACTTTATTTAAGGGCAGAGAACTACTGAAAGAAAGAAGAGAGGGAGCCAACAGCCCAACAAGGAGAAAAATAAATAAAAATAAAAATACAAAGGCCACAACCCTAGCCCAGAACCCAATCCCCACAAGGGAAAACCACACTTCACAGAGCCCAATCTCTGAACAGAACTTAGCACCTAGAAAATAGCAGCTAAAGAGAGGCCTCAGCTCCTAAACACACAGTTATTTCTCCCCGCCCAGACTGCTTAGAGGACTGCTAACAGGATACACCTCCATTTTCTCCTACCTAAAACTCCACCGGACTCTGCATGCTAAGAGCAAAATAACTAATCGAGGGAGGATGGCATAGACCAGGACACACCTGTGAGGCGGAGAACACTCCAACTGATGTCAGCGCTGAACTGGCAAATTGTCTCAAGGAATTCATGATATTTATTGATTGGTTCAGATGCAAGATAAGAGTCCCACTCAGTCGATAATAGTTTGAATTCCATACCTGAGTTTCATGTGCAATGAATTTCAAAACCACAAATATTAACTATAGTTTTTTTTTGGAAAGGTAATGATGTTTTATTAAGAAGAGCCAAAAATCCAGTAATGGTAATGGGCTAGTGGGTGCTGTAAGAGGACTGTTTAGTTATCAAAGGTCTATCAGAAGGCCAAAATGATGACCATCTCTCACCAATCTGCTGCCAGTGCATATCAGACCCCAAGATAGAGGCATATTTCTCCAGATGGATTTTTTGTGCACTGCTAGGGTACTTCTTGAGAGACTGTATTGCACAAAAAATCACATTCCTTGGTTATCAGTTGCCAAATCATCTCAACTTGAAGAGTTATATTGGTTACGCTGAGAGTTGTTATCATCTTTCAGTCTGTCCATTGTACTAGACAGATTTGCATATGTCATTCGAAGGTCGAACTTTACATTACTTATCATGGTTGTTCTGTAAGTAACATTTCATTCTCTGCTACTCTTGTAAAACAAATTTCTGATTCTGGAAGAGGGGGAGGACAGCTCGAATACCTAGGAATACAGAATATGAGCTAAAACTTCCTCAGCTAGGAAAATGATTTTCCTTTTCAGAGTTCCATATGTCTGTTGTCGGATCCTACACAATTTTCCCTTGATTAAAGACCTACCATGGTATATGAAAGACATCTTACGCTACTCATTATGATACTACTAAGAATGTCTATAAAAAATGTGCTGATATTATTAAAAATTAATCATGTGGCCTGAATATGTGGCAGAGCCCTTCAAGACTCTAATTTCTTGTTCGTCAGTTTTATTTATCCTTTCCTTGTACAAGGGGGAGAGATATTTAACATTTAGAATGGTGCTGGATCTTCTGTCCTTATTCTTTCTTCTTAACTTTCTTTTCAAAATTCCTCTGTTTTTCTAAGAATCCTCTGCCAGTAAGTTTCAGCTTTCAATTCTGTTGTCTTAACTTAGTTCTGTTGATCAATAGGTTTTTAGTTGTTCTGTTCTGTTTATTGACAATGTACTTTATGATATTCTTCATGGATGGAGTGCTATTATTCTGTTTGGTTATTTTATTTCTAGACTTCTGTTACTGGACATGCAACATACAATCAAGACAACAATTTACATTCTAGACCTTTTCTTTCTTCATAAAAAGGAAAATGTTTATGTCTGTATCTCTGTCCTTTATAAAATGTACACCAAATTCTTGTTAAAGAAGCAATACATTTAATTCAGAAGAAAATAAAAATAAAAATTTCTGAGGTTGTTGCTTTGGCACAACACCTTCCTTAGCTTTACGCAGCATGAAACTTTATTCTTTTTGTTAATCACATACTAGGCAGGTTATAGTGTCTAATCCCACACTCTTATTGTTTCTTATCTGAATATTTTACTGGTCAGATATAATCTCTCACCTGCTCATATTGATTTCTACAATCCCACTACCTTTTGATGTGTACTTTCTAAGAGTTGTATCTTTCATAGCTATTTGATCTGTTTAAAATGTTTACTTACAAAGAAAAGTATTTGGATGCCTTGCGTCTTTTGATGTAGTTATCTTTGTTATAGATTTATTATCACTGTCAGGTTTAATTCTCTGATTTTTTTTCTTGGTCTCTTCTAATTCACTACGTTTTTTAAATTACTATTTCTGTATCCTTTTCAGAAAGGAGCTCTTTTGTTATCACCATGTGATCTTTGATACCTGTTAATGATTTATTTTTCATTAAAGACTTAATTCTCCAATGTGGCTGTAACAGCATTGCTATTTTCAGTTTTATATCTAAAAGGTTGTTGAAAATTATTCTTGGACAACGATATATTGCTTCTCTAACCAATTTTATCTGAGTACACTTAATATTCGTGGATAAGATGCTCCTTTTCTATCATTGGGTTTTCAGAATGTCAAAATTCTTCTTGGACAATGATATATTGCTTCTCTAATCAATTTTATCCAGAGTACACTTAATATTCGTTCAAAGTTATCTGAGTACACTTAATATTCGTACAAAGTTACTCCATAGTCAATTCATAAACTATTCCCGAATGTAAGTGGACCATCAGTTGATGAGGTTGCTGTCAACTGCCATAAAGGACCACCAAAAGAGGGAATGTTTGGCATCTGGTAAAATTTCAACCTTCTTCTGGCCCAACTTTTTTTTCGTAGATTCCCTCGTGGCTGGTTTCTTATAGTTTATTTCTGAACGAAGAGGGGGGGTGCCTTTTTGAAGCGGTTGAGGCTAGCTTGCTGCTGCTGCTTTTGGCCTCTTTGGATTGTTGGGGCAGTTATGCATTTTCTGAAATGCTTACCCCGTGATTCGGTTCTGATGGAGATTGCATTTTGGATGACATCTTGGGTGATTCTTACTTTCAATTCATTGTTAGCTGACCACTGGAGTTGTTGAAGAGGGATTCTTTGCTTCTATTGCTTCTGAAAAGGAGTTTTTATACAAAATTTCAACCTTCCAATATGCTTTTCTTTTATTACTTAGTAAAGACATCCTATGTCAGAAAATTAGCTGGACGGTATGTTCTCTGATTGCATTTTCCAATGTGATCTTGAAGACTGTACAATTTAAAGGTGTAATAATTGCCTGAAGCAAACAGTTTGTGGTCCCGATGCATCAGCACACAATTAAAGGTGTAATAATTGACTCAAAATTATGTTGTCCTGAGCATCAGAACATGAAGTGTCCTGTTGTCCGTGCGGTTAGGTGATCCGGACTGTTGATATGGTGGTCCCCATCATTGATGGGGGATGCCCCAAAATTCCGGGCTTAAAGATCCTAACCATTCAATAACTGGCCTGCACAATAAATGGTTATGGAAAAAACACACCTAGAGTAAAGACTGGATGGCTGATGTCTTGATCTGAAATTTTTTGGGGCATCCACCGGCCATGGTACTGTCGATCAGGTCAACAGTCTGGATCATCTAATTTGGGTCACAATTGTATCGACTAGGCACATCAGGATCTTATTCACATCCTGATTCATCAGGACCCTTTAATTTCTCTTTAACTGTAATATCTTCCATTAGTTTGACTTATCGATGTTGTAGGATTCAATGGTATTAAATTCTTTTACAAGAATCTCTTCTAATGAGAGAATTTGGGCTGAAACGTACTGTAGCTACATTTCTTACCTATTGCATTTGAAGCTATCATTGCACAGTTCCAAACCTTTATATGATTTGAGGCTGACTCTTGAATATGAACGGTTTTCAGGCATCCCTTGGACAGAAGAGGAGCACCGGATGTTCTTAGTGGGTCTCCAGAAGTTGGGAAAAGGCGACTGGCGTGGAATAGCACGGAACTTTGTTGTGTCAAGGACTCCTACTCAAGTTGCCAGCCATGCCCAGAAGTATTTCATCCGACAGTGTAACACATCCAGAAGGAAGAGACGATCAAGCCTATTTGATATGGTTCCAGACATGGTGGGTCTTGCATTTCATAATATTCTTATTTGCATGATCTTCCTTTATTTGCCTTTTGAAAAGAAAAGCCCCATTTGTAAGTGAATGCATGAAATTGACAGCCCAAACACCGTTCAAACTGACGACAATGCCCTCAGCAACTGTACGATTAGTGCAGCTTTACAGAATTATTTTGAAACTTGAGCGCATTTGGAAATTGAAGAAAAGGGGAATGCTCCACCCCCATTGGCCTTGGTGGTGGGACAGAGCATGTTTTTGTGGCCCCTTTTGGGAACCCAACTAGCAGCAGTGAGACATATCCTGAGCCCCTTTGAGATTTCCTAGCTGGCTTACAGAGCTGTTCCTCATGCCAATTTACGTTGGTTTTTTGAAGTTAATTATAGTTTGCTAAGCCCACTTGTTGTAGAGCCCTGCCATCTAACAGGAACGCATGCATGCTAATATGACAGTATGCCAGATCCAAGCTTTCCATCTGGTAGTCCACATTGTTTGGATCTTGTGGCCAAAAATCAGGCTGTTTCACTCCCTGGGTGGGCTGCAGTGTGCTATGCAATTGGATCTCTAGGGAAAAATAAAATAAAATTGTTCTAGCCCCCTATTTGTTTTTTGTGCATTTGTGGCCCAGCTAGGGAGTGAAATGGCCTGATTTTGTGGGCCAGGAGATCCACTCAGTGTGTTACCATCCTGATGGGCTCCTTGGATCTGCACACGTGCCATATTGGCACTTGTGTTTGCATGTAGGTGGACAGGGCTCTACATGTGTTCGTCCATAGTTAGCAGTATCACATAATCATGCACTTGCACCCCCCTTATTTTATTTCGGTTAATTTGATACTTTTATACATATTTTCAGTCAAACAAGTCACTACCTGCACTTGGAGAACAATTCCTGCTCCCTTCTTTTCAAGCAAGTGAAACAGAAAACACAAATCCATCTCCCCCTTTAAATCTCTCTCTCAATCTCGAATGCGAACCCATGGAATCAACTTCCGACGACACTGCAATAGAGCCTGAAGAACACATTGCATGCAGCAGTTTTCCACCTATGCTCCCAGCATTCTTCCCACCATATCTACCAATTCCTCCATATCCATTCTGGCATCCGAATCAGACACATGCCGGGAAAGAGGTGGAGACACATAAGGTCCTGAAGCCAACCCCAGTCCTTTCAAAGGATCCTGTCAATGTAGACGAGCTTGTGGGCCTGTCCAAGCTAAGCCTTGCGGAGCCTGTTGCTGGGCGTATAGAGCCATCTGCACTCTCTGCAAAACTGCTTGGTGCTCCTCTGTCGAGGCAGTCTGCGTTTCATGCGAACCCACCAGTTGGTGGGTCAGATATAAGCCAGAGCAACGGCAATGCAATCCATGCAGTTTGAGAGAGGGGGAGAGAGAATCCATGCAGTTTGAGAGAGGGGGAGAGAGAATCCATGCAGTTTCAGAGAGGCTGAGCATCAAATATCTTCTTTCTTTTCATATAGTCTTCATGTGTATACGAGGGTTTCTTATTCTTGCAAAGAAAGCCGGTTCATGTTGGAGGCACAACTGTTTTTGTTTGTTGTTGTTTTTTTTTTCTTCTTCTTTGACAGGTAAAGATAGAGTTAAAGAATAATTATTCTTTAATTAGATTTTCCCAACAACAGCCTTACATATTTGTGTTTGATGTTGGAAGGTTACAATTTACTGGTAAAAAATTTGGGCCTGACCAGGCTGTGGGACTGGACCAAGCTTGAACTGGAACTGGCCACCAAAACAGCCTGGGTCACCCTTCCTGTTTGATAAAGTAGGAAAATCCATATGAAATCCTACATTTGTTAGACTTGGATAAGGCTAATATGGCTTTGGAATTCATTATCTCTATAACAAATCAAATAAGAGAAAATATCAAATCAAGGCAGAGAATTCCTTTGTAGGAAATCAGACCCTCTTTAAGTAAGAATGCCACTTCTTGTTTGAATGTGACACTAACACAGTTAACACACGTTGACGTCTTTGGTTCGGAAACTAGTGCTGTTTACTCGTGAAAGTGTGGAGACTTCATTCCAAAGTGCATCAAACCAGCATTTTTTCTGTCCATGTTTTCATGCATGTGTGGGCTGCTGGGTGAGGCATCTGATTGGGCTTGTTCACACTAGTCCCTTGTTTTCTTGAGCCAGGAATTGTTTGTTAACTCTTTCTATAACCATCCATTTTCAAAGAGATGGGTGGCCAACCTGATTGATGAAACGGCCTGATGTTTGGACAAGCACATTGGCAGTGGGCCCACACGATGAATAGACCAGATGGTGTGCTACTCGGCCTTCTCTCCCTGAATGTCGCTCTGGGCGTGAGGCCCAGGCATTGCCCGGCTGGTTTGTAGCTGGCACTAGTGCGATTGGTTTAAGAGGGACCTTGATACCTGGATGATAAGTTACTTTGGAAATAACATATGCTGTTTGGTTGTCCCTTAAAAATGAGTTCATCTACACCTTTTCGAGCCATAAAGTACTTAGACATCATAGTTTATTTTTGCATGTGGTTACAGAAAATTTAATCACGAAATTTCATGATATTTGGTGGAACTAGACAGACGACGTCTCGAGTTTGCCCCTGCATCTCATAAAAGACCCCACTTGAGCCCGGTGTGAAAATGCCCTTGCATTAATCATCCATATTAATTTGATCTAGGACAATTAACTACTTGCTCTAAAAGCTCGAACCATTAAAATATGACGAATTAATTCTTTTATCTCATAGTCCAGACTCCACATCGCATGGGTTAAGACCTCGGCCAAATCTCCTTCATGGGCTCCAAATCACATGTCCCGCGCCATTCCGAATGTATCCCTGCATCCCATGGGCTACCCCACTCGAGCCTGGCGTGAAATACGCATTAATCACCCTTGATGAGAAGTTTCAAACACAAGACTTCCTCTATGAGCCACATCTATCCCAAGTGTACCCCTACATCCCATAAGCGACTCCACTCGAGCTCGATGTGAAAATGTCCTTGCATTAAAAGATTGTCAAGATTTGAATAATCATGACCAAAGTCTTTAATACAAAACTTGTACTAACTTAAATGAGATTAACTCATTCTTTAGGTGGCTACCACATAGGGGCATAAGAAATTGAATGCATGTGTAAAAGTCCAATTAGATTATCCATGTGGGATTCATGGTGCTGAGTGGATGGCATCCAATCCCTGGATCAAGTAAGCCCACCACGATGATCATCATGGGCGCCTCAAAAATCATGTTTTTACAATCTTTAGGTGGGTCACGCAGTAAAAAAAAAAAAGGACATCCACCAATAAACTTTTAAATTCAGTGTCCCCCTCTCATGGTGCAGCGATCCTTTTGGTAAGGGTTAGATTCTGTTAAAAACGACAATGAGACCCACCTTATGAACGGCTTCGATGATATATAAACATCACGTGGGCTGCAGGAAGTTTTCAATTTTGGGCGTCCCCATCCTACCGCATCCCGTGATTTAGCTCACTTTGAGCTTTGGATCTGAGTTTCGGGCGCTCCTCAGAACATGAGCTGGCGCAAGCGCAACTGACAGACGGAGGGGATGCAACACCGGCATCACGGTGGTTACAAAACTGGAAGTTCTCAGCTGTTGTTGAGTCTCTCTTCTCAACCGTCTATTTGGAGGCACGGGATGAAAGGTTACGGCTGTCCCGTTGAGCGTTGAGGACATCATCCGCTGTTGCTTCATTCCTCCACCGCCCGATGAGATGAGTAGACGGCCGGGATCATCCGCAACCCCAGAGTAGCTAAGTCGGCCCCATATTGATAGGCCATGCCGGTTCGGCCTCTTGCGGACGCGGTTTGGCTGGTGAACCCAACACTGGCCAGCTAGCTGGTATTAAAGCTCTGTGGGCCCCACCATGACGTATGTATTTTATCCCCGCAGTCCATCCATTTTTCCAGCTCAATTTAGGGCATAATCCCAAAAATAAGAAAGATCCAAACCTCAGGTGGACCACACCACGGGAAACACCGGGCATTGAATGCTTACGTGGAAAAAAAAACATCTTGAGTGCTACAGAAGTTTTGGATCGAACTGATGTATGTGCTTTACCTTATCAAGGTATCTGTGACCTTATTAGCATGTTGGATGCCATATAAACATTACAGTGCGTCCTAGGAAGTTTTTAACGGTGGACTTTCAATTAACGGTGTTTTCCTGTGGTGTCGTCCACCTGAGATTTAGATCTGCCTCGTTTTTGATCTCACGCCCTAAAATGAAAAAATGGATGGATGGCGTGGATAAAACACATCCATCATGGTGGGATCCATAGGGCTTTGACACCAGCTAGCTGGCTGGAGTCGGGGTCACCAGCCGAACCGCGTCCGCCCCTTGCAATTCCACAATCTTTCTTTCCCCGGATAAAGTCCTCATCCTAGCGCGCGCGCGCAGAGAGAGAGAGAGAGAGAGAATGGGTCGCTCCATTTTCTCCCATTTCTTGAATCTCTCCAATCACTCCCCTCGTTTTGCCGCTACAACAATGTACGGAACTCTCTTTTCATTCATTCACTCACTCTCTCTCTCTCTCTCTCTCTCTCTCTGAAATTCTTACTCTCTCTCTCTCTCACACTCTCTCCCCTTTTGCTTTTATCAGCGGTTATCACCTTCAAACTCGCAGGAGCTACTCAAAAAGAAGCGGAGGAATCGCACCACTCGGTCTCCCAAATCGATACACAGCCAGTGTCCGTTGCCTCTGTACTGTCTCCGCCACGCAATCGGACGCTTCTGAAGCTCCTCCAAGCTCCATCAAGTAAGTTATCATCTCTCGTTGTTTGATTTGGTAGAGCCTCGGATTGAAAATTTCTGATTCTGACGTACTCTCTCTGGCACGCTCTTCGTTCTCATTTGTGTATGCCACAATGGCGGTTTCTGATGGAAGGCATCGTTGCATTTCTCACCGATTATTTTAGGGTGCGTTTGGATGTTGTCTGAACTGAATTCCGATTCATTTAGTGGAAATGGTGGAAGTTGGGCTTGTGTCGGCAGCAATTTCGATTGGGGGGCTAGTCCCACTTTTGGTCATTTACCATTCATTGAATTGAAGTTGAGCATACAAATGCAGCATTTGTATCAAGACTGATTCGTTGTTCAATTTGATTTTTTTCATGACTAGCATCATGTCCACATTTTCCACGAGTCATCTTCAATGACTTTAAGGACTGTTGAAATGATGATTTGTCTGGGTGATAGTGAAATTAAATTACTAGTTGAAATTCATGTATTCTTTGATAACAAAATAGTTCTGGTGTATAGTACAAAAAGTGGAAGCTCATCCATGATCATTGAGGATGCTTTTGCATCCCCGGAGTGTTAATTTTTCATGGAATCAAATCGAAGGTTATGATTCCAGAACTAGGATTATGAAATGCATACATATGCAATAATGTCAACTAGAAAACTACGAACTAGAAGTGAGATTGACCACATACCTTGAGCCATGCTAAAACAACAATGCACGACACTCCTCTAGGCAGTCGGACTTGATGATAAATAGCTCTGATCACTGCTCCACACGTCCTTGCACAGATGCCCTTGGCTCACCTTCTCCCAAATTCTCCCTTAAGTGTGCTTAATGGAGAGGGTCGAGAGGCTTTCTTATTTATAGGCTTGGATGTCATTTCCCATCATAGAAACCAAGTCCACATAGACTTTCCTTCCTTGCACATGCTAGCTTGCTCTAATTAAAAGTTTACTCTTATGATTGGGCCTTGAAACTCAGAGCTTAAGTTTTCCAAAAGCCAAAGTCGCCGCACGTACGTACATGCACATGTGTGTTTGCGTGTCGGCCATCATATGGAAGACACGCTAACACAAAGTTCACAAGTGGCGTATCCCATTGAATATTCTTTGGGATTGGAATGTGATGATTAACGGGTGTAGGTGGGTGAAGGTGGCAAAGGTGGTGTGGGTGCCACCCAAGTTGGTTTTATTAAGCTCAATTTCACCTTGTGCTTTGAGGGTGTAATTTGAGCTATTGATGTCCTAGAGGGGAGCGAATAGGAATTAACCAATTTTTGATAATTAATCTCAGAAAATAAATTCAGAACAACAATTAATATTGAAATATCGATTTCAATTGAGTCGTAGGACAATCTTCGCCTAATCTCTTAGGTAAGACAACCTTATTTCACAATTTCTTTGATTTCAGTATTTCACAATAATAAATACAAGGAAAATATTATCAATCATCGCAAGACAAATAGAGTTATAGTGGTTCGGTGTTGACACACACCTACTCCACTCTCAAAATTACTTCTCCATGTAATTTTGGCTTTCTACTATAATAAAGGTTTTTACAAGCTTATCTTAACAACCTTTTACAGTTTGTGATTTTAACAGGCTCTCACAACTAACCTCAAATGATTTTAACAGGCTTATCACTTCTCAATTCGATGAGATTTTTCCGGGCAATCTCATTCAACTCAAGTAAAAGTAATTTACTGAATGAAACATGTATCTTCTTGAAGATGTGAGTTGAAGCAAATATATTGGTGAAGCTTTTGAAGATGAAGCTTCAGTAGATGCAATGATTTTTTCTTTTCTCAGATAAAAATAAACCAATGTATGCATAACCGATAAGGATCTAGGGATAGATAATTTTTCAAAGAAAAAAACCCTAAAAGCTGCAGATTCAATCCTCTATTCTCAAGTTGAGTATATGCCACTCTCTATTTGAATTTAACATGGCTTGAGAAGAAAATTGAATAAACTAAAAAACAATATATGAAAGACAATGCAACTAGCTTAAAAAGAAGAAGATTTTTCGCTTTTGTTTCCTGTATTTTTTTTTTTTTTAAATATCTTTTTTCTTGTTATAAAATTGTGAGAAATGAGCTATAATTATAGCAAAATGATTGGAGCTTCGGTCAGCCTAAGAATCCCTTCGGCTGGCCAGAGTTTCGCGATTTTGTTTCAACGGGTAGTAGATTTAATCGGATCTGATTTGAATCAATCTTAGGCTGACCCAAGATAGAATTTGGCTGGCCTAAGATTCCTTCGGTTGATCGGAGACAGGGTTTGGTTGGCATAAGATTCATGAAAGTCAAACTCATGCATTGCTGGAAACTTGACCTAGGTCGCTCTTGAGCTGACCTGAGATGGATTGGCTAGCCAAAAACAGGGTTGGGCTAGCTGAACAACTCTGAATTTTAATGTAAAAATGCAATAAGTTATAACTTAGAAAACTACTAAGATGTACTTTAACTTAGGGTCTTTCCTAAGGTCTTTTTTACTTGTAGGTTGGCATACACTTGATTATTCTCTTCAAATTCTTCTGAGCCTTCTAATCTTGAGATGTTGAGTCACGCACTAGTCTTGAAATGTTGAAGTGAGCTGAAGTTCCATACACTATATATTTTGTCTACGAAATTTGACAATTTACTTGTGTGCTTAAAACATTAGCACTTACAGAGGGTAATCGTATCCTGTTTGTGGCTGGTGGCATTTTGAGGGATGAGAAGGGAGAGGTGTTAATGACTTTCTTTGGTCCCTGTGGAGTGTGGAGGGTGGAGCTCTTAGAGAGGGTGTGCATTTGGTTAATTGCTCCGCTGAGAAGATAATCACTGGGGAAAGCTCTCTTTTTGTCTTTTCTAGAATTTCACCGGGCAATGGAAGCTTGTTTGTTGTATTCAGGAGGCTAAGGGTGTGTTTGGTTGCCAAATTTCATCTCATGAAAAATTTGCACCAAATAAGACTGATTAATCATGAAATATCACGATGTTTGATACAACCAAATGCACCCTAAGGTCTCATTTCGCCAGATTGTTGCCCCCTGGCATTTGATGGTGCAATGAGGTGGCTGAGGGAGTGAGACAAGGGTAACTTGCTATTGGTCCTGTCCTTGCCCTTTTCTGTGAATGGTAACAGAAACTTATTAACAGAAAAAAAAGGCCAAGAAAGCGACCAAAGATACAGCAAAGATGATGAGAGATCATCTGGAACAAAGTTAGCCAACACCTCAACTTTCAATGATTTGCTCTCTCGAGCAACCGTGAATTACTTTTGTTGGCAATGTCTAGCTTAGGATCCTACTTTTAACCCTAGGCCAACAACCTCTCGCGACTCAGAGATATAACAGAAAGTTCTGTTGTTCTGTTCTTTCCAAAGCGACCAAAGACCAGTAACAAGGTAAGATGCAATCAGGACTACCTCATACTTCTCTGCCAAACCATGTGCGAAGCTTGGAAGCTTCTATTGGTTTTTTAAATATTTTTTTTTGTTGTCAATTAAAATGCATGTATTTATTTTTATTGCTTATGAATCACTTTTTCCTACATGATTTTCTGGTACACCTATTATGACAATGGAAGTTATATTGATCTATAAGGGTGTGTTTCAGTTCCCAGTTGATTTGAATTAGGGCATCGTTTTTTTCTCTTGAACAGTAGGACATTAGTTTAATCAGGAGGAAATTACCATATTGTGACGATGTTCCCTAGTATTTCATGATAAGGAAGTAACATCAAATTGCAGTTGCATCTCTCTTGTGACCAACTTGGCAGTAACACAATTTCAATTGCCAGGAACATTCAATTGATGATATTCCTAGTATTTATAGTGAGGAAGTAGCCCTCAAATTGCAGTCATATTCCCTTTGAGTCCTACTTGGAGGTAAAACAAATGCAATTCGAAGCCCAGTTCCTCAATATGAATACAAAAGCTATTACAAATCTGTGATTTCCAGTTTGTTGAACTTATCAATGGAATTTAATTAAACAGCATATCCGACACAGCCTTAGATTTTCATTATTAGGAAATGGATGAAAATGGGAATTAAATCAATATTATTGAAAAACATATAAATGTACTGTGCAATCGATCTTTTCCTCCCTCTCTCTCTCTCTCTCTCTCTCTCTCTCTCTCGTCCTTTCAATGAAGTGTGGTCTTGGTTTTCAGTATATATTGTTTCTCATTTGAATCCTCAGTTTACAGGAAGAGGGTTGTTTCTGGGGTCCAACCAACAGGATCAATACATCTTGGAAATTACCTTGGTGCCATTAAAAACTGGACTTTGCTTCAGGTAGTTTGACTTTCCCTTCCCACAAAGAAGTGTCTTTGCTATAAATTTTGCATATGGTATGTTTCATTCCTTTAGTGTAATTTTTTTTTTTTAATGAAAATTAAGAAGAGAAATGCTGTGACGATTCATGTGTCATGCAAATTATAAAGCTCAGTCCCCACCTCACATGTGACAGATGCTCATGGTCATTCTAAACACTGATGTGGTGGACCAAGTTGTTGATTGGCCATAGCCTGAAAATCACATTGATTGTATGATCCTAACCATCTAATTGTTGTGTGTTTTGCTTGTTGAGGGCAGACTGTTGCTCAGTTTTGCACAATTTTGAGTTAACTGTCTATTACACAGGCAGCTGAGTTGATGGTTAGTGGTTACCATTGTGCGGTTAAACTTGGTTTTTGGCTAAGACCTATCCACATGGTGGCCCGCCATTCAGTGCACAGTCCTGATCATCATAAATATGTGCCGTGTTTACTGTGTGGCGTTGTACTTGTCACTTCGTGGAATTCCATGAAGCTTGCATGTCATAATAGCATTTCTCAAGTAAGAAATACCTTTGATGTCATTATCTTGTCATGGAACCTTCATTTTTAGAATACTGCAGAAACAAATTCCTTTACAATCTTGTAGCTCATGATCCCTGCTTTCATATTTGGCATTGTGGCGTAATAGTCACCAATCTGGTTCCTCCTTGCAGAATACTTATGAAACACTCTTCTTCATTGTGGACCTTCATGCGGTATGCTTTAGCTTTTTGTTATGATCTGGTTCTCATTTTTTCAATTTATATCTCTTTGTTCTTGGTGTATATAGTGCTAATGTTCCTCTATATAGCAGCTTTAAGACAAACCCTTTTATTCTTGTATCAGTAATGTACTATTCTTGGTGTATGAAGATTGCTCTGATTTGTTAGTACTTGCTTTTTTCTGATCACAAAGTTTGCAAATGTTGTAGGACTGCTGGCTAACCACATGGATAAACTATAGCAGCCAATAACCTGTAATATGCTGGCAAAACCTTTGCTGCTTACTGAAAAAGAAATAACATAATTATGTTTCGGATATTCAACCTTCTCTGCCACGTAAGCCATGAAGATTTGGAGAGTGAAAACAAGTAGTGTTCTAATGGGCTAAACCACTAGGCTTTGGATTTCAATGCTATTAGGGCTGTCAATGGGCCGGGCCGAGGTCTGTCCAAGCCTCACCTGCAAAGTAAAACCTAGGCTTGAGCCCGCCAGCCTAAGATAGTGATGGGTCAAAACAAACAGGCCTGATTACGACCCACAATGAGTATGCATGGCCTGAGCCTTGCTGCCACTTTTGTGCAAGACTTGGGCTGTTTGTTGTGCATGACAACAAAAATTCCCTTGAAATCCGAAACGGGCCAGGTCAGGTTGATGATCTCCGACTCTTCTATATGAACCCTGAGTCTGGCCCTATTACTAATGGGCTTAAATTTTAGGCCTGGGTCAGGCCATGGGGCCTAGTATTCTGGCCCAAGCCAGTCCTGAAGGAAGCCAGGCCCTAAAGCTCATCGGGCCAGCCAAGCTGATTGACAGCCCTAAATGCTATCCAATATATTCATTGAGTTTTCTTGATGTGTTTTTGGGCCTTTTTCTTTCTTTCTTTTCATTTCTTTCCGTTTTTTTCTTGAACAATTATGACCTAACAGGTTATATGAGTTGTCCCTATAGTTAGCAAAAAAGCATACCACAAAAAAAAAAAAAAAGGTACGGGAAATGTCTGTGTTTAATTCAGTCATGACTGTTAAAAATACGGTTTTTAAAAACCAGTTTGGACAAAAATGGAGTGAAAAAAGGGTATATATGTTCATGTATATTATAAATAATAATGTTAAAATAGAAGACTTTAATGCAAATAATTAGAATTTCTATATGTATGAACAATAATTTATCTAATGGTTGATCAGTGATCCTTGCTCGTTCAAATCCTTTCTTTTTAAGTAATCCACATTCAGTTCATCTCTCCTACAAATTTTCACTATCTACAATATTTCATCAATGGGAAGCGACCACCAAATTTGCATTTTCTAAATTGCCCCCAAAAGTTTTTTTTTTCTTGAACAAACATGTTTAATTAAGTTTACCCCAAAACGAGTTATTTTTTTCATTTTTTTTTCTATCTTCCAAAATATATGGAATTCTAAATTTTTAATCAATTATACGAGTTATTTATTTATTATTATTATTTTTAAAATTTTTATAATTATGCAGAGTTTAACAGAGTTTTGCTAATAGAGGTTATTCCACATAGCAATGAAGTCAAATGGCTATTTACTGTTGCTCACCCTAGAGGGCCACACTTTTTATCTTTTATAGTTTGGGCAATAAGAGAGAAGAAAGCAAAGGGATTGCATGAGGGAAATCGATCTCCTACTAACAAAGGACAAGTGATCCCTACCCTTGCTAGAGTTGGCCTCTCTAAGAACATGGGAGAAGGAGAATTGGATCCATCCATGTGATTCTCTTAGCTCGTTGGCCCATTTTTGTAACCTACAAGGATAGGCATCTGTATCATTTGCCCATTTAATGTCATTCAACGGACTCTCTATGATGAACATCCCTAAGAAACAAAAAGTGAGTTCCTTCACACCTTATAAAATTCTAATCTCTCATCAAAATCATATATCTCAATAGGGCCCAATGACTCCCCTTTTGTTCTACTCAATCCACAATCAGATAGCCTAATAACCATTCATCAATATTTAGCTTTATGAGGACCTACCATTTATGCATTATAATGCTTTGCTGGTCCATTTAACAACAGCACCCTTATTCTTGGGGACGTGGGAATTTTGCTGAATTTTTTTAACCGACACTATTTATTCTAGAAATTAGTTGAAATTAAAAAATTAAGAAAAAAAAGAAAGAAAATGAGATCAACAAATCTGATATAATGCATGCACACATAGAGATGTACCACACTCAAAATGGAAAAAAAAAAAAAATCAAACTGACATTATTGATTCCAGAAATTAGCTCAAAATAAAAAATAGGAAAAAATAGAAACTGAGATGAACAAATCTAATATATTGCATGCATGTGCAGATGTAAAGAGTCTACCAAGGTCTTATCATTTTAGTTTGATTTAATATGTGCCATGGGTACAGTTTCTGAGTGCAAGTGTAGCAAGTGTTATACGCCGCCAGAGTATCCTATTACATCTCTTTTAAAAGCTTGGCTATGAGGAGGACACACCACCCCTCTATTCTTTTTCTCTTTTGGTGTGTGTGTGTGTGTGTGTGTGTGTGTGAGAGAGAGAGAGAGAGAGAGAGAGAGAGAGAGAGAGAGAGAGAGAGAGAGAGAGAGAGATGCATTTTGGATGGGGGACATAGATTGGAAGATGCATTGAGAGAGAGAGAGAGAGATGCATTTTGGATGGGGGACATAGATTGGAAGATGCATTTTGGATGGGGGACATAGATTGGAATATTGATGCGTTTTGGATGGGGGACATAGATTGGAATATTTCAACTCTTTGATCGTTATCGTTTGACAAATTTCCTTTTGAATATGGACTGCCTCCTTTTAATTTTTGTTTCACAGATCATTGATATGATCTTCCAATCTTGAAAATCCTTTTCGTGAGAGAGAGAGAGAGAGAGAGAGAGAGAGAGAGAGAGAGAGAGAGAGAGAGAGAGAGAGAGAGAGAGAGAGAGAGAGAGAGAGAGATGCATTTTGGATGGGGGACATAGATTGGAATATTTCAACTCTTTGATCGTTATCGTTTGACAAATTTCCTTTCGAATATGGACTGCCTCCTTTTAATTTTTGTTTCACAGATCATTGATATGGTCTTCCAATCTTGAAAATCCTTTTCAGTATCCCATCCATTGTTAGGTTCGTCATAAAAATGGTTTGGATTTTGCAACATGACTGGTTCAGCACAAAAAAATGATTTGGATAATTTGCAACATCATCAGGTCCAACAACTATATTCCGAACGTGAAAAATAGCAATATGTTGGGATGTATTGTAGCAATATGGACCGTACAAGTGTATAGTTCAGATTACAGCCATCTAGGTGGACCATTTGATTGTATGGGCTGCATGTTCATTAACTTCAACCAACCTCGACACTTCACCTCAAGCTGCTGCATATCTAACATTGATGCCGAGCTTGGAAAAGATATGTTCAAAATGATTTCTCTTGAGAGCTTTAGCAAATACATTAACTGATCTTGAGATTTGACATACAATGTAGAAATTTCAATCACTTAAGCCAGCACGAATAACATGTTTCGTGATATGCACCAATCAGCCCAACACATTACTATATGCCAATCACAAACAATTTCACATGTCTTTTTTTTTTTTTTTAAAAGGATAACTTCACACGTCTTCACACCATGAGGATGACTACATCAATCACTCATGTCTTCACGCGCAAGCCATCAACAAGCTCGATGCACAAACAAAAGAAAAACCTAGATTCTTTGAAGAACTCTCGAGAAAGGAAAGAGAACAAGAAGAGAAAAAAATGAGGTGAAAATAATTTTAAGAGAAGAAGAAAAGAGGGGAAAACTCTAGCTTGATCAAACCTGCTATGATACTATGTAGTTTATGAGAAGATTTAAGAGAGAGAAGAGGAGAGGGGAGAGAGTTGAGAGAGAATGGAGAAAGCGAAGAGGATTGGGGTAGGACATCCCCTCCTCCCTTGCTTTTATTCAATTGAGTTAAAAAACCAAAAATGCCCAAAATGTCCTTTACTTGTTATAAATTAATGCATGCACCCTAAAACTCAAATATGATAAGTGAGGGGCCACGATTGATGAGGACATCACGTCACATACACCCTTGCATACGTATTAGAGGAGGCGGGCTGCATCGATTTCCCGGTAGCTAGGCGAGTATTCGTGATCGTGCTGAAGACCCCATGTGCATGTGCGAGCATCTGGAAGACTCCACGCTGGGAAGATGCACACGGGTTGCTTTATGGAATGATCCAGACCGCTGGATTGGAGGGACGTGACGATCGGGTTGTTGGATCGCATGGATCACATGATCAAGCCATTGATCGTGAATCGTCCACATTGGTTATTTAGATTTTATCATATTTTACGATTTAGTTTTATTTATTTTATGTTTGGACACCTTTATGAGTATTTAGTAGATTCTCTTTAGACTAGGGCCATTTTAATTAAAATTTCATAAGATGATGTTTTTTATAATTAGTGAAACTTGGTGAAGCTATAAAAAGAGAGTGGGTGTGTGACTCTTTCCCCCTCATTAGGTTTTGTGAAAAAAGAAAGAAAGAGACTTTTGCTTTTTTATTCTTCTTCCATCTTCATGTGATTTGGAAGGGAGATTGGTGCGAGGCTAATCTTCATTAACGGAGGTGCGAGGTCTTCATCTATCCCTTCATCATCATCTCTCTTTCATCCGTCAAGGTATTTTCTTCATCTTCTGCAAATCTTTCATCATAAGTCTTATTTTTCTCCTAAACCCATATTTTCCTTATCTATCTACCATCCAAACCCTAACTGACCTAAACCCATCCATCCCACGCCACACGCGTGACCGTACGGCTACACATGTGAATCCTTGCCCTTTTTGGTTTTCCATCACCCTTAAATCAATATCCTCTTTATCTTTTCCCCAAATCCGCTTAACCAACTCACCTAATTTATTCTTATATTTCTCAATATCTTTTAACCCTAATTTCACCCTAGGTTGTATTAGACATTCTACTTTGAAATAGACTATACCCTATGCTAAATGGATGCCCCTACATCCATTAGATCCTAGTTTCCTTTTATTTAATGATCTTGTGTGACTATGTTGGTAACTTAGGCTAAGATTATACATGATGTTTTTTTGGTTTTCATGGGATTCATGATGATCATGGCAATGCTCGTGTTTTTTTTTTTTTGGTTAATTATCTTAATTCCGCTACTTGATCTCACATGTTATTTGGTTCATGCAACTATCCTGCATCAACAATGCTAGAGAAAATAGATAAGATGGACCCTACAAGTGTAGGGGTCTAGATTACAGTTGTCTAGGTGGGCCATATAATTGTATCGCCAGTATGTTCATTAACTTCAACATAACTTCAACAAAACCCCTCGGTGAATTTTGAATTAGATTTTGGCATACTTATTTGTCAATGGTTGACAGCGAAAACATTGTATTTTGTTACAAACTTACATTGGGTTAGAGCTGTCTTTGCTGTTTTGATCTGTATTATTGTGACAGAAGGAAGAGCTTCTTATTTTCCTTGTCAGGAAGAAGGGCTTGTTGCGAAAGATTCCAATCAAGTCAAAAAAGAAAAGAATTCCCTATTTCTTAATGTGCACTAGGTGTAGTGAAGTTATGGAAGCTGCTACAAAAATTAACTACTACTCTCTAAATCTAGCTAAAATTGATAAGTAGGGGGCATTATGGTATTGAGTTGGTTGGTCCTAGCCACAGGATAGATTTAAAAAGTCGTGTGATTGTTTTCTAATGCATCTTCTAGAAAATTCCCAAAAACACAGAAGTGGAACCAAGAAACACGTGGGTAGCTTTTCTGCTGATTTTTCTTTAGTAGTTGTGAATGTACTTTATGAAATCGTTGTAACAGAGCAGAATGAAGTGTCCCACATTCGACTCTTTTTCCCTTATTTGCTTGTGTAATATCTTCACCTTAAACTATTTGGTCTTTGACAATGGTTCCTGCATTTCCTTGTGGAGTTGGGATGGATTGCCATCTCTTTGTAGTAGACTTGAAGTAACTGTGTTGTGGCAGCTCATATCTTGTACTCATGCTGATTCTTTTTCTTTTCCCATTTTTTTAGAGAAGACTCACCTTGTTTTACTGTTGGCTTTCTTTTCCATGCTTAACATCTCTGTGTTTGTTGCATGCTTCCTCATTTTTCTTTTGTGAATGTTGGCATTCACAGATAACCCTACCATATGATGCCAAACAACTATCTAAAGCAACTAGGGATACGGCTGCTATTTATCTAGCATGTGGGATAGACCCATCCAAGGTCTTGACAACTTTTAGCACTTATGTTATGCTACCTATAGCTTGCAACTGTTTCACAAGCTACTTAATGTGAATGCTGCTTTCACTTTTACTTGCACCTGCAGGCTTCTGTCTTTGTGCAGTCTCATGTTCATGCCCATGTAGAACTGATGTGGCTGCTTAGTTCCACCGCACCAATTGGTAGATTGAACCGAATGATCCAATTTAAAGAGAAATCACGCAAGGCGGTGCGTTGCCACTGTATGAAAGCTTCATCACCATTACTTCTATTTAGTTGTAATCCTTTTCCATTTTGTGGTTGTAGCTCATTCACCATTCTTCTTATTGCTTCACATTTATCATGATTTTTATCAATTTGAATTTCAAAGTCTATCAATCTGTAGAGCAGGGCAAATGTTTGATCATTCTCTCAAATGAAAATTTAAGATGTGTGCGTGCATGTTATTGCAAGCAAAGGGATATCAGAAATAAAGTTTTTTCAGGAAATAAATGAAAATAATTCGATGATGCACTAACAGGAAAAATCTGCTTCAACAAAAAAAATCTCCAGCAAACCCTAGCCAAGGCAACACAAAAATATGCTACAACAGAAAAAATCCAGCAAACCCTAGCCAAGGCAACCCAAAATCTGCTTGAACTTAAGCTGGATGTTGAAAATCTAGTGAAGAAGCAACTTAACAAATCTGTCAAACCCGAATGTCCAGCAATACCTTCAACCATTCAACAAAAATCAGCAAGTCGCTCAGAAAAAGATCTAAAAGAAAAGAATCGAAGAAGAATTTCTAGCAACATCTTTAATTGGACATCAGAAAAATCAGCAGGGCTTTAAATTCAGTAATACATGATTTAAAACCCTAATTTTTTTTTTCCTGCTGTAAGCCACCCTCCTCTCACAAATCACAACAGGTTAGTGAGGAAAGGCCCCACGACTCTCAAAATAGAAAAAGAATGAATAAGAAGAAACAAAGTGAAGGCAAAAAAAGAAAAGAGAAAAGAAGAGGGAAAAAAACCCTAGAAGAAGAGGAAGAAGAAGAAGAAGAATACAACCTAGGAGCACTTAGTCTCTGCTACCATGTTAAGAAGAATGGGAGAATTTGAGAGAGAGAGCATATGGGACTGGGTCTCTTATCTATAATAATATAATTGAAGGTAAAATTACATATATGCCTTTATGTAAGGGAAAAACTAAAGGAAGGTAACGGGCAAATAAAAAAGCACGAAACAAAGATAGAATGCTGAAAATTAGGGGCAAAGACCTATAATATAAAAATTAAGGATAAAAGCCCACAGCATATAAGACCCATGTGGATGTACCTGTGGGCCCAGTCATAGGCCCACATGCACATACACCCACAAAAACATCTTACTGAAATATTGCTCTTTAAAATGAATTCGCTGTTTGCATGCATTGTTGAGACTATCTTTGTGCAAGCAACAATACCTATTGTTTTGAGGTTGAGTTTTGCTTGTCCAGTTATAGATATGAATATTGGTATCGTATCGGCCGATACGGCTGTATCGTATCCATATCGGCACAAGACAAAACGTGATACGGGATCATATTGGCCTGATACGAAAAAGTGACCCATATCGGCTGTGTATTGGCACTGATACGGGGGTGACATGCCTATAAAAGCCCAATTTTGATTTATTTTTTTCAAAATTTAACTCACGTCTCCTCTTTTTTTTTTTTTTCATTTAAACCATGGAAGAAGCCTAAAAACTCATTTTAAGCTAGATCTATACCTATTTTGCGATCAAAACAAATGATTTGAATGTGATTCGACAAATCAAAGCAAAGTGGACCATTATGGGAAAAATTGGAAAAGGTATACCTTCACTTTCTTTTTTATATTTTCATCTTCTTTTTGTTGTATTGCAATGTAATGGGCGCTAGTTCACCAAATCATGCTTGATTTGCATTTAATTAAGGCACATTTAGTTGACCTTCAACAAGTCAAACTGATAGACAACATTCTCATCAAAGAATGGTCTGAACACTAGTGAATATATGGTCAAAACACAAAAAATGATATATTCTTGGATATCTCAGTTAGTTCATAATTCGTGGTCAATCATTAATAACTTGATTGTTGATTGTTTGGATAACTTGATAGTTGATTGTTGGAACTTGGCACTTGTAAGCTCTTTCTTGTATTACCCTATTGTTGATGGCGATTTATTGATGAGATATACTTGGGACTTGATGGACCTGATGCATTATATATTACATTTTATTAAGCTAGATTGCAATTTAATAACTAGGTTAAATACTTAATGCATTATATAGTACTTTTTTATTTGTTACATGTACAACTATTTGTTGTAAAGTCCAACCAAACTAGCTGCCCATCTAGTAATTTCTTTTTTCTTTTTAATGTTTCTAACATTTCTAGTTTTTTGGTTTCTTTGCAATTATCTGATACTTCTTATAATTGTGCATGTTACTTGGACGCTTCAGAGTTCGAAATGCATGTCCTACCTTTGTTTGGCAAGAATCAAGAATGGGTCCTTCCTAGGAAATATTTCCCCATCATATTCAATCCAAAACCTTAAAAATAATTCCCAATGTATCAGTTATGTCATTATTTATTAATAATTAGTATCTTAATAATGTTGAATTTTAAGCTTTGCATACTGATTTAGCTGCTAAGCATACACTTAACTCCCTAACCCAGGATATATATATATATATATATATATATATATATATATTCTTGTTGAAGGTTAATGGGGTTTACATGATAAAAGAGAAGGTATAGAAAGAGGAAAATGGTGAACCATGTGGATCAAGGAGGGGATAGAGAGAGACTTTGGAGGAGAGAGAAAAGGAGGCAGAGGTGGATGGTAAGGAGAGAGGGGTCTCCTTAGATGCTTTGTATGGGTGCGGGCTACACATGGAGAGGTTGGTGTGGGGTAATGCATTAAAAGAAGTGGGTGCAATCTATGCCATCCCTTGTGTGGTAAAATCTCAATCGTTCCCTGCCAAGCAGCTACATTTTTATGAAAAATTTATCTGAAGAGTAATTGCGAGGGAAAAAATGTCGGCATTGTATATAGTAGAGATAATGAAGCCCTAATAGAAAAAAAGGAATGGTACTTGAGAGTACACACGTAAGCAACACACACCCATAAACAACATATATACAACCATAATTAACTACATTTAAGTTCTGTTTAATAGATTACTTTAGAAAATAAATATGTAAACTTAGAGGTACCAATGTACCTACTTTTTTAGAGGTTGCCATGTCTTAATACTTCTATTCCTGTCATACCCAATGCCAGTACCTATACCTTGTATTCTTATTTCTTTCTCCTCAAATTTGTATATGTTTTCCAAATTATGTCCAGCATTATTGGAGCTGTTTTTAAATTTCTGAACTCAGCTGAAATTCACTAGATCCATACAAGATTAAACTTGTCATTATTACATTTTTGTTTTATAGGGAGATGAAAATGTTGGAGTTGCCCTTCTGACTTATCCTGTTCTTATGGCCTCTGATATTCTTTTATATCAGGTAATTGATCCTTATATTCATGCTGCAATAAATTTAAGGGAATGCATAGAATTCTGTAATGCAAAAATTCATTGTTATATAAACACACATGCACATGCACTCATATGTATGTATTTGCATGCATGCACACACACAGTATATGTATATGTATATGTATGTGCACACACACATGTATCCTAGAACTCCTCATGATTGCTTAAAATATGTATATGTATATGTATGCGTATGCTTGCGGGCACATGTATTCTATAACTCATCATGATTACTTAAGATTTGGCTTCTAAGCCCACTACTTCGGACATCTTCATTTTACGACTTCACAAATATCTAATGTGTGCTTTTTGACTATATTATTTACTAAAAGTCATCATGGAGACATGTTATCCTTACAAGTTGCAGCATGAATCTACAGACCGACTTGGTCCCAGTTGGCGAGGATCAGACACAACATCTAGAGTTGACCCGAGAGTTGGCTGAGAGGGTAAATTATTTATTTGGAGGAAAGAAGTGGAAGAAAATGGGAGGGTAAGATTCTAAGCTATCACAACCGTAGTTTTAGACATCTATTTATGAAAGTTCAATTTTGTAATCTCTTTCCCTGCATCTTCTGATCACAGACGGGGTGGTGCACTTTTTAAGGTGGATTCCCTCTCTTTGATGCGTGGTTGAAATTCTTCATTGGAAGCATCATGGTAAAATTTGTTCCATTGTTACTGCTAACAATTTGCTGTAGTAGGTTCCTGAAGCCCTCATTCCTCCATCTGGAGCTCGTGTGATGTCTCTTACAGATGGTCTTTCCAAGGTATTATTCTCATTTTTTCCTTTGGAAAATTATCAAAGGGAGGAAGCATTTGTATGCATCTTGAATTTTTTTTTTTTTTTTCATATGATAGGATGGATCTCTTTCTGCTTCAAATGTTTCCTAACAGTCTGATACACCTTTAGGTCGTCTAGATTTCTCAGACAAATTGAACTATACCCTCATTGTAGGTGGCTTTATTTGAAGATAGAATTTTTCTGAAAAACTATCATTCTGTACCATGGTTTGGTTGGATCTTAATTTGAGGAAAGACTAGTTCGGATCTGAAAAAGCAATGCTGAGTGTAATTCATTTTTTTGGAGAGGGGTCTGGTTGGAATTCATTAGGGCATGTTTGGATATCACCAATTCCATGGAAATTAATGGAAATGGAAGAGGTTTTCTATTGATGTGACAGTTCGAGATGTTTGTATGGCAAAGAAAAGGGAGGATTCCATTTATTATCAAGCAAATGCTGTTATTCAGCTTATATTGAGTATTGACTTCATTTCTTTTGGTTGCTTGCCAGATGTCCAAATCTGCACCTTCTGATCTGTCCCGAATCAATCTTCTTGATGCCAAAGATGTGGGTTTGCTATCTTTTCCTAACTTTGCATCCATCAATGTATTGAGTTATATGTTTATCTTAAACAGTACTCAGTGGACCCATTATTTTCTATGTGATATGTGAAATGATAGCAAATGCGACAGAAAACACAGAGCATGCTGATTGGTGGAAGGATATATGCATCGCAATGTGCCAACTTGCTTTGCTGCAGTCTCTGAAGTCTGAATATATTTAGGAAATCCATCTTCCACTTTTATTATTATTATTATTATTTTTTAATAAGTAAAGGATTTGTTTCTTAGAAACAACTAATGGTGGTGCATATATTTCTCAATGAATAAAAGTCCCCAGCGGCCCCTTTTCTTAGAGGGTTGTCCTTGTGAAGTGCGCTCAGTTTCCTGCTGAAGTTACTGGTTATTGTGAACAGCATGGCAATATCATTGTTTAAATGACTAAGCTACATTGTTTATTTAGAGATCAGTAACATGAACACCCATCTAGTAGAAAAGGCAAATATGAATAAAAAATAAACAAAGTAAAGCCAAGAGGTAGGAAGCAATATCTTACAGGTCTTAGCATCAATGAAAATGAGGCCCACTTGATGCCTTTTGCTTTGGTTTGCGAGAATGTTTACAATGCCTATTCTTAAATTAATGACTTGGACCATCACCATTGAATCAAATTTCTCTTCATACCTTTCGATAAAATGGGATTGGGAAGTATTGACATCAACATTCACAACGTGGATTTTCAAATAAAAAAATACAAAGTGGTTTTTTTTTTTTTTTGAAATAATGCTGATACATGTTGTACTCCTCTTTATGAAGGTTAATGTGTACTTGTCTATTTATTTTGGTGAATGTTAATTACATTTGCTGAATGCTGATGTGTATACAATACGACTTAGTTTCTTGTAGAATTGAGATGTAAATGTCGAGTCATGTGAATCTGCGTCTCATGTTTAATAATATCTCATGTTGAATAATAATCGTAACTCCAAGAACTTTTTTAGCTTTGTTATTCTCCATTATCTCTTGTTTAGTTTTCTATCTTCTACATCCTTAATGTTGCATGTTGGTTCTGTAGGTAATTGCCAACAAGATAAAACGATGTAAAACGGATTCATTTCCTGGGTTTGTAACTCTACCCCCTTTCTCTGTAATTTTGTGCACACATGGGTGTGGGTGCGTAGCGGCACTGGTAAGTATGGCAGTCAATGGGCTGGGCCCATGCCAAGTAAACTAAAAAATTTGAATAGGCCATCACTACAGTTGATGCAGGGACATGTCAGGCCTGGCCCAACCAGTTCAAAATCCAGGCTGAAGACAACTCCAAGCATGGCCGAACCATTCAAAATCCAGGCTGAGACAACCCCAGGCCTGGTCCATTTGACAACCCCATACTTGTGTGCAGAGTTGTTATTGATGTTTACTATATCAATTCTCTCTCTCTCTCTCTCTCTCTCTCTCTCTCTCTCTCTCTCTCTCTCTCTTTAACTTTGAATGGTATTATATGCATACATGCTTTCCTGCTAGTTGTCTGCTGGCTGTCAATTTTCATTGCTCAAATGTCTGGTCAATAACTTGTTTTACTCAAAGGTCACTTTTTATTAATTTATATTGATCACATGGTTTTCAAAAAGTGTTATACATTGGCCATATCGTAATGGAAATGGCCACCCCTGTATGTGATATGAAGGCGAATTGGTCCATTATGAATAAATGGGCCATACTAGCACCTATTGGCCGATGCACCCCGTATTGGCACTATTGGGAGGCCAAATTGCCGTAAAGAGCAAATTTTGAAAAATTTTATTTTCAAAATTTCTCCGGTTTTTCCACTTTCTTCATTTCAATCATGAAGGAGGCTTAAAAACTAATTTTAACCTAGATCTAGGCCTATTTTGAAGGTCAAAACACAAAATTTGAGTGGCATTTGAAGAACCGAAGTAGAGTGGACCATTTTGGAAAATACCTAAAGGGGTAAACCTTCACTTAAAAGAAAGGAAAATTTCCATCTTCTTGTATTTATATGTTAAGGGCCCTACTCCATCAAATCATACTTGATTTGTGTTTGATTAGGGCCTAGGTGGTTGAATTATAGCAATTCAAGCTGACACTGTGCAGTAGACGACATTCTTACCATAGAATAGCCCGTTACACCATCAAATACATGTCCAAAACCAAAAAAGAATATACACATTTGGGATCCTCAATTTTATTTTATTTTATTTTTTAAATTATTATTATTATTATTTTTTAATTTAGAATTTTACCAACAAGTTTTGAGATTTTTCCCAAGAAAGAAATATTTTGGCCATTTTTAGAGCTGTATTGCATGTACTAGCAAGCTGGCTGATTCGCTGGCTGATGCTGTCACATAATACCTTGATTTATGATGTCGCCTTATTTCCAGGGAGGTGTATGAAACTAGAACTAGGATGTGTCAAAGGAAATAGATTTAGGGTGATTTTCTTAGTTTACAAGGAGCATGACTACACTATATTTGCTAACCAATATGGTTTTACATGATTCATCACAGAAGTTATCAGGATTGTTGTGTTCTTTTGTCTGAAGAGTCTCTAGTTGCTTGGTGCTCCAAATGGCTTATGATGCTATTTTATCTTGGGGCTAAACTACCATGTGCATTTCCACCATTTATATGATGGGATTTTAGTTGATGTGTCTGGTTCGGCAGGGGGGAATTTTAGTTGCTTGGAACATTGAGATATGTAGAAAGGTTGATTTTTGTTGTCAGATCTTACTCGCTGTCTGTTGTTTTCTGCCATATTTCTTACAGGCTGAAGTGGATTTATACTCCTTGTAGCTACAGGCTACGTGATAAACTGTTGAGTGAGCTTGATAGTGTTAAACAATTGTGGGCGGCTTCGTGGTGTGTTGGAAGGGATTTTAATACTTGCGCGATTCTCCCATGAAAAATCTAAGGGTGATCATGTGACTAGGAGTATGAGGAGTTTTCCGATTGCATGGCCCGACACAATATTGTGGATTTACCACTAGGGGGAGCCAAATTCACTTGGTCAAGTGGGTGTGAAAATGCAACTCTTTCTTGTTTGGACAGATTTCTGGTGTTTGCTGATTGGATTGAAAAGTTCCCGTTGGTTACTAAGTGTGGTCTTCCTAGGACGGTGTTGGATCATCACCCCATTGTCTTACAGGTTGTTCTAAAAAGTTGTGGTCCAAGGTGATGCAGGACCGATGCATGAACTAATTAACATGTGAGATCAAATAGTCGAATTAAGATATTTAACAAAAAACACTAACATCGCTATAATAATCACAAATATCATGAAAATCAAAAGAAAATCATGCATAATTGATGCGGACACCAGGCCATTCAAAGTATATCAACGCAGGAGGCGTGCATTACTCGTGTCAATGTGGTTAGATGACGGATACGGGTCGGGTCTCTAGAGGTTGAAGACCTTACACGTGTTCGTGACATGCGTAAGTTGCTTAGAGGAGACATTTGGACCATTGGATCGTGAGGAGGGTGTGATCGGACCGTTGGATCGTCACCGCCCACCTTCACTATACCACCTTCACGGCACTATCATCGGGGCCCATTGGGCATATTAAATTTACATTTATTTTATGAACATTTGAATTAATTATGTTTTAAGATAGTTTGTGCACAATTTTGTGCAAATTTTTTTTTTTTTGAAACTTTTTTTTAGTAGGGGTATTTTGGTAATTTCATGTAATTACGAATTTTATAAGGGTTGCCCTAAACCCATTGCACATTATGTTATGTTTATGAAAGAAAAAAAGGAGAACTTTTGGCTTCTGACGATCTCGTCTTCGACTTCCAGTGATTGGAAGAGGGCGTGAGGCGCAGGTAAACAATTTTCTTATCCCCTACTTCTTTTTTCTTCTCTCTTTTCTCAAGATATTCTTCTCTTTAACCCCATTTTCTTCTTTTTCTCCTAATCTCAAAAGATTCTCATTCCCTTTTCATCCCCACATAAAACCCATCACCCAAATCTACATTTGAAGAACCACCATATATTTTTTTTTTTCTGAATTTTTCAGATTTCCAATCCAGGAAATTCCTATTTTTCTGGATTAGAAAATCCACTTGGATCGTTAGACGGACCTATTGCAAGACGAAAGTTCTATCTTTCGCCGGATCCAATTAAATTCAGATTTTAAGATTTAACACTTCATGTTTGTGATGGATGACCCTAATCAATGCTATATTGACCTTATTTCTTTCTTGTGTTTATGATGTATGAATCATGCTGATATTTATTTGTTTTTTTTTAAGATTGCATAAATCTGCCCCTTTTCAAATACCATGATCAGTTGAGGTTAGATTAGGCCGTCCTACATCAATTTTGATATCAGAGCTTAGGTCCTTGCATTGCGTCATCTTAGATCGAGTTATCAAGGTCTAAATTTTTATTTTTATTTCTTCTTCTTATTATTTTTTTCTAGGGTTTCATGCATCGCATATAGTCTAGATTTGAAATTTTCAGATTTGCACAAAAAAAAAAAAGAAGAAAAAAAAAGAATTCTAGATCTGAATTTTTCCACATTTGAATCATTCTTAAGGTTAGGATCATCGGTGTCTATATTCTTGTGTCAAACAATCTCCTAGAGTCGTGTTTTAGGAAACTTAAGTTGAGTCTTATTGTGTATGCCCACTCGGATTGGTAGAGGATTTGGTCTACACTCGATTTTCAATATGGAATAGTTGACTGAGATGATGAACACGATCAGCCAACGTTTGGCTGCCATTGAGGAGCAATCTAAGAACACGAATACCCGTATGGATCAGATAGAAGCGTCCTTAAGAGAAATCTCCGACATTGGAGGGGATGAACAGTCTCACGTAGGGGAAGTAGTTGAGGAACGGGTAGGAAATCGTGGTAAATGTCGTGGAGCACGTGGCGGAGGGGTAGGACGTGGAGGGGCGCGAAATTCGCAGCCCGCTGTTGAGTATCAAGACCGTTATGATGTCGATGAGAGGGTCTTAAAGAGTGTTAAAGTAGATGCTCCTAGTTTTGATGGGCGTCTTGACCCAAAAACATTCCTTGATTGGTTAGCAGATATGGACCATTATTTCGAATGGTATGAGATGTTTGAGAATCGACAGGTGCGGTTTGCAAAAATGAAACTTGTGGGTCAAGCTAAATTGTTTTGGACAAATACGGAGCGTAGAATCGAGAGATCAGGAGGTGTCCCAGTTGCACATTGGGTAGAGATGAAGGAATTATTAAAGAAAAAATATCTTCCTCTCTCTTACCGTCAAAAGCTCCTAGATTAGTGGCAAGCATTACGCCAAAGATCTATGTCGGTTGCAGATTACATCGCAAAATTTGAGGAGTATATGATGCGGTGTGATATTCAGGAGGATCTCTTAGTGACGCTTGCGCGTTTCAAGGTGGGTCTTCGCATGGATCTGCAGCGTGAGCTTATGACCCATGCAGTGAGTGACTTGGATCAGGCTTACCAAGTTGTACAGGAGTTAGAGCTTTACCTAAAGTCTCCTGTCACAAGGCGCTTTGAGTACCGAGACTCTACTGTTAGATCTGGTTTTCAGGGAACCAAACCTAACATTGGAAGTCAACCTAGGGTGCAGGCTAGTGCACCGCCTAAGCCTAAGGATGATAAGGGCAAAGGTGTCCTTGGTGCCAATCCTGGCAGTGGTAGTCACTTGAGATGTTATGAGTGCGGAGGTACAGGTCATTTCGCATACCAATGCACGGCAAAGACTCGCAGGAAAGCCTTAGTCATAGATGAGTCAAATGAAAATGCGGATGACATGAGTGATTATGAAGTTGAGGAATATCATCCAGAGATAGGTGCTAGTGATTATGAAGAAGAAGAACTAGAGACTGCGCCACTAGCTATAGTTAGATGTGCTTTAGCGCAGGCCAAAGAGAGTGATGATTGGTGCAGAAGCACAATTTTCTACACGTTTATCAAGAGCGGTGACAAAAATTGCAAAGTCATCGTGGATAGTGGTAGTTGCACCAACGTGGTCTCAGCTAGCACAGTCACTCATTTGGGTTTGAAACCCATCCCTCACCCTCAACCCTACAAGGTTTCTTGGGTTGACACGTCTTATATGCCTGTGCCCCAGCAATGTTTAGTCCTCATCCAAATCGGTTCATATAAAGACATGTTGTGGTGTGATGTTTTACCTATGGATGTAGGTCACATCATTCTAGGGAGGCCGTGGTTATACGATAGAGATGTCACGATTTTTGGTCACTCGAACGTGTGTACATTCACGCATGAGGGCAAGAAAATCAAGATTAATCCATTACCACCCAAGAGCCACATGGACAAGGCTAGGGATGTGAAAACGAGTGAGTCAAGGAAGGATGTGAGGAAATCTATTCCGAAGTCTCTACATATCATAAATGCAAAAGAGTTTGAGAAAGAGATAGAGGATGATTCGACGGTGTATGCCCTAATGGCTAGGGAAGTTACACTCGAGGTTCCCCCTGAGGTGACTTCGGTTCTTGAGGAGTACAGTGATGTATTCCCTGAGGATTTACCGGATGTGCTTCCACCTATGCGGGACATCCAGCATGCCACTGATTTCGTCCCGGGGTCTACTTTACCGAACCTTCCTCATTACAGGATGAATCCTGCAGAGCATGCAGAGTTGCATAGACAGGTAAATGAGCTCCTGGAAAAAGGTTTCATCCGTGAGAGCATGAGTCCATGTGCCGTACCAGCACTATTAACGCCTAAGAAAGATGGTACGTGGCGGATGTGTGTGGATAGTAGGGCCATTAATAAGATCACGATCAAGTATCGGTTTCCGATACCGAGGCTTGATGATATGTTAGAAATGATGGATAGATCCACAATTTTTTTCAAGATAGACCTCAAGAGCAGGCATCACCAGATACGCATACGCCCTGGAGATGAGTGGAAGACAGCCTTCAAGACGAAGGATGGGTTGTACGAGTGGTTGGTTATGCCCTTTGCCTTAACTAATGCACCCAGTACTTTTATTCGTGTGATGACCCAAGTTTTGAGACCCTTTATGGGGAAGTTCTTATTAGTTTTTTTTTGATGACATACTCATATATAGTACCACTAAAGAGTTGCATCTCGACTACTTGAGGCAGGTCTGTAGTGTCCTGAGGGCGGAGAGGTTATGTGCGAACCTTAAGAAATGTTCATTCCTGTCTGATAGGGTTGTCTTCTTATGGTTCATAGTGTTGTCTGTAGGAATGCGAGCAAATCCAAAAAAAGTCAAGGCCATAGCTGACTGGCCTGAACCGCGGAACATACATGAAGTGAGAAGCTTTCATGGCTTAGCCACATTTTATCGTCGGTTCATTCGAGGGTTTAGCACTATTATGGCTCCCATTACTGATTGCATTAAAAAGAGAGAGTTCATATGGTCTAAGGCTGCAGCTAAGACATTCAAAGATATTAAGGACAAGATGATAGAGGCTCCCGTCATGCGTCTTCCAGATTTTCTAAATTCTTTGAAGTAGCGTGTGATGCTTCAGGCGTAGGTATAGGAGGAGTACTAAGCCAAGAGGATCATCCAGTTGCCTATTTCAGTGAGAAGCTGAATGAGGCAAAACAAAAGTATTCCACCTATGACAAAGAATTTTATACGGTTGTGCAGTCGATACGTCATTGGCGTCATTATCTTCTACCGCAAGAATTTGTCTTGTTTTCTAATCACGAAGCTTTAAGGTATTTGAATTCCCAAAAGAAGCTTAACCCAAGGCATGCTAAGTGGGCAGCATTTCTTCAGGAATATTCATTTGTCTTGAAACATAAAGCCGGGATCGAGAACAAACCAGCCGATGCCCTTAGTAGGAGAGTGACATTGCTCAACTCCTTGAGTGTGGAAGTTGTCGGGTTTGAGCAATTGATAGACGAGTATCCCAGGTGTTCGGATTTTGGGGGAACATACGTGTCACTCTTAGGTGCCTAGCATAGTTTAGGTGAGTTCGTGCTGAAAGATGGTTTCCTTTTCAAAAGAGACCGACTTTGTATTCCCCGCACTTCCTTCCGGGATTTTCTTGTTTGGAAGCTTCATGCTGGAGGTATTGCTGACCATTTTGGTCGAGATAAGACCATCGCCCTAGTGGAGGATCGATTTTATTGGCCAAGTCTCAAGCGAGACGTAGCCAAAATTTTATGATAATGTTGAACATGTCAACTGGCAAAACAGAAGAAGCAAAATACTGGATTGTACACGCCATTGCCAGTGCCACGCATACTGTGGCAAGACATCAGTATGGATTTCGTGCTTGGACTTTCCAAGACAATTAAAAAGCACGATTCCATTTTTGTGGTCGTGGACCGTTTCTCAAAAATTGTCCACTTTCTCCCTTGTTCTAAAACGTCCGATGCGTCTAACATAGCTAAGATTTTCTTTGAGGGGGTGGTTCGATTACATGGTTTGCCTAAGACCATAGTGTCTGACAGGGATGTCCGGTTTACTAGTTATTTTTGGAAGACATTGTGGCATATGATGGGTACGAGACTCCAGTTCTCGTCTGCCTACCATCTTGAAACTGATGGCCAAATTGAAGTTGTGAATCGAAGTCTCGGAAATCTACTACGATGTTTGGTGGGTGAACACATTAAAACTTGGAACTTAGTCCTGCCAGTCGCCGAGTTTGCATATAACAGTTCAGTTAATAGGTCTACGGGTATGAGTTCATTCGAGATTGTTAGTGGTTATAAACCTAGACTACCCATAGATTTGTTACCTATGTCAGTCACCCAGAGGACCTTAAAGTCAGCCGATGCATTTTTCCATCACATTCATGAGTTGCATGCAGAGATTAGGAGGCGGATAAATGCAAGTAATGAACAATACAAAATTTCAGTTGACTTACATCGTAGAATTCAAGAATTTAATGAGGGTGATTATGTAATGGTTAGGATGAGGCCAGAACGGTTCCCACAGGGTACCGTTAAGAAGTTACAAGCACGCAGTGCTGGACCATTTAAAATTCTGAAAAAAATTGAGTCCAATGCGTATGTGATAGATCTTCCACCTCGCATGAGGATTAGTTCAACATTCAATGTGGAGGATCTAATGCCTTGTTCAAGCCATCCCATAGACCCTAATTTTGTTCCAAACCATTGGCCAATTTCTGAATTTTCTTCCCAACCTACACCACCTATGCCTACTATACCTGAGATAAGAGAAGAAATTGAAGGAATTGTGGATGAGCAAATTGTTTTCACTCGAGACGGTGGATTTCAGAGGTACTTAGTGAAGTGGAAGAACAGACCATCATCCGACTGTACATGGTTGACGGAAGCAGAGTTGCAGCGACTAGATCCAGATTTGTTAGAAAAGCACAAGAGTTTTATCTCGCCGGAGTCGAGATCTTCTCAGCCGAGAGGAGTTGATGCGGATACCAGGCCATTCAAAGTATATCAACATAGGAGGCGTGCATTACCTGTGTCAATGTGGTTAGATGACGGATACGGATTGGGTCTCTAGAGGTTGAAGACCTTACACATGTGTTCGTGACATGTGTAAGTTGCTTAGAGGAGACATTTGGACCATTGGATCGCGAGAAGGGTGTGATCGGACCGTTGGATCGTCATGGCCCACCTTCACTACACCTTCACGGCACTATCATCGGGGCCCATTGGGCATCTTAAATTTACATTTAGTTTATGAACATTTGAATTAATTATGTTTTAAGATAGTTTGTGCACAATTTTGCGTGAATTTTTTTTTTTTTTGAAGCTTTTTTTTAAGTAGGGGTATTTTGGTAATTTCATGTAATTACGAATTTTCTAAGGGTTGCCCTAAACCCATAACACATTATGTTATGTTTATGAAAGAAAAAAAGGAGAGCTTTTGGCTTCTGACGATCTTGTCTTCGACTTCCAGTGATTGGAAGAGGGCGTGAGGCCCAGGTAAACAATTTTCTCATCCCCTACTTCTTTCTCCTTCTCTCTTTTCTCAAGATATTCTTCTCTTTAACCCCATTTTCTTCTTTTTCTCCTAATCTCAAAAGATTCTCATTCCCTTTTCATCCCCACATAAAACCCATCACCCAAAATCTACATTTGAAGAACCACCATATTTTTTTTTTTCTGAATTTTTCAGATTTTCAATCCAGGAAATTCCTATTTTTCTGGATTAGAAAATCCACTTGGATCGTTAGACGGACCTATTGCAAGACGAAAATTCTATCTTTCGCCGGATCCAATTAAATTCAGATTTTAAGATTCAACACTTCATGTTTGTGATGGATGGCCCTAATCAATGCTATATTGACCTTATTTCTTTCTTGTGTTTATGATGTATGAATCAGGCTGATATATATATATATATATTTTTTAAAGATTGCATGAATCTGCCCCTTTTCAAATACCATGATCATTTGAGGTTAGATTAGGCCATCCTACATCAATAATCCTAACCTAAGCTACCAACATTATAACATAAGATCATTAAATAAAAAGAAACTGGGATCTAATGGATGTAGGGACATCCAATTAGTATAGGGTATAGTCTATTTCAAAATAGGAAACCTAATATAACCTAAGGTGAAAATTAATGTTCGAGTAATTTGGGAAAGTAGGAAAATTAAGAATTTTAGGTTTAGGGCTGGGGTTTCGTGGATGGAAGAAAGGGGTTTTGATATTGTAGGATTTGTACGTGTGGCCGTACAGTCATGTGTGGTGTGGGAGGATGGGTTTAGGTCAGTTAGGGTTTAGATTGTGGATGTGTATAGGAAAGTAAGGTTTGTGAGAAACTGAAGATCTGGTACAGAGAGATGAAGAACCTGAAGAAAATACCTGGATGGGGGAGAAAAGATAAGATGGTGTGGGGATAGATGGAGACTTCGCACTTCTGTTAATGAAGATTAGCCTTACACTAATCTTCTTTCCAAATCGCATAGAAGTATCTTCAAATCGCATGAAGAGGGAAGAAGAAAGCAAGAACTTTTTTTTTTTTTCCCTCTTATATATATATATATCACAAAATTCAATCCCCTTTTTTTTATACATTCAAGAAGTTTCAAAAATTACAATAATCTCTATCTTGTGAGTCTTAACGAAAATAGCCCTAGTCTAACTAAAATCAACCAAAACACTCATAATGTGTCCAAATATAAAATAATAAAAAACTTAATCCTAAAAGATGATAAAGTCTAAAACTGATGTGGACGATCAATGGCCTGATCATGTAATTCATATGATTCAATGGCTCGATCGTCGCGTCCCTCCAATCCAACGGTCTGGATCACTCCATAAAGCAACCCATGTGCATTTTTCCAGTGTTGTGTTTTCCAGATGCTCGCACATGCACATGGGGTCTTTAGCATGATCATGGGTACTCGCCTAGCCACAGGAAAATCGGTGTGGCCTGCCTCTTTGTCTGATACGTACGTAAGGTCGTACATGACGTGATGTCCTCATCACAAGGCCTTTTAGATATGAAGCATCCTGGTTGGAAATGGATGGCTTCATGCATTTGGTTGTCGAATGGTGGTCATCTTTCTTTGTAGTTGGATATGCTGGATTTAGATTGAGCAGAAAGTTGAAATTATTGAAGGATGAAATTAATTTGTGGAAGAAAGAGGTGCTTGGAGCTCGAGAAGAGGTATTTGACAGAATGGTGGAAGAAATTCATAAGAGGTATTTGACAGAATGGTGGAAGAAATTCATAAGTTGGACCTCTTAGAAGAAAGGAGGAGCTTGTCGGCGGAGGAAAAAGCAAAAAGGGATGCTCTTTATGTGTTATATGCTAACTGCTCCAAGGAAGAGGAAATTAAATGGCACCAAAGATTGAGAGCGGTATGGCTTAAAGAAGGTGATAAGAACAAGAGATTTTTTCATAGTATTCCTAGCGCTTGAGCTCGTGCCAACAATGTTTCTAGTTTGATAGTGGATGGGTTGGCGACTTTGGATAAGAGTAAGATATATGAAGCCATTGTGCAATTCTACAAGAAATTATGGAAATTTTATTCAGTTGAAAACCTGATGTAATGGAGGAGTTGCATGCTAATGAATAACTGCAAATTTTCTTTATTGAATGCATACCATCTTCCAGATGGCCTAAAGGTATATGCAACTTTAGAGTTGCATTTCATTGTGTACAATCAGGTGCATCCAATACTGAACCTTCAGTATTGGCGAAACTTAGCACTGGACGGTGACAAGTCTCTATTTCTGCTAAACTCCTGAAGGTTGACTGCAGATTAGATTATTTTTAATACTTACAGTGTGCTGCCTTTGTTACTCATTGAGGGTTTGACTAAAAGCTATATACATTTCTTTTCCTGTTCCTACTGACCTACTGAAGGCTAACTGTAATATAGGATTCCCTTTGTATGTAATTTTCATGGGCACCTATCATTCACTTCAGGGATCTGTTTTTATTTCCATGCTTGATTTATTTTTTTTCTTGTATCTTTGTTGTCTAGGTTGGAATTTGACAATCCTGATAGACCTGAAAGTAACAACCTTCTTTCAATTTATCAACTAGTTACAGGAAAGACAAAAGAGGTATTGGAATTTATGTTGTGGTCACCTGTTACAGTAAAATGGAACTCATGCTTTGTGCAATCTTACCTTCACTTTTCATATGTAAGTTATATGTAGCTATTCTTTTATTATTATTATTGTCATTATTATTTTTACTTCCTTTCTAAGGTTATTCATGTGTAATTATCTTATAAAAATTAGGGTGCGGTTGGATGCGCTATTGAATTGAATTACAATTCTTCATCTGATAAAATGAACATGACCAGATAGTGATTCTGCATTGTTCATACTGATGGATTGTGAGCTACTTTTGGGTTGGACTTGAAGTGAATGCAACTGCTATTTGAGGACTATTTTGTCAGTATGAATACCAGGAAATACTAAGAAACCTTATCAATTTTCGTTGTCATTATGAATACTAGGATAACTTGTCAAATTTGTCATTTCCTCTCGATTAAACATACTGTCCGTGATTCAATTTACTTATGCATTAACCTTAAAATTATTCATGAACTAGGAACTATAAGATCTGTTTCTGTGACTTGTGAATCAACTTCCATATTCGATGTTTCCTTGTCTTATGATATGCTGATGTTGTGACTTTTCAATAGGACCTATAATTAATATGGGTCACCATGTATGTTCACATGTTGCGGTTCCACTGCCTGTACCTGTTGATGCAGGAGTGACTACACTTGCTTCAACATCCCTCTTATTGTTCCATTATGCTGCATCATGCTCTTCTATATGCATTAACATGCTTTCTCTAACATAATGTTCTATAACATCAAATAAGGAGGTTTATTTTCTTCATGTATCTTCAAATGCATAGTTTGGGTTCTTTGCCAAATAGTTCCCAAGAAAAAAAGAAACATGTTCTCCTGCTGACTGGAAAAAGGAAACCTGTAAAAAAAAGATGGGTGTGGGGCCTCAGGCCAAAGGCTAGGCTGGTTGTCACACTTCTCTAGTCTCAAATGCAATGTCTTGGAGGGGATTTAAGTGGTGGTTTTGAGGCTAAACTTCAGTTGGTTTAAATAATACAGATTGAAATGCGACAGTCTTTCAAGGACCAAAGGTAGTGATTCAATGTGATTCCTTCAACTGATGCTTTCGCTTGATCAATGGGCTCTCTACCTGAATGATTGGGATCTCATATGAGGTGGGGTGTCTACAGCTGTATATCTTGTTTCACCAATCAATTCTGGGTCCCTATGATGGGGACATCACGCGCATGCGCACGCCCCCCACCCTACGCATGTACTCAAGGAGGAGGAAGGCCTCACTATCGATCCGGATCGACGACGACATCTATGGAGGACCTCTTAGTTAGGGGGCCGTGTTATGGAGCATTGGAGTGGACCCAATCATCATAGGGATTCCACCATTGGATCTCATGATCGTGGCTCACTACCCTAGATGATCTAGGATTTTGAGTTTTGGTTATTATCGTTATTAGAAACATTATAAAAGGTTTTGATTGCATTGATTAGTTGTTATTTTTGTTACTTTGTCTCTAAGTAATAGTGTGCGCATATGGCGTGGCTTTTGGGGTTTAGAGTTTTCTTATAAATAGGCAACTCCATGTAGGTTTTTTGTCATTGAAGTTCATGAATAAAATTCTGCATTTTTTCTTCTCTATTCCTCGGAGTTGAAGAAGCTAATTGAGTGCGAAACCTTCCATTCCTTGAAGGGATAACTACCGTGGTACGAAGCCGCAACCATTTCAAATCGTCCCCACCTCTTACACCCCACATCCATCATATCCCACAGCCTTCATATATTCAACTTTATTTTTTCTTTGCACCCACATTCTCCTTTACAGAAGATTTTCAAATTCTGGCTCACCAAGTGGTCGAAACTTCGGCAGAGTACCACGCACACACTGGACTGCGGATTGATGTGAGGGTGGACCTCCCTTGGCCAACCAACCTCTAGCTGGCCGTTTCCAGTTTTGTGGGCCCCACACATGTGCGGACAGGAACCCACGCACGTGCGTTTAGGCTGGGCTACTGTCCACACGTGTGAATTGTCTTAGGTTATTCTCTCTCCCCTATTTCACTCCTCTCTCGCCTTAAAATCCTAATCCTTACCTTAGATAATTCCAAATTCCAAGTTTTCTAACTTTTGCAAACCCTAGACTTTCTCCGAATTGAAACATGGTGAATCTCTTGAATTGGGGAACAATCCTTTACAAGAGTGGATGAATCTTACACTCCTTTGGGCATTGTTTGGTTTATAATTTTATTTTTCAGCCCTAAACGTGTGTAGGCTTTGACCCCTGTAGATTCCACTTGTTGAATGTTTGATCGTATGTGGGATGTGGAATTTTGTGATTGTTTAAAATTGGTATGATCTAAAGCTTGAAATCTTGCATGTCATATTTAATTTCATGTCTTGCATCACCCTATCCTCCAACAAGCTTTCATATCCCTTTCGACCAACACCGATTCAACTCCTCTTAGGTCTTCGTCCTGTCGTCTTTTCAAGTCCTTTAATCCTAATCAATGCTCGTCTCTTTATTGGAGCCATCTCTGGTCTACATTGCACATGACCAAATCATCTCAATCCTCCCTGTCATCATTTCCTCTTACTAAGACTAAGAGGATGCTTGGGATGACCTCAGTCTTAGTCCTATCCTTCTCAATCTTCCCTACATTCTTCCTGAGAGAGGAAGGGAGAACTTTTGCAAGCTTGCAATTTAATGATGTATAGGTTCTTAATGATGTTTACTTGGTTTGAGGCCTTAATCATTTAGGGCCTGTTTGGATACCACTAAATAAGTTACTTTTTAACTCAAGTCATTAAGTTATTTTTTGCACTTGGGTCTGGTTCCATGGCTCAGTGGTAGACAACCTCTGTTTCAACACTGAGATCATGGGATTGAGTGCCCATGTGGGGGGTGTGTGTGTGTGTGAAAAAGTTGCTTTTTGCGCTTAAGTTAGTTTTTTTTTTTTTTTGGATATCAAAATGTGGTAAAAAAAAACCAGAATAGTTTGCCTTGCTTTTATAATCCAACGCAAACACATTTATATTTCAAAAAAAAAAAAAACACTTGAAAGAGACTTAACTCTCTAAGAGAAATAGAGAAAGAACCATCCAGCCATCTTTGATTGATCTACAATTTCCATCAACCAAGAACACCTCTAAACACAGAAGAGAAGTACGCAACTTGGGTGAAACCATGGTTTCAACCCCTATTTAGGATGCCAAAATTCAATGAGAAGAAACAAAGCATATCTCTTGCGAAATCATCCCCAGCGTCACCGTTCAATTGTCTCCATTGCCCAACAAACAGTTCTCAGTCAGCGTCTGCAGAGCAGACCTCTTCTGTAACAACTCATTGTTGGCATTTCCAATGATCTTTTCTTTCAACATAATCTTCAGCCGCCTCAAGCTCTTCTTGTCTAATGACCTCTGTCTTCTGTCCTCACCCTTATTCAAGTCTTCAACCACAGCAGTCATTACCTTCCTCAAGCTCCCAAACTCCTTCGGTTTCCTTTTTCCACTGTCACCGCCCACGTTGTTATTCTCCTTGTCAGCATTCTCCAATACCTTGCCCTTGATCGGCGTCCATTTCTTATTCGATATGCTCAGCCTCAGAGACTGATTGCTCTTATTTCCCAACATTTTCCTAGAATTCTCCTTGTTAGCATCCTCCAAAATCTTGCTTGTGATCGGCGTCCGTTTCTTATTCGACAGCCTCAGAGACTTGCTCTTATTTCCCGACATTTTGTCGGAATCTGATGCATCAGCTCTGTTAGACTTCAAAGTCATCGGAGTCTGACTCACAGCATGATCACTGATCGGAAGCTCTCCGTCAATCTCAGGAGCCGGCACATTGGGATTCTCAGTGCTTAAGTTAGTTTGGTAAACATGATTGCAAAAGTAACTTACGTGCTTAAAGCTACTTATCCCCATCAAGGTGTCCCATATCGGTTACGTATCGGCCGTATCGGCCGATACGTAACGGTATCGGTTAAGGCCGATACGCGTATCGGTCGCGTATCGGCCGTTACAGTTTTTTGTACCCGTATCGGCCCGTATCGGCCGATACGTGTCCGTATCGGACCGTTACGGGGGCGTAACGGTCACCCGTAACGGTCAGAAAACGGTCACTTTTTTTCCTGTTTTTAAGCACTTTTTTTGCTGTTTTTTCCAAACTTCTTGCTTCCAAACTGTTTTTCACTCCTTCTAATAGTAATTTCGACCAACCTTGGCTAGTTTTTTGGGACAAAAACACATTATATTACGGATTTGGTTGAATCAAAGCTCGGTGGGCCATTTTTCAGAAATTCTTCAAAAATAGGTATTTACTTTCTTTAATATGTTTTTCTGTTTTAATCATGCCATATGATGTGTTAATCATAGTAGAACATGATAATGTGCATTTTACAGATTTGGGGTGCCATTTAATATTTTTTTTATATTTTTTTCTATTTACGCATGATTTTTGGGCCCTTTTTTTAAAATTCAAAAAATCAATTTTTAATAGTTGTTTTGCTGTTTTAATGATGCCATATGATGTGTTAATCATAGTAGAACAGCTTAATGTGCATTTTACAGATTTGGGGTGCCATTTTATATTTTTTTTATATTTTTTTCTATTTACGCATGATTTTTGGGCCCTTTTTTTAAAATTCGAAAAATCAATTTTTAATAGTTGTTTTGCTGTTTTAATGATGCCATATGATGTGTTAATCATAGTAGAACAGCTTAATGTGCATTTTACAGATTTGGGGTGCCATTTTATATTTTTTTTATATTTTTTTCTATTTACGCATGATTTTTGGGCCCTTTTTTTAAAATTCGAAAAATCAATTTTTAATAGTTTTTTTGCTGTTTTAATGATGCCATATGATGTGTTAATCATAGTAGAACAGCTTAATGTGCATTTTACAGATTTGGGGTGCCATTTAATAATTTTTTTTATATTTTTTTCTATTTACGCATGATTTTTGGGCCCTTTTTTTAAAATTCGAAAAATCAATTTTTAATGGTTGTTTTGCTGTTTTAATGATGCCATATGATATGTTAATCATAGTAGAACATGTTAACGTGCATTTTACAGATTTGGGGTGCCATTTAATATTTTTTTTTATATTTTTTCCTATTTACGCATGATTTTTGGGCCCTTTTTTTAAAATTCGAAAAAACAGTTTTTAATGGTTGTTTCGCTGTTTTAATCATGCCATATGATGTGTTAATCATAGTAGAACATTTTAATGTGCATTTTACATATTTGGGGTGCCATTTTATATATTTTTTATATTTTTTTCTATTTACGCAAGAATTTTGGGCCCTTTTTTTAAAATTCGAAAAATCAATTTTTAATAGTTGTTTTGCTGTTTTAATCATTCCATATGATGTGTTAATCATAGTAGAATATGTTAATGTGCATTTTACATATTTGGGGTGTCATTTTATAAATTTTTCTTTGTATTTTCGAATTAGTGACTTTATATTTTTATTTGCTTATATTGGACAGGTTTTGGAGCTTCTTAGGGTTTAGTTAGAACATAAAATTATCTTTATTAACATAGGTCATACACTCATACTCATATCCTAAACCTAAAGAAATGTCTGGGTCTGGCCAACAACAAGTAAGTGAGGATATTGGATGGCAACATTGTGAGAGGGTTGGTGGTACTAGGCACCAAATAAAGTGCAAGTATTGTGATAGGATAGTGTCTGGAGGAATTACCCGTCTCAAACAACATTTGGCACATCGAAAGGGTCAAGTTGCGCCATGTGTCAGAGTACCGAGAGAGATAATGTTATTAATGCAAGCTAGTCTGGATGAGTCGAAGGGTAAACGTGCTGCTGTACAAAAGAAGAGAGATGATAGTATAGAAGCAGCTCGACAGGAGGTGTTTGGTCCTGAATATATGGGCATTCGTGATGAAGATATTATTGATTCTGACGAAGATTCAGATCGGGAATTAACCATAGCTAGGAGAGAGAGCGTGCGTCTAGCTCGTGAAGAGGAAGAACGTCACCGCATGTTTGGCACGCATGGGTCAGTGCGTGATACAGGAGGGGGCAGTGGGAGTGGGAGTGGGACAGGGAGTGCAACTGGAAGTGCAACTGCTTCTGCAGCTGGGACTGAGGGTAGGGTGGGTAGGTTTGGTGGGTTACGACGTATATTTGGGAGCCGACGACAGACATCTTCACGTGATGCCCATATACATTTGGATGAAGAAGTAAATGAGCCTAGGAGACCCTCTATTGATCCAATCCTGTTTAGGAAAGAATCAACTAAACAAAAGAAGATAAAACAAATGTGGAGTAGAACTTCCGTTGAGAAATTAGGTAGAGCAGCAGCAAAGTTATTTATACATGCTAACATACCTCCTAACGCGACCAATTCTCCATATTGGCAGGTGATAATTGATGCAGCAGCAGAAGCAGGTGAAGGAATAAAAGCTCCCACGGCTAAGGAGATTAGGGGGAAATGGACAGATGCAGAGTATGTGGATGTGAAAACATACGTGGCTACCTTTAAACCTGTATGGCAAGCCAGAGGATGCACGATCATGTGCGATGGTTGGACTGGCCCAACCAGACGCAGCATGATCAACTTCATGGTGTACTGCCACTTGGGAACTATATATCACAAATCAATTGATGCCTCAGAAGTAACAAAAAATTCTGATTATATTACTGGACTAATGGATAAAGTTGTGGATGAGATTGGAGAGGAGAACGTAATTCAGATTGTGACTGATAATGAAGCATCATATAAGCTTGCAGGACATCTGTTGATGAATAAGAGAAAACATCTTTTTTGGTCACCATGTGCTGCCCATTGTATTGATCTTATATTGGAAGATATTGGGAAGAAGAAGAATGTTAAGGAAATGGTCGAAAGGGCAAGGGAAGTAACGACGTTTATTTACAATCATAATCAAGTAGTCGCAATAATGAGAAAGTTCACGAAAGGACGAGAATTGTTGAGGCCTGCGGCGACTAGATTCGCAACAAACTTTATAGCATTAGAGAGTTTATTCCAGCATAGGGGAGAGTTGAGTGAAATGTTCGCTTCCCGACAATGGCTCAACACAAAACATGGGAAGAAGACATCAGGGACACCGGTCGACGTTGTGAACACCATACGGGACAACAAATATTGGAAGAAGGTTAAGGCGATCCTAAAGGTGATGGAGCCACTAATGAGGGTACTCCGTCTTGTTGAAACCGATGAAGCACCTACCATGGGCTTCCTATATGATGCCATGGATAAGGCAAAGCTTGCAATTCAACGTGATTGTAGAAGCTGGGAGACTTATTGGAAGATGATCGACAGGAGATGGACAAAACAACTCCATCACGATCTTCATGCAGCAGGTTATTACTTAAATCCTAGGTATAGATATGCCCAATCATTTGTTGCGGATGATGAAGTTCGTGTCGGGCTAAAAAATGTGATAAAGAGATTAGAACCTGACTTAGATCTGCAAATAAAGGCGTTGAATGAATTAGATACATTTGGAAATCGCCTTGGTAGTTTTGGAGATGCTCTTGCACAGCATGCAGTATCTAGGTTGCAACCGGCCGAATGGTGGATTAATTTCGGAGAGAGTACGAAGGCTCTCCAAAAAATTGCAGTAAAAGTTTTGAGCCAGACAACATCTTCCTCTAGCTGCGAAAGGAATTGGAGTTGTTTTGTGCTCATTCATTCAAAGAATAGGAATAGATTGCAGACTAGAACATTAGATAGACTTGTCTTCATGCACTACAATATAAAATTAAGAATGCGACGACATCATAGGAGCATTACAGCTGCCGATGACGGAGACTACTGTCCAATAAACTTGGACAATATTTATGATGAGGATGACCCACTTCTACCTTGGTTGGAAACAAGGGAAAAACAAATTGAAGAGGATAGTGAAGAATTGAAAATTGATGACCTAGAAATACGCAAAGCACAACAAGAGAGTCGTGCAGATGTGTTGGACCCAGTAAGAGGGGCAGCGTTTATGACACGTACGGAAACGCCTCGAGATCAACAAAAGAGTACGAGTAGTGGTAGCGTGTCCGTGTCGGATGATGATGACGATGACCCCCCTGCCTCTGGTGCTGACACTTCTGGTGTTGCTCAACGCCCTATTCAGCCGTCTACAGATCGCGATGCCGATGAACATCGACGAGGTGGTACACGAGGTCGAACCTACGAGTGTACCGAGTCACGATACAGCCAGCAGGAGGGTACATCTAGTGGTGCACCGCGTCCGGGAGGTCCGGAACATCAGCAGGCTCATGGTCTTGGTTATTATGATGGATATTCTTATGATCAATTGGATTATAATTATGATGGTTATACTGAGCCCGTTCCATCACATTCATGTTGGAGTAGCCCTCCCGATCAATATTCATATGATTATAGATATCCAGATCCAAATCCAAGTTACTCATCACAGCAGACGCACTCTCAATCTCAAGATTCTCAACAGCCTGAGTATGGTTACCAGCATGGCTATTCGACGGGCACTGGTGGATATCCTTACTCAGGGTCAGAGTCGTTACTTGGTCAGGATCAGTCATCCTCTGGTTTCGTTGATCTAGTATTTCCTTCTGGCACTGGATATTATGGATATGCAGAACCTACACCTATTGGACAGCCTCAGCCTGATGGTGACGATGACGATGATGTGGAGGTCGAGCAACCACAAAAAAGCAGATTTTCATTTTGGTGGTGACTTGTGATTGTGAGTATATATTTGTATTAAGGTAAGTATTTGCATTTTGCAGCAGACAGCTCACAAGTATTATTGCAAGAAGCCATGTAATTATGCACACACTTGACACTGCCGAACTTGTATTTAAAATAGCTCCCCTGACAACCAATCAAGTAATCCTTAATCAAGTTGCAGGGGAGTATATCAGACACTACTAATTTTATTTTTTTTAATATTCTTGACTTGAGGATGACAGGTCATAGACATGAATCACAGTCACCTGCACACTGCACAGGTATGTTCGAGAACGAGAAATTCCTCAAAAATAATTGCAAACACACACCTAATGTAAGATATTTACATATTACATTCATTCTAATATATCTATCATTGGTAGTAGATAGTTAGAAAATTAAATATATGAATTTTGTAGTCAAATTCAGGTTATCTGGTTCATAAATTCATCAGACAGTCCGATACAACTTCTCACCAAAGAGTGGACCGTTACGCCCGCATAAACATGTTCCATTTTATAAATGAATGCATATTTGGAATGCTTAGAATATTCCGGATTTAATTCATATTTTTTCATATTTTTTTGGCAAAAAAAAAATTTTGCGCCGTTACGGGCCGTTACGCCCCCGTATCGCCGTTACGCCCCCGTATCCGTATCGGTTTTGGAGGTCACCGATACGCCAACCGATACCGATACGGGACACCTTGATCCCCATAAGTTTTTATTTGTTTATTTATTTTAATTTTTTAATTTTTAAATTAGCTTTTGACTTTTCACTTTCTACTTCAAATGAGGCCCTGCATGATGGACTGTCCACATTGAAGGTGGAGCCCACATGATGGATGGTCCACATCAAAGGTGGGCCCCACATGATGGATCACCCATATTAACATGGGCCCACATAATGGATGGCCCATAACACAGGTCGACCCCTAGTGATAAATAGCCCACATCCAAAATGGGTGGGTATGATGGATGACCCACTTCAAAGGTGGTGCCCACACAATGGACGGTCCACATCAAAGGTGAGCTTACATGATGGGCAATGGACATTGAAGCTGGGCCCAACATGATGGATGGCCCACATCGAGATGCCCCCACATGATGGATGGTCCACATTAAAGGTTGGCCTATAATGATGAATGACCAACATCCAAGGCAGGCCCTACATGATGGGCAACTCACATTGAACGCATGGTTCACATGAAGGATAATCCACATCAGAGGTGGGCTACACATGATGTGCGATTAATAATAGTGGGCCCCACATGATGGATGATCCACATCAAGGTGGGCCCCACATGATGGATGGTCCACATCAACGGTCGGCCCTAATGATGAGTAGCCCATATCCAAAGCGGGTCACACATGATGGATGGCCCCACATCGGAGGTGGGGTCCACATGATGGATGATCCACATCAAAGGTAGGTCCCACATGATGGATGGTGGATATTGAAGGTGGGACCCACATGATGGATGGTGGATATTGAAGGTGGACCCTATGTAATGGACGGTGCACAGTAAGGGTTGTCCCTAATGATGAATGGCCTACGACCAAGATGTGCCCCACATGATGGACGACTCACATCAAAGGCAGGGCCCACACAATGAATGGTCCACAACAAAGGTTGGCCCCACATGATGGATGGTGGTTGATGGGGACCGAACGGACTTAAGGGATAAATACTAATGATGTTGGAAACCAAGCATACTATTGGCTGATAAGTATGTTGTTTACCAAACATGTTAAGTATGTTGTTTACCAAACATACTTATCTACTAAATAAGTAGAAACCAAAATAAGCTACTTGTGGCATAAGTAGCTTATCTAAAGTAACTTACAATCGAAAGGCCCCCTTACTATACACTCATACATACACATGAACATACATAAAATACAAATCTATCCTTCAGTTAGCCTCAACATGATTGGCATGCATCATCATTATTCAGGTTATCAACTTCTACTTCTTCATCATCTTTTTATTATTTATTTATTTATTTATTTTTTCTACAGGAAGTCACACAAGAATGCAAAGATATGAACTGGGGCACATTTAAAATCAATCTCACGGACGCTTTGATTAACCATCTCCATCCCATCCAGGTTTCTATCGCTAATTATGATGCATTTGAAATGGATTCTTGGCATATTAGCTGGTTATTGCTGGTTCTCTCAGCAAATTCCTTGGCCGCCATATGAACGTATTTTTAAATGATAAAAAAATGCCTTATATCAATAACAAGGTATTCCATAATGGTAACAATGGCCGTTATACACTCTCTCTCTTGAACTCCCCCCCTCGAAAAGCCTGTACATGGTTACAGGGCCATCATGACCTTTACAGGGGGTTATGGGTCATTTTTTTCATTACGGCTGCTACCACCCCCTAATGTGTAACGGTTTCCACTGTTACCTTTATGTAACGGCCTATAAGGCCCCATCACAGCTGTTACGGCACACCATGATCAATAACCAAATTATGTGTAAAACTTCTCTCACCCCTATGGCTAAGCATGCAAGGTCACTTTCACCAGCTTTGCCAAAATCATACATTTTTTATTTTTTATTTTTCTTTTCGATATTTAGTTATCACAAGCAATTCTATTTGCAGACATTCATCTACTGCTGCCAAACCTGGATTCCACATACATTCCCATATGTGCCAATGTGGCAAATGTGCAAGATCTAGGTTGTTGATCAGATGAACCCACATGTTGAGGAAATAATGGACAGAAACAGCCAGTGGTGCACATTCAACATGAGCACGTCAGCTGGTCTTCTTACAATGTGGGACCCATGTGATGAATGGCCCATATCATGCATTCATACACCACACAGGTGCATGTGGGGGGTCTGGGTTTCCTGACAGCAGTGATACACTTGTGCAAGTGGAGAGCATTCCTCAATTATCGCTGGTTCCCATCACTACTTTTTTCCTTTTTCAGGTGCGCTACGAGGAAATCACATCTGATGCACCTTACTTGGATAAAGTACTGTTAGAGGGAGCTACAAAAGCTGCTGAAATAGCGGATGCTACTCTCAATAATGTCTACCAAGCGATGGGATTCTTGCGGAGATGAGCAGAATCAATGCTGTGAAAAGGTCAGTCGGAAAGCAACCTTAGAGTTAACTTTTGGATGATCCCATTAATGGCCCTCAGAGTGATTTTATTCCCAAGATCACTTTCTTGATGAGGGTAAACGGCTTCTTCCATCAAGAAGATTCCGCAGCAGCGTAATTCCTTGATACGCAGCAACCTCGTCTTCTTCTTTTCCGAGTATTGCTTTTCTGATGCTGCCATATTCTTTTCGTTTATTGAACTGCCAGCTTTAATACCAATAGCTGAATTAGGCTCGATTCTTTAATTCCTGCCCTTGTGAGGACAAGAACTGCTCTCCCTGCACAGGCAAATGTGGTATCGTATGTGAGATCCAGGTCATTCAACTGGGGGGCCTGACTGCTTTAGTCCTTCAGCCTGAAAATTAGTGGTTTGTTTATCAGGTGGGATAGTAATATGAAGTATACTTTGTTTACTGCCAGGCGAATTATTCCAAGTTACTGCCCCCAGTTAGGAGCCCTTGGCCACTTGAGGGGTGAAATGACTGTTTTGCCCTGTCGTCAATTAGGAGCCCTTGGCTGCTCCAGGGGTGAAATGATTGTTTCACCACTGTAGTTTAAAATAATGCTATGTTAATTACAAATTCTAATAAAGAGATGCTCCAATTAAGGTTGGCAATGGGTCGGGTCACCTACCTGGCCTGATGAGCCTGACCTGGCTTTGGGCTGGGCTTGGACCTACAAGCTTGGCCTATAGGCCATGCTATTAATTTTCCGGTTGGGCTTGGGCGGGCTCAAGTCATTTTAGCTTGGCCTGACTTCATATGTTCGTGTGTTATATCTTATGAATATGCTATTCCAATCCTCAGTTGGCAAATCCATTCATGTTGAATGTAGACAGTTGGTTTCATTCCTCTAAAATGTATATTTCTTTGTACATGTGGCCTACTTGATCAACGGATAGATTAAGAACGTTCAGATGGGAAGTTAGGATTTTATCAATTTACCGGTCCAGCTGACTTTTTGGCTTCAGGCCTCGGCTTGCTTGGATGGGTCCACACTGGGCTCAGGCCTTGATTCTTTGGCCTGACTCAAACCCGGCCCATCACCACCCCTAGCCCCAATGCTCTCAGAGCACTATAAGTTATATTGCTCCTAGTTGCATTGGTTCACTCCGACAGTCCAATCAATCTATAACATTTCATGGGCTATGTTGAAAAAATTCTCACTGATCTGGTTATCAAGTCAATCCCTGATGTGGCCTTATTTTCTATAGCCATCCTTTTTGTAAGCCATGGATGGAATGGTTACAATTTCCTAACAAAAGTGATTCTTGAGATTGTAAGCAATCAATGATGGGTCCTTAGAAATAGATGGATCAAAGCGTTTAAGTGGACGTATTTTTTGTGCAAACGATCTTGACCATCCATATTAAAGGTTATTGATCAAGCGCTGTTTGTCTGATTGGTGTGATGTTCGCATGGACCTAATGAACAGTCTGGAATAATGGATTGGATTGTCTAGGTGTCCCGATGCAACTAGGAACACTATAACTTAGTGCTGTGAGAGCACTGGAGCATTTCTCTCTAATTAATATGGGCATATATGGTCTATCTTTTCGTAACTGGAATTATAATATTAGTATGTTGCTTTTCTTTTCTGAGTCTTCTGAGAATGAGAAATAGGGCCGGTGGTTTAGCAATCCGTTCTAGACCGATGTTATATTGCGGGTCATGCTCTAAAAAAAAAAAAAGAAGTGAAAATCCCAGTTGAGTAGGTCCTAGCTACAATCTTGGGACCTTTTTCAGCTAGATTCGTATCCATAATGCATATTTCTTCTTAACCGTCTATTTAGAGGCCATGTATCGAGATACTGGGATTGCCTTTTGAGGATTTTTTGAGCATGTTACATCTATCATGGTATGCAACTTATCATTGGTTTGGATTACTGAGCAATGTGCCTCACATGCCGGAACTGAAAACCTATGTATACAGTGCAAAGCTCCGGAATCGTGAATCCTATAATTAGGGTACCCTCTAACACCATCAAAATCAAGCTGAAAAAAAACCTAATAGGCTGCTAGGATATTTTTTTTTTGGCTGCTGCTTGGATGAAAGCAAACATGTGTAGGCACAGGCTATTTAGGTCTTGTTGTATGAGCATATGCTAACATCGACATTCACCACGCGTAGCATATGTCACATGTTGGGCATTTGAAGATTGATGGTAACAAGTGCATTCATGTCACTTAAATGGTCTGCACGTGTGATGCATATGCACATAACATTGTATTTTCTGCGTGTACTGAATTAAGAATAAAACAATTCTCATTGTTATTCCAATTTACAAAGACATAAGTTTGTGAATGGGTCTGGCCCAACCCGTGGAAAATTATTTCGGAGCCCGAGCAGGAGCTGGTCCACTGATTATCGTTCCATTGGTATGTCCCTACACCCCAGTGTTTGAGTTCCTGACGTGCATATGAAGTAATATCTGTTATGTTTGCACACGTGTGTGGTTGTGCACTTGGCACTGAGTGAAATCTCGAGGTTGCACATTTGTGAGTTGCTTATGGTAGCTAGCACTGTTGATTCTTCCGCTGTAGGTGGGTGGGCCATAACACAAAAAAAATCAAGGGAATTGGATGTGGAGTCATCCGATCAGTGCCTGAAAACGGATAGCTCATCCAAAACAGAGCTGCAATCGCATTTAAAAATAAAAAAAAAATGCAACAAATGGATGGCTAGAACTGTCCAAATTCTGCAAAATTTGGCAACAAACGTATTTGCCATGTGAACGTAAGGATGGAACTGCAAAAATGGCGCCACATTCTTTCTAGTGGTGATTCTAGATTCTCTCTTTGCTTTCCCTGGGGTGCTTCTCTTTTTGGTTTGATCTGCTCAGTGGCTAATAAGCAGTGGAGACGTGATGGTCCATGTGAGACTATATTCTCCATTTTCATGCTGCTCTATACAGATCTTCACGATCCACATACCCTCTTTGTTATCTACAGAGAGATTCTATGATCCTCCCCGACTCATATGCATAGGATGCTCGATGTTTCTGTTTATGCCCAATGAGCCATTTACAATCCTAACCCTCCATTGGTGTCCATCTACATTCAACTGATAGAAGGTCAAAAGCTTGAATGGTTAGGATCATTCCGTAACACGGTCATCCACAATGTGTCCCACAGTATCAATGAGTTCTGGATCATTAAACAGTGGCCCACTTGTAGAAATTACAGACCTGCATATCATCCGGGCAGGATCATCTTAGATCCAAATTTAATGCACGATAAGGCTGTACTTGGGGTTGTTACAAGTTGGGCTCGGGGCTGAGCGATCTAAACCGTTGATCTGATATACCCAATCGGCATTGGGGTCTGCCCAATGAGCAGTTGTGATTGCTGAGGATGGACGCCCCAGTAACTACGAGTTGGGGCACTCATGCAGATTACCCACCTTGTGGTTTTGTAGTGCTCACTACTAAGCCATCTCATTCGCATGTTCCAAACAAGGCTGGCCAAGTCGCTGGTCGTCAATCGTCGCCAGCTGAATTCATTGTCTTTTCTGCTACACAAGTTAAAAATAGGTGTTGATCTGGTGAGCCGTGTGAGAATATTGCCAAGATTTTCAGAATACTGTGATATATTCGCGAATTATTCATCGTAAGATATTATTGTGAAATTTCAAAATCTCACATATTATTGTGAATGAAATGCGATAAATTCTTGCGGTTTTAGCATAAAAATTATTATGAGTTAAAGATAATTCATTTATATCTAAATAGTAAAATTTTGAAACATGTTTATTAATTTACAATAAATACTTTTTGATATTTTATTTTCAATAAGAATTTCGTGCTAATATCATGGGAAAATCATAAAAATCTGAAGACATCCCCCGAAATTTCCATGTCGAGAAATTGTCCATATGAGATCTGTCACTATGCTGGTAATGCTATAAAATTGATATGACTCAGATAAGTTTTTCCGAGTATTTTCATGTCTTAGTTAAGTTTGCCCAGTCAAAAGAATTGTTATTAGTTAAAAATTTTAAATTACGATAAATTTAAAACATGTGAGATTTCGAAAATATCTAAATAGTTAGAAATTTTAAATATGCTTATTAATTTATAATTAATATTTTTAATATCTTATTTCAGTGAGATTTTCCTAATAATATTGTGATGAAAATCTGAAAACTTCCCCTGAACTTTCCATGCCGGGTGCCTAGAATGAGATTTGTCACCATGCTGGCGAGGCTTCAAAATCAAGATAACTCGGACGAGTTTTTACAGAGTATTTTCATGGCTATTGCTGTCAAGTCTTGTTAGGGAGTGTTAATTTGCTTTTGGTAGAGGGTCTTGTTAAAATCAATTGTTCTTTAACTATTGTTTCATTGACATAGAAGTTGTATAACGTCTAAGGTATTAATATTACATTATTACTAAAGAATGGTATAGTTAGTTTTTTGAAAGATTTCTATTAGTATAGTATAATTAGTTTTTCTCAGACTTCTATTAGGTGGGCTTACATCATCAATGGGGCTTAGATTGACGAAACAAATTGAATGTTGGATATTTGGAATGAGCATTACCGGTGAAGCCAATGTTAGTTGTGATTGGATATTTGGAATGAGCATTACCGGTGAAGCCAATGTTAGTTGTGATTGGATATTTGGAATGAGCATTACTAGTGAAGCCCCGTGTGCACGTATACATAATATTTCAGAGAGAGAAATTCTTAAGGAAGACTCTTGGATGATTAATTACGATGGGTTGAACTACTCCTACCCTCATTTTTTTAAATAAATTCTTGGTCTTCTCATTTACATGCATACATACAACCTTTTCTACTATCTTAATTTTCTAGAAGATCATAATGTGTGAAAGATCAAGTTTCATCATCGTTTGTAAATATCAAACATGGCTTCCCATTTAGGTTTATAATCTAAATTAATTATAAAATTGGAGATTATCATAATGGGAATCCTTGACTAAATGTATTGCATTAAAAATTTGAAAGATTTTATTTATTTCGCTGTGCTTCAACTTAGAAATCTGACGCAGGAAAGGACGTGAGGTCGAGCATCGTCTTCCTCAAGAGGATAAGTATTCTGAATCCACGTAACTTCTCTGGACTCCTTACAGAGACTTCTCGAATCCACAAAGAAAGAAAACAAGAAAATAGAAATAAATTCTAATAAATTCGAAATTAATTGATGAATGAATAAAAATGAGTTCATAGCCCTTTAATTAGGGATACCAAGCAATGAAAGAGAAATTAAAATCAAACTACAACTGAAATTCCTAGTATTTGCAACTTACTATAAATAGTAAACTTACTATTTATAGACGGTTGCAATGTCTACTAGTGCACAAGGTTTTTGGCCAAAAATAGTAAGTGTCCTATTTGGCCTCACCAAGCTGTTCTCTTAATTTTTCTAAGCTCTTTTCGTGTTGGGTGCAACTCCTAAAGCCCAACGGATGAAGAGTTATAATGAAATTAAAACTTACTATTTATAGTAAAAATGAAATTAAAATAGGGAAATGATCATCGATTTGATAGTATTTCACAAATCTGGCTTGCACCTAAAGTAACTCGTTTTACCCAAAATCATATATTTTACGTCTGATAACTCATTTCGAATTGCAAGATATGCCCGATTTAAGGTTCGACGGTCCGGATCACTTCTGTCATCGACTGGGCCTTTTCTGATCCATCTTGGCCATGTAACTGTCCGTGACCCACTCTACATCAGTCTTCTCTACTTCAAAAGAACTCGTCCTAGAGTTCTCATCTTGCTCTGGTTCATAATACTCGGTCAGGTCCGCGATGTTGAAAGTCCGTGAGATTGCTATGTCATCTGGAAGATCAACAACATAAGTGTTGTCTTTGATCTTTTGAATAATTGGTACTGGTCCAATCTTTTTATTATTCAACTTTTTGTACGTTCCGGTCGAAAATCTTTCTTTGCATAGATGGACCATTACTTGGTCGCCCACCTCGAACACTTTTTGTCATTAATGCTTGTCTGTTTGCTCCTTGTACTTTTTGTTTGAGGCATGTAACTTGGTCTGTACGTCCCATGAATGCCCATGATCCTATCTGCCATATGTTCTGCTGCAATGCTCATGCTTGGGAGCTTGGGCAGAGAGACAAAGTCGAGTGTGTGGCGATGTACTTGTCCGTAAATAACCTGGAACAAGGATTTTCCTGTCGAGCGGTTCATCATGTTTTCAACGCAAACTCCGCTTGAGACAAGGCCAAATCCTACTGCTTTGATTTTTCTCCTGAAATACATCGAAGGAGATATCCCAATGTGCGATTCGTAACTTCGATTTTCCTGTCAGTCTGTGGGTGATAAGCGTTGTTGAACTGAAGTCGTGTATCGAATCGAGTTCACAAAGTCTGCCAAAAGTGGCTAATGAACTTCATATCATGATTAGAAGTAATATCTTGGGAAACCCATGTAGCTGGACAAGAATATATTCATCACGTGTGTTGTATCGAGAGTCTTCTTGCATGGAATAAAGTGTGCCATCTTGGAAAAACGATTTACTATCACAAACATCGAATCCATACCACGTTGGATTCGTGGGCGACCAAGCATGAAGTCCATGGATAAATACTTTCAAGGGCTGTCAGGCACGGGTAACGGGGTGTAGAGGCCCGTATTATGAGATTGCTCATTAGAGGTTTGACCAATATAACAACGTTGGACTGTCTTTCCCACATCACGTACCAATTGTGGTCAGTAATACCGCTCTTTCATAAGAGCTCATGTCTTGTCTCGCCCAATGTGTCCACTAAGGCCACCTCCATATAACTCTTGGATTATTTGTTCTTTTAAAGAACTTTTTGGGATGTATAGTCGATTCCCCTTGAAAAAGAATCCTTCTTTCATATGTAAGTTGTCGGGGTGACCTTCTTGGCATCTAATCCATGCATCATGGAAGTCATCGTCGTTGGCATATATGTCCTTGAAGCGCTAGAACCCAACGGCCTCATTGCTTATAGTGACTAACAAAGTTGCACGACAACTTAGCGCATCGGCTACTTTGTTCTGTTGCCTATACTTATGTTTTAGCACGAACGTGAATTCTTGCAAAAATGAGATCCACCTAGTATGCACACGGTTAATGTTAGCTTAGTTATTAATGAATTTGAGAGCTTAATGGTCCGTGTAAAGTATGAATTCCCTTTGAATCAAATAATGTCACTAGTGTCGTAGTGCTTGGACCACTACGTACAACTCGATCTCATATGTAGACCACTTTTTTTGTGCATTGCTAAGTTTCTTACTGTAGAAGGCTACCGGCCTACCTTCTTGAGACAAAACTCTCCCAATCCCAATATATGAGGCATCACATTCGACTTCAAATAGATTATCGAAATTGGGAAGTACAAGAACCAGAGTCGTGGATAACCTGCACTTAATTTTGGCAAAACTCCTGTTGGCTTTGTCAGTTCACTAAAACTGCCATTTCTTCATGCAATTTGTGATTGATGACACAATGGTGTTGAAAATTTTCATGAACCGACGATAGAATGTTGTCAGTCCATGAAAACTTCGCACTTCGTGAATATTTGTGGAAACATGCCATTCTTTTATTGCCTTTACCTTCTCCCCATCCACCCGAATACCCATGGATGTTACGAAAAAACCCACAAACAACAAGCTATCAGTCATGAAGCTGCACTTTTAAAAATTGAGATACAATTTATTTTCAGTGAGCACTTGAAGGACCTTTTTGAGGTGTTTTATATGGGTGGTTTCGTCTTAACTGTATATCAAAATATCATTGAAATAAACCACAAAAAATCGCCCAATGAAAAGTTTCAGAACTTGGTTCATCAATATTATGAATGTGCTAGGCATGTTCGAAAGACCGAAGTGCATGATCATCCATTTGTACAATCCTTCCTTAGTCTTAAAGGCCATTTTTCACTCATCACCCGGTTGTATTCGAATCTAATGGTAACCGATCCTTAGGTTCAATTTAGAGAATATTTGTGCACCCTCTAGCATGTCTAGCATATCATCCAACCGTGGTATATGAGACCTGTATTTGATGGTGATTTTGTTGATGGCCTGATTGTCGACACACATGCGCTAACTCCCATATTTATTTGGAGTTAATAGATTTGATACGGCACATGGGCTCATACTTTTTCAAATAAGACCCTTATGAATCAGTTCCTCCACTTGTTCTTACAGAATCTCGCACTCATTCGGACTCTTCTGATAGTGAGGATGATTAGATAAATTGGACCCAGGGACAAATTCGATATGGTACTGGATATCCTGCATGAGGGGGTAACCCATTGGGAAGGTCATCAAGCCAAATTTCTTTGAATTCATGTAACAAGGGCCTTAGTCTTTTAAGAATGATATAGGTTTGAGTTCTTTTCCTTTTACAAATAATGCATAAGCCTGTCATATTTCTTTGGATTCTTCCACGAAGTCTTGTTTGGTTAAGAGAAAACAACCATTCAATTTAGAAGTTTCAAGTGGTCTCTTTGGATCCATAGGGACCAATATAGTATTCTTGTCGTCCTTGACGAAGATATATATGTTATCTCGCCCTTTATGACTGCCGTCACGGTCAGATTGATAGGGTCAACTGAATAGTATGTGACATGCTTCCATGTCAACCACATCATATACTACTTCATCCTTATAATGTTTGCGAATTGAAAAGGATATGGTTCATCGTTCAGTTACCTTTGTTTCACTAACCTTCTTGATCTAACCGATTATGTATGGGGAGGGATGACGCTCCGTTTTCAATTGTAATTTTTCACCATGACCTTGGAGATAATGTTCTTGCTACTCCCACTATTAATAATCACGTCACAAACTTTCAATTCACCGTACACCTAGTTTGGAAGATGTTATGCAGTTGTGGATGTACTTTTTTCTTGGCGCATATAATAATCGCCTTACGACGAGCGACTTGTCGCGATCTTATTGAACCCAACCTAAATCATCTGCCTCGTCCTTGGTGGTGTGCTCTTGTTCTTTAACATCTCGATCTTCATATGTGTTATCAGTACTACCATCATTGATGGCAAGGTTCGCCACTTTTCACTAGGGAAAAGTATTTGATAAGTGGCCTGAATGGTCACAACGATAGCAGTTGTCGGGTCTTGGCTGAGCATAGGGGTTCAAAATTCTACTTGGACTAGCAGCAGTTGATACTCCCATTTAGGGTTTAGCTTGCTCGCTTCCCTGATCTCAGCTCTCAGACGTAGGAGGTTGAGTGCATGCTCCTATGGGCTTCTTCCCCTTGGGCTGTGGAGCTCCGTGGGGCGGACTTGCCGCAGCGACCCTTGCAGTAGGATAAGTCTATGTGTTAGGACGTTCAAGTTGCACTTTCGTCCAAGTAGCCAACTTGATTGAATCATTCATCGTCTAGACGGACTGCATCTCGACCCGATCCTGGATTGCAATATGCAATCCATCGTCAAATTAAATAACTTGCTGCGATTCAGTCTTGATCAAATCGTTACGCGCCGTTAGGAGTTAAATTTTTTTTGCGATTCTCTCACTAAACGACTACCCTGTCAACAATTTTGACGTTGTTGGAATAATACCTGATCGTAGTCGCTAGGGAGGAATCGGGCACGTAGTAGTTGCTTCATTCGTTGCCATGTGCGAATTGGTGATTTCATCTCTTGGTTCTTGCGAGTTGTAGTAATTTTCACCAAGTTGAAGATCCGCCCTTCAACTTGTAGGCCACAAGCTTGACCTTCTTTGCTTCAGGGATGTTTATATAGTTGAAGAATTACTCAACTTTAGAAAGCCAATCGAGAAAATTTTCAATGTGTAGTTGGCCATTGAAGCTAGGAATATCAACTCACATCTTGAATTCCTGATCTGTTCTATCTACTCGATTGCCGCCTGGTCTTGGGTGTTAGAAGATTATGTCGTCGATCTCCTCCTTGCTGAATCCCCTTTCCTCAGGAATAACCCTTGGATGTATTACCGGTACTATCCTGTGATCGGGGCGATTACGAGTTTTAACAATTGGCGGTAGAAGATTACTACCAGGAACACAGAGTTGCCCTAGGATTTCAGCCAAAACGGTCGACAAAAGATTGTAGCCCTTGCATGGCTTGCCGATTCTTTCATTGCGCTGTCTCGAAAGCTGCCGCTGTTAAAGGTAAATTTCCTGGAGCACCGCTAAAAGAATTGTTTCCCAACCCGTAGTTAGAAGTCATCGATATGAGGAAAAACCTTGCTTTGATATCAAATTAACTCAGGGAAGGACATGAGATCGAGCACCGTCTTCCTCAAGAGGATAACTATTCTGAATCCACGGAATGTCTCTGGACTCCTCACAGAGACTTCTTGAATCCACGAGGAAAGAAATCAAGAAAATAGAAATAAATTTTAATAAATTCGAAATTGATTGATGAATGAATAAAAATGAGTTCACAACCCTTTAAATATGGATACCAAGCAATGGAAGACAAATCAGAATCAAACTATGACTGAAACTCCTAGAATTCGTGACTTAGTATAAATAGTAAATTTGCTATTTATAGATGGTCGTGATGTCTACTAGTGAGCAAGGTTTTCGGCCAAAAATAGTATATGTCCTATTTGGCCTCACCATACCGTTTTCCTAATTTTTCTAAGCTCTTTTTGTGTTGCGCGCAACTCCTAAAGCCCAACGGATGAAGAATTATAATCAAACTAAAACTTACTATTTATAGTAAAAACGAAATTAAAATAGAGAAACAACCATCGATATAGCGGTATTTCACAAATCTAGCTTGCATATGCCGGGTTGGTTGGCTAAAGTAGCTCATTCTATCCCAAAATCATATATTTTACGTCCGATAACTCATTCCAGATTGCGAGATACGCCCGATTTAAGGTCCGGTGGTCTAGATCACTTCTGTCCTTGATCGGGCCTTTTCTGATCCATCTTGGCCATGTAACTGTCCGCGACCCGCTGTACATCAAAATCCAACAATTTTCTCTTTTTAAAATTTCTCCAATTTTTAGCATGGGCTTACAATTTTGGTGTCGACCATGGCTAGTGCAATCATTGAAAGAATAATCAATTTAGTAACTACACAAGCACAAATAAAGAACTATTAACTTTTTTTTTTTTTTTGGACATTACTTGTGAAAGTGGCACGCAAGCATCCAAAATATCTCATCTTCATATATACATGGATCTCTCTACCATTTGTTATTTAAGCCATACTTTTACAAAGTTTAAATCACACACATTGTGTAAGTGTTAAATATGAATGACACATTTTATAATCGTAAAATAATTTAATTTGGAAAATATAAACCACCAGAATCACCCTGCCTCAAAACCTTATAGGCAAGCCGAGTCGAGTCCAAGTCTTGTGTTTGCTAACCTTGATTCCAAATTACCATATACATTGAGACGTGGGCCATTTATTAGGTAGGGCAGGCATTCGTTGCCAAAGAAATAAGATAGTTTCATCCATAAGCCACGTGTAGAGTAGTCTTTTATTTATTTATTTATCCTTGCATTTATTCAGACAGGCCTCACCCACTTGGTGAGTTGACTAGCCCAATTTTCGTAACAGGGCATGGTCAAAGTGCAGCTTATAAGATTTCTATTTGGTGGGTCCCACATGATCAATGATTTGGATATGACCGTTAAATTGTTTGGACTGAGCATATTGGTGGGCTCATTTATACTTGTGATTAGTTGAGATATGTAAGGGGTGGTGCACCTAAAGCATAATATATATGCATGGTATTTCAAGGAGACATCTGCTCTTACAATGTGGAGGCTTTGTTAGAAGAGCAGTTGCAATGGATCAAACTACTCTAACACTCATCTCTTATAAATAAAGGCATAAGTCTTGATACCCTTACCTAGGTAGAAGGTGTGGAAGATCAAGTCCATTCTCATCAGTAGTGTTAATGGTAATAGCTTCGCATTCAATTATGTGTATAGATATTATTCATTGTCCTCATCAATTCTCATCCAAATAGTCTACTACTATTAAAACATGTGAATACTTTTTTTAAAGCCTTTAGTTCATTGCATTGGTGATGTCGAGTGGGTTGCAAACACTTTCATGTCCAAGATGGGTCAGAAAAGGCCTGATCAGGGGCAAATGTCATCAAGATCGTCAAAACCTTAAAACAGGTATATCTCGCAAACTAGAATGAGTTATTTGACGTACCATATGATTTTGGGGTAGGATGAGTTACTTTAGCTAACCAACCTGACTATGCCAAGTTACCCACATCGAATTTTTGAAATTCCATCATATCAACGGCTGAATTTCATGTTTAGTTCTGTTTTTACTATAAATAGTAAATTTTAGTTTGATTATAACTCTTCATCGGTTGGGCTTTAATTAGGACTTGTGTCCAACATAAAAAGTGCCTAGAATAATTAGGAGAATAACGTGGTTAAGCCACATAAGACTCTTATTATAAAAGTAAATGCTTGGTATCCCTATTTAAAGGGTTGTGAACTCGTTTATTTTATTAATCAGTCAAATTTCGAATGTATTAGAATTTATTTCTATTTTCTTGCTTTCTTCCCTCATGGATTCGAGAAGTCTCTGTGAGGAGTTCAGAGAAGCTCATGGATTCAGAGTAGTTCTCCTTAAGGAAGATGGTGATTGACCTCATCACATTCATCCTTGCATCAATTAATATCTCCCATCGAGCTGATGACAAACAACGAAGGTATGAGCAAAAACCTTCATTGAACAAAAATCCTGTGGACGGTGATCCAAGGATTCATTATCTTTCGAAAAGAATGAAAGCTTTGCACCGGGAGAGTCAGTTGACCATTCAAGGGCTGCAGGTAACCCTCATCCGTTGCGGATACGCTAATTCCACCTAGGAAGATCTTGAAGATAAAAGTGAATGAACTGATTCATACTAGCGAAGTTAAGGAGAGCATGAGTACATGTATTGTGTTGACTTAGGAACCTAATGTTAAGTACAAAAAAAAGGTTAATAAACATCAGCATCAAAAGTTATCTCAGAATCATGAACCAAGTCCCTTGAGTAACTCGAAGATGAGTTTTTTCCAAGCGGAGGGGTCTGATGTAGAACGTGTCATAGATACATTCCTAGCATGGTTGGACCAAAAGAAGGTGCACTGTAAATTGATCATAACTTTTATTCTGGGTATCGTTACGGCACACCAGACTGAGTATCATGAACTGAAGCGGTACGAGAACTCCTGGACGAGTTTTTTTGAAGTGGAGGGAACTGATGCAGAGCGGGCTGCGGACACTTTCATGTCCAAGATGGATCAGAGAAGACCCAATCAGAGGTAGAAATCGTCAAGACTGTCAAAGCCATAAAACAGGCATATCTCGCAAACCAGAATGAGTTACTCGACGTACTATATATGATTTTGGGGTAGGACGAGCTACTTTAGCCAATCATGTTTGCAAGATTCCATCCTATTGATAGTCAAATTCCATGGAGTTTAATTATAACACTTCATCTATTGGGCTTTAGGAGTTGTGTCCAACATGAAATGTGCTTAGAATAATTAGGAGAATAACGTGGCTAAGCCACATAGGACACTTACTATAAAAAGTAAATTTATTATTTATAGTAAGTTACGAATTTTAGAGAGTTTTAGTTATAGTTTGCTTCTGATTTCTCTCCCATATTACTTGGTATCCTTATTTAAAGGGTTGTGAACTCATTTATTTTATCAATCAATTAAATTTTAAATTTATTTCTATTTTCTTGCTTTCTTTCCTCGTGGATTCGAGAAGTTTTTGTGAGGAGTCTAGAGAAGCTTCGTAGATTCAGAGTAGTTATCCTTGAGGAAGATGGTGATCGACCTCATCACATTCATCCCTTCGTCAATGAACGTGATGAGGTCGATCATCATCTTCCTCAAGGATAACTATTCCGAATCCAAGAAGCTTCTTTGGACTCCTCATAGAGACTTCTTGAATCCACGGGGAAAGAAAGCAAGAAAATAGAAATAAATTCTAATAAATTCAAAATTTGACTAATCAATGAAATAAATGAGTTTACAACCCTTTAAATAGGGATACTAAGCATTTACTTTTATCATAAGTGTCCCATGTGGCTAAACCACATTATTCTCTTAATTATTCTAAGTACTTTTCATGTTGGACACAACTCATAAAGCCCAACGGATGAAGAGTTATAATCAAACTAAAACTACTATTTATAGTAAAAATGAAACTAAACATTGAACTCGACCGTCGATATGATGGAATCTCACAAATTCGGCATCGGCAACCCGACATTGCCGGGTTGGTTAGCCAAAGAAGCTCGTCCTACCCCAAAATCATATATGGTACGTTAAGTAACTCATTTCAGTTTGCGAGACATGCCTGTTTTAAGGTTCTGATGGTTTTGATGACTTTTACCTCTGATTGGGCCTTCTTTGGTCAATCTTGGACATGAAAGTGTTTGCGACCTGTTCTACATCAGTCCCCTCCACTTCAAAAAAACTCGTCCTCGAGGTCTCATGCTGCTTCCCATCATGATACTTGGTTTGGTGTGCCGTAACGATACCCGGATAAAAAATTATGATCAATTTACGGTCCACCTTCTTTTGGTCCAACCATGCGAGGAATATATCTATGACACGTTCTACATCAGACCACTCCGCTTGAAAAAAATTCATCCTCGAGTTACTCAAGGGTCCTGGTTCATGATTCTGAGATAACTTTTGATGCCGATGTTTATTGGCCCTTTTCTTGTACTTGGCATTAGGCTCTTGAGTTGATATAATACGTATATGCATGCTCTCCTTAACTTGTATAATATGAATCAGTTCCTGTACTTCTGCCTTTAAGATCTCACATTCCTTCTGATAATGTGATAAATTAGGCAGATTTATCTCAGTGACAAGATTAATGTAGTTTTATATATCTCGTATGAGAGACAATTTATTAGGAGTTCATCGAGCATTATTGCTTTGAATTCTTGTAACACTGGTTTCAAATCTCCTAAGGTAATCACAGTCTTCATATATTCTTTCTTTTCAACTAATGCATATATATCTCTCGTTTCTTCAGATTATTTAACAAAAGTTTATTCAGTTGTGAGAGATTGTTCCTCAACTTTAGAAGTCTTGGGTTAGTTCACCGTTCTCATAAAGACGAGACCAATATTTCTACCATCTTTAATAAATTTAAATACGTTATCCTGATCTCTATGCGTGGCAATAACATCAGTATTATTTTGCTATGGTCGACCAAGTAACATGTGATAAACTTTCATGTTGACTACATCATAAAGTACTTGATCCTTATATTTTTACTAATTGAAAACGAGACAGTGCTTTATTCGGTTACCTCGGTTTTGTTGACGTCCTTGATCCATCCAATTGTGTACGAAGATGGATGTTTTTCTGTTTTCAGTTGTAGTTTTTTCACAATTATTTTCGATACGAGATTCTCACTGCTCCTGATATCGATGATCACATTATAGACTTTTTGGCTTACAGTGCACCTCATTTGAAAGATGTTGTCTAGTTGTAAATCTATTTATACCTTTGACATGTATAATAGCTTCCTTACGATCAACATAGTGGCCTATGATTTACTATAATTTGATGGTGCTTTGAAGAAATCGGGGTTGTGTTGTACAGCGACCACGGGCGATTGAGCATCAGTTCGAGTTTGAGGCAGAATTAGTGCATCTGCAATATGGTTGAGGGTTTCCTGTAGCTCTTGCATGGTCAATTGACTCTCTCAGTATAAAACTTTCATTATTTCTAAAAGATAACGAATCCCTAGATTAACGTCTACTGGATTTTGGCTCATACTTTCGTTGTTTGCCATCGGATGAGAGGAGTCCTCGCTTTGATACCAATTGACGCAGGGATGAATGTGATAAGGTCGATCAACGTCTTCCTCAAGGATAACTACTCCAAATTTGCGGAGCTTCTCTGAATTTACAAATACTTCTCGAATTCACAAGGAAAGAAAGCAAGAAGATAGAAATAAATTCTAATAAATTCAAAATTTAATTGATTGATGAAATAAACGAGTTCACAACCCTTTAAATAGGGATTCCAAGTAATACGGGAGAGAAATTAGAAGCAAACTATAACTAAAACTCCCTGAAATTTGTAACTTACCATAAATAGTAAATTTACTTTTTATACTAAGTGTCCAATGTGGCTTAATTACGTTATTCTCCTAATTATTCAAAGCACTTTTAATGTTGGATAAACTCTTAAAGCCCAACGGATGAAGAGTTATAATTAAACTAAAATTTATTATTTATAGTAAAAACAGAACTAAACATGAAATTTAACTATCGATAAGATGGAATCTCAAAAATATGCTGGGTTGATTGGCTAAAGTAGCTTGTCCTACCCTAAAATCATATACAATACGTCGAGTAACTCATTTCGGTTTGCAAGATATGCTTATTTTATGGTTCTGACAATCTTAATAATTTTTGCCACTGATCGGGCCTTTCCTGATCCATCTTGGACATAAAAGTGTCCGTGGCCCACTCTACATCAATTGTTTGATCCATTATTCTGCAATTTAGGCTAACATGGCTTACCTGATGAAGGGGCCTGGATTTTGGACAGATGCACCGTGAAGCCCTCTCTATCGATGCCATGAGAGGGAGTATTCTTTCCTTTGTAGCTTAACTTGTAGTGAGGCTTATCAATCCACGTTGAGATTCTTATCAACATAAGACGGTGATAGAAAGCAAGAATCGGCAATCGTTGAAGAAAGAAATATACGTATTCGAATCCCATCATAACCTTTTCTCCTTTTAAAAAAGGAGTGGAGGCTGTCAATTCCAAAAAATCTAGCAAAAAACCATGTGGAATAAAGGAAGCATCCTAACATGGACATTCTCCCCTTTTTAACGTGTTGCTCGTAGCTGAGATAAAAGGCACGACAAGATCCCTTTGCGTCTCTACAGCTGAGTGAGGTGCTAGTACAACTCATGTGGCAGATAGGAATGGCCATTCGTACCAACATTTCAACTCTGTCACTGGTCATCTCCATTCATCAGTTGTGGCCTACCGAAAACATACCCCTACCCAAATATCAGATTCGTCCACTTGCTATGTACTCCACATATTTGTATGAGAAAATTGCTCACTTAAAACAAAAGGAAAACAGATGATGAACTCCATATATTGATTACACAGGCATGGCCCACATAATAGGTGCAGCCCCTTGAATTTTAATCCACGGTGGGCCCACTTGATTAGTGGGCTAGACCCTAAAAGATGGGAAGGTGGGCCACCAGCTGTCCTCATCATTTCTCTAAAGCTAAAGGTCCACATTTCAATGATTGGTGGCATTCCCTGGATCGATTCTCTGGGTATCTGTTCGATTGGTAAGTGTTAAAGGCTGGTTATTTCATCATGATTTGCAGATGCGACAAAACACACCTACCCAACTAGAAATAATGAATGAACTACACTGTGCGTCCCTCACCCTCCTTCATTTAAACGGTGGTGACTTATCCATGAAGCCTCGAAATGTGGGTCCCACACCAAATCAACTATTTTCACGAAATTGATCTTTTATTCTTTTATTTTCGAATATTCCTTTTGATTTGGCACGATCCAACCAATCATTTGGACCATCTGGATTGACATCAATAAATTCATCGTGGAGTTATTTGATACTCTGGATGACTATAACGCTTGATACGCAGGCGCATAGAAATGGTATACGTTGGGGATTAGTGTAATTATACGATCCAACAGATTTTCCCAACTTACAGTCGATAAACGTAACTTTGGGTGATGATACATCTTCATATATTTTGGACGGTTTAACTTATATTTCAGGTGTACGATTTTTAAGTAGTTTATAAGAGCCTGTGTATCAACCATCACACTCTTCTAGTAAATTAAAAGTTTTCCCAAAAATATACGGGACCTTTTTACAGGCAGATTCCCTCGAAACACGCGAGAGTAGCTGATTCGGTGATCCCGCGGGATGGATGCTGAATGATCCCTCGAAAAGTTAAGTGTCGTCACCCCTTTTTGGGGTAGCGTACTAGCGTTATCTCTGCCTCCCACCTATTTTCTTCAGTTGCGTTAGGACGTATGGTAAGGTATCGTACGTTCAACCGGTGTGGCACCCACCTTAATATTTATTTGTGATCTAAACCGTGCATATGGTGCAACTCCTCCTTTTCACCGTACAAACCGAGAATCATGCAGACTTAAAATTTAGATGGGATGCAAACAGGGAGGAATGTACAAACACGCCTAAAAATTATATATTCACGTTGTGTGGGCCATTGAGATTCTGAATTGTCTTATTTTCAGGTTGTCCCTTCAACATGGTGTTTCACACCTGATAAATGGCTTGGATGGTATATAAAAGATATGATGGAGACCATATTCCATCTTGAAATTTTCATGGCAGGCCTCATCGTTTTCATTGTTTCCTTCTTAATTTTTTTTTTTTGGCCCGCCAAAGCTTTGGATATAACTGGGGTTTGAAAAGGGGTTGTTACCCCAGGTACACCCGCTGTCTTGTGGGGGCGTCGTTTTTTTAAACATTAATTTTTCAATGGGAAAATGCTGGTTTGTTTTGAATTTTCTGACAAAAATGCCCATAATTACATTTTTTTTAAAAATAAAAATTTCTATGCACTATATATCTTTTAATCATTACTTTTTGGCATAAACTCTTATCTAAAGTCGCCTTCTTTTAACTTATTATGTTGAACTGAATTTGTTTAGAAATTAAATGAGAAAAAAAGTAGACGAAAAAAATTACAAATAATTCATTTTCAGAAGATATGATTTTTTTTTTTCAAAAGATTTTGTTTAGATGAATCTTTTGCTAATAAATAGAAAAAAAAAGAAACAAGTTGGAAAACAAATAAGGGTTGTACATTTTTGTATAAAGATTATGCTCAAATAAGATTGCTTAAAAAGATTTTGTTTTTTTTTTTTTAACACACGCACACACACCCCAACACACTCAGGCCATAGGGGGCTTTCACCACCTATGGATACTCGAACCCTTAACCAGGTGTTGAAACTCCTGAGAGTCTACCACCCGAACAAGAGCTAGGATCCTGCTTAAAAAGATATTGATATAAGGAGATGTAAAAAACTCTACTTAAATTCTTATTATTTTTATGCAAAAGCCGTTCAGATCTTTTGTAAAGTTGGTATTACTAAATAGTTTTGCATTCTTATAACCGTATCATTAGAGCATGATTTGTGGCTAGAAAAAAAAATTCATTCGTTTGTCTAGGTGCCGTGAATTACTCTACTCTATACAATGGCCCACCTAATGCATTGACTAGCTGATTCATTAGCAAAGGAATCTGCATCGTCAAGATTACCTCTGATAGTTGGCTCAGAAACTGCACATGCCCCGTGTTACCACCTTTGGGATTCGTAGTATGAGTAAACCTGATTATAACCCCTAGCCAACTTCGGAGATAGGGCATTCAAGTGAGAGATCAGAGCTGCACATAGGAAATCACTCAGTGTAGATGCCATATCTTGAAATGAACGTCAGGTTGGCCATACATGTGAAAAATTAAAAAGAAAAAAAAGTTTGGTTAATAGAAATTCAGCAACAATTCATGTGTTAAGAACATGCTTAGCCTACTTGATGATTTAATACGTGTTGGGAAACCACGTAACTTTTTCTTTTATGTGCAAATTAATGGGATTAACAATATATAATATTTGATCGATGATAAATACTTTTAATATAAGTAAACAAATAATAAAACATGTAGTGCAAGAGATACATAATTTTTTACATGAAAAGCTCCGCGATACGAACGAAAGAACCATGGGATCTAGCCTAACAAAATCCACCTCTCTTATATACCCAAACTATATTACTCAAAGGTGAATTACAAGAAACGATGAAAGAAATAAAATTTTCATTAAATTTTTTTTAAATTTTTTTATTAATTAGGAAGTGTATAAAACCTCCAACATAATTCTTAGAGAAGACAATCGAAGACATCGACGACATTGTGGATGAAGTATCTCGAATCCGAATATAAAGATTTGGGTCGTAAAAGACTTTTGATTTTCTTTTACAAAGTTCATTCTCTCTTATTCTTTCTTATATTTTCCTCATATTTTTGTTTTTCTCAAAATGTTGCAAAAACTTTTTTTAGAAAAAAAAAAGATATTTTTCCCGTCTTTATGAAAAAGCCCCCACAAATATGGTAAAAAAGATTACTTAACTCACATGTGTGGGTCCCACCTCCACATGAGGAGGGAAACCCAAGATCACGCCTGTCTTATATCACAACAACTCAGTGGGCCAGGTGAAAGCCGCTCCAATCTCACACGTGTGCACTGCATTACCATGTGTGGGTGAGTACACTAATCAAGTGCACTTGAGCTGGGTTCGAATCCTTGCCTGAGTAGTAGACTCTAAGGAGTTTCAACATAAGGTCTTGGGTTCGAAATTCATGGGTCGTGAAGTCCCACTATGGCATAAGTGGGTGTGTGGTAGGTGCGTATGTAATCTTAGAAAAAAAAGAAAAAGAGAAGTGCAGTTGAGCTGCTGGGGGAGTACAATTCTTCTTTGGCCCGTTTGTCTTTGTTAGCGTAACTGTTCTTTTCTCTTTTAAAATTCATGTTTTTTATACTTTATTATGTCTTTTAGCCCTCGCTAAATAATGGATTTAAGATTTTTATTTATTTATTTTTATTTTTATTTTGTGTTTTTGTCCAATAAACTAGCCTCACCTGTGAGAGGCATTTATGTTTATACATGTGAATGTAAGGCTTATCCGACTTAATGTACGCTGTCCACTTGAGTATTTTTATGACATTGAATCTGTATATCATAGTTGCTCTACCATGAAAGATTTAGGGTTTTCCTAATTTTTTTTTTATATTATTATTATTATTATGATATCACCCATCTAATTAGACATCCTTCCATTAACAAGTAATAACTGTATCCTAAAATCTCTCTTTTTGCAGGGTTTATCTTATAATTATTGGATTAACATGTAAGAGGAAGAGAGATTGGCCGACTGAATTTCACTAGGTTCAACCAACAGCTCTACACAAGTTACCATAATTGCCACATGACATTCACTTTGTTTATCAGTTTTACCACCTCATGTTAAGACATGAGCTCAAAAATGAAGTAAATCTAGCTAGAACTAAATTAAGCCACATAAAAAAAATAAAAACCAATTCAGATGATCAAATCTTGAAGCCTACTGTCATGTTTATATGCTATCCAACCCATTCAAAAGGTAATTAACATTAAAATGAATGAAAAAACATAAATACCGGCCTAGTCCCATAGATCTTTTGGTTATATGGGCCTCGTCTGGGATGTCACCTAATTTTGAAAAGGGGAGTTAATTTCATTCTTGGGCTCTACACCAGACTTTGTTATAAAAGTACTTCAAAATCATATAAAATTGTATAAATTGACACATGACATTCCTTCAATGTCCACCAATCTGACAGCCATATAATAAAAGAATAGTAACTTTTTGTCCATATTATATCTGAATTGAGACTCAAGACTTTGGGAAATTCTATTTTAAATTATATATTTTAGATAGTTAAGACCCATATAATAAAATATTGCTTGCATATCATCTATCACACTCCGTTAAGAGTAAAAAGCCCTTTCTCTTTTTGAAAAGTTAGCACCGAAGGAATTCCTTTGCATATTAGATTTTTGGAAGGCTTGCAAAAGGACTTGTTTTTTTCAACTGGACATGCAATCTAAAGAATACAAAAAAGACCATTAACCTGGGCAAGGGAAAAGACACTTTTTTCAGAAAGCAAATAAAAGACTCTCACACATGTTCACGGATGGTCTCCATGCAAGAAAAATCTATAGGGCCCACCATGATGTGTGTGGCACATCCACATCGTCCATCACTTGGAACAACTCTTTTTTATGATGTAAAATCAAAAATCAGTATTACCTGAAACTATAATAGACCACACTGGATAGAGAAGTGGGATGCAATGTTTAACATCGAAACCTTCTACAAGAATGGGTGCCATGGTTCAATGATCCGAACGGTTGATATGATAGGCCTCACTTTGAATTGCCCATACATGAAAAGGTAGCCCACACGTCCCAAAATCCTAGGTGGGCATTCAATCCCCCATTGTTTTCTGCGGTGTGGTCCACTTGAGCTTTGGATATGTGTACTTTTTGGGTTCATTTCCTAAAATGAGCTGGAAAAACAGATGTATGGCCTAGATAAAACACATACATTTTGGTGGCCCCACAGAGATTAGGCCACTTCCTGGGGCAGGGATATCCCACCACAAGCAGCCCTCTTTCTGTTTTCTTGGGCGCGGATTAGTTGAGTCCTGGTAATAGCATGGTAGGTGAGTCTACATGCTGCCCATCCGTTTTACTAGCTCATTGTAGAGTATGATAGATAAAAATAACAGGTGGACCCTACCATTAAAAAATTCCTAAAGTCCATCGTCATGTTTATTTTCCATCCAACATGTTGGAAAGGTCACACGAACCTAGATGAAGGGAAAACACAAATATCAGCGTAATCTGAAACTTTTGTAACCCACAAAGAGTTTGTAGTAGTCATTCACAACTGTTTCCTGTGTAGTTCACCTGAGATTTGGATCAACTTTATTTTTGGGCCGATGCCCTAAATTGAACTAGAAAAAATGGATGGACGGCGTGGATATATAACACATACATCGAGTTGGGCCCCACGTTCATAGATTCACCCACCAAGCTGTTGCAACGGACTCACGTAATCAGCAAGATGTGGATTTGCTGCGACTTTTATATTTGTTCAATTCCATCTGGGAGATCTAGTGCATGACGGTACACAATAAATTTAGTGCCGTACTATCTTTCCCTGCTAAAATGGAACTTTTGAAATACATAGGTAACAATAACATTGAAGCAGTGGACCCTACCAGATCACTTGAAACAAAAATTAGGCCGTTGCACTAATGATCATCAGATGAGACACATTTTTGGAATCAATGGACAATGGACGGTCTGAACGAACACACAGGAGTGGCCCACCGAGTGAGTGGTTCAGCTGATTTTAATGATGGGGATCGTCATGGTGAGGTACAGATGTCCTGAACGGGAAAGATGGTACCACAATACTTGTGGTGATGTTGCTCGGTGTCACACCATGGATGGATGCACCGTCAGATTTTCTATAAGGAAGTAATCCGTGGTTTGCAACTTCGTTCCAAGTGACAGTTAAGGATCAACAGCAACTGTCCACACTCAACGGGTTAAAAGGCCAGAGATGGATGGCTAAGAAATTCCAGTGTGGGAGATTTCTAGTGGATGGTCCAAACGATGACAAGGGAACTTCAAATCAGCGGTCTGGATCACAGAATCATGGCCCCAGCTGGAGGAAATCAACACACTTTACATGATGTCGACCCAAGATATGCATTTGTATTGTAGGGTCTGCTACCTTATGATCCAAACAGTGGAAGGACAATGCCCCGAAAAAATAGACAGTAGTTAAGACAAAGTATACAACGGTCCACGACCAACTGATATGGCCACATATTGGATGGCTATGATATTCGTATCTGTTTTGCCAGAAGGTTGTATTGTCTAAACAATTGACATTGTGGGCCTCACTTTAGGGTCAGTTTGGACTGTGGGATTAGAAGGGATTAGGTAGGGATGGGATTCAAAAACCGTAATAAATGCTGTTGTCATGGAATTGTCTTAATACCATGGGTTTTCTTATTCCATCGGCTCCCGTGCCATAGTGTTTGGTTTGCATGAGATTGAGAGGTTTTTACAAATCCTATTCAGCATAATGTTTGGATGAGAGGCTTTTACCCTTCCTATTCTGCAAGATGTTTGGATGAGAGGTTTTTCTACAACTACCATTGATTGGAATTGGCACCATACCCAATGCAATTCCATCTATTCACTACTGTTTGGATGAGAGGTTTATACCACTCCTATTCCACAGGATGTTTGGACGCAGATTTACTTCATTTATGCGATCATACCATACAATGATCTGAAAAATGGATGGAACGCGTGGATGAAACACATACATTATAATGTGGCTCATAAAGCACCAACTACTAGCCAGTGGCCAATCTGCGTCCTTGAAATCTCCCTGGATAGTCTGACATGTTTGCAACCTAATCTTCAAAAGCTACGATCGTAACACAGAAACAGTTGAGATCATCCAAGATAGGAGAAATCTGGGAACGGCCCACTCATCATTCGGCCCATTGGATAACCGCCTGAACGACGGAAAGGTAGCACCCAATATAGTTGTTAAAAGGAAAAAAAAGTCCATAAGTAATTATGTTACAGTCCATAGCATATTCAGCACAGTGGCATGAGCTGAATAAAGATAACCAAAATAAAAATTCCAAATATGAACTTTATAATGATCGTGGCATCATCATTTCCATTTTCTTTATCACAATCTCTATGTGCGTTAGTGACACCTGTGGTTGGTGAACTATAGGTCGGTCTTGAAGACCGACGTAGTTGATGACTGGTGCGATTCTCATTGCAATGCTCACTACCTTTCAGCACTGGACTATCCCGGCCGTCTGGAATTTCATCTCCTGGTATATTCGAAGAGCCATTTCTTTTATAAAAAGCTGACCAATCTATAGATGCTTGTGCAATGGAACTGTAACTGCAAAAATGTGCCCTGGAATAGCCTTCCACCTGTGCACGACACTCTTCCCAATCATAATATATTTTAAGTCTGCGACCAATGAATACGACATATACCTTCTTAGCCATCTGCACATTAATAGCACGAGGCGAGCAAATATCAGGATAATTATAACAACCTGATTATGATTGTATATATTTATATCTATATATTGATTGGAATAAATCATATAACTGGGTATATTTCATTTATTAGAGCACCTGACTCTTCTTTGGGATTTTAATAACATACCTTTCTTTGATGATAATTGGGACACCTACAAAAGATATAATGCCTATATGTTGCATTAAAAAATAATGACATGTGCGTGAATAAATAATATATATCGCATTATGCATCTTCAAAATGATATTTTAGATTGAGTCAAATGTCACACATCTATGCACACCATAATGTCAAACCATAAATAGTTCAAGGATTATAGTTATTACATGTCCCCAAAAATCAAACCAAATATAAAAGTCGATAATTTAAATGTTTCATCTTCCAAGCTATCTCCACAAAAAGTACCTATCAAGACACCAGCACAAACGACTACCAAGCATGCATCATATATAAAATATCTAAAGTCATGGATATGCACCACCAATGTTTTTCTGAGAATTGTGGAGAATTTATTTTAACCACTCCATACGGCGTTCCACTTGAAGACTAACAAAGAAAGAAGCGAGTTGTTTGTCCCTTAAGAGGATCTGGCCAACTTCGATAAACTCGGCGTTGGTCAACCCCTCTACCTCTTCGAGAATGTCTAGCACTTTAGTTGTACGGTTCACTTATTCTCCAAGACCAAATTTGCTCATGGCCTCGGCAATGTGATTTAGAGACATCCCGAGTACGTCACAAGGACGAGTAGGACGCACCCACTTCGAAGTAATACTACTGCCATTTTTATTCGCAGAATCAGGTGTACGTTTGGGTGTACTTCGACCAGCCTGATTTTCTCGGGACTAACTATCAAAAAATTACGAATTCGTCCCCAAGTCCCCTAAATTATCTGCGGATAGATCCACATTATCTTCCAGATCCTCATCCTCATCTGATTTAAATCTCCTTGGACACGTGATGAGGATGCAGCCAAATTCCTACTGCCTTGTGCGTATCTACCAGTCGCCTGATCATCACCGACGATGACAACTAAATCGTCCATCCGCATAATCCGCTTTCCTCGGAGTCTTTCAATTCGTGGATGAGACTGCAAAAATATTATGGGTAGATGAGTAACCACCATTTTCATTTTAATAAGGATAATACAAGTATTGACGACATTTAAATAAGGACATATCGAACAGTTCAAAATTATGTCTTACCCTGAGATAGGCTTCCCATACTTCGTCTGGTGCAGTTACAACCTTTCGTTCATTATCCCAACCGAAGCCGCTAGCAGAGAGCATATCTTTCACATAATTATAGCATTTCTTATAATATCTCATACGGTTCACGACGTTTGACCAATTCACGCACACATGAGTTTCATTAGAAACCTGCTCAACTGCAGCTTGGTATGCTTCTCTTTTAAACCCATTGTCTGCTTTGCGTCCTAGAAAAATCTGCTTTAGCAACGTGTTGAACATAACTTGATCCATCGCATTGGTCCACTTTATTTTCTGAGCTCGGTAAGATGGCTCAGCAAGTGATCTAGCAGGTTTTGCACGAGGCGAACATCGCGTTGGAGTTTTAATGGGCGATTTAATAGAGAGACACAATTGCATCAAGAACCCGGTTGAAGTGACGACTGACGGTTTCACTTGAACGTATAAACCAGTGTCCAATTACCCAATTACGCACGTTATGTCCCACTATGTGTAGGAATATCACCAATTTCTCTTCCAAGCTAACATGTCGTGTATCACGTAAAATAGTCTTCTCACGTAATTCATTACATAACCGGAAAAAATCTAATCGCGTCATCCGTAGCTGTGTAATACAATCCATATCAGAGGTATGAATAATAGAATTGATGACCCTCTCCCAATCATCGTCTCCTATACGAGCTGGCTGATTAAACATATACGTTCGACAATATTCCCCAACGGCAGCGATGCAAGCAACCGTGATAGTAATCACGAAATTACGTCGCAGTTCATTCAAGTTCAGGTTATCCATTTCTTAAAAATTCACACCAAACATGAAATCAATCTTCCTCATATTATCCATTTCATGAATTCATTGTTTGATTGACGAGACAAGGGAGGGGATAAATACTCCGCTAGAACGGATGCTTTAGAATCTAAAGGTTTGATGATGATATTTATTTGTTGTATGTAAGGATGGAACTTTTTCTTGATTCCCTTGTTTTCTTTATCTCTAACTATATTTTGGTTTCACCTCATACCTTACATTGTCATTTAGATCAATGAGGAATCATGACTTCCATTGAGGTTGGTTTTTAGTCAATCTCAAGTATCTTATTTTTTCAAGTAAATTTCAAGCATCTTTGTTGAGTTGGTAACTTTCCTTGGTTTGATACATTTCTACACTCTAGGATCTTTCATTTCAAATTCTTATTCCAACCACTTTATATTTTTATTTTGTTACTTCTTACAATAGTGATGGTAGTCTACCTAACAAAGAATGATTTTCTGTCTTACTAATTTCTTCTAAAAAAACTGAATGACTTGCCTTGCTATACAAGACCTTCCATTTCGATACTTGCTGGAACCTTTAAAATAACACTTCTATCCATCTTCATGCCTCAACAATGAGCATGCAAAAGAGGAGTTAAACAACTAGGTGGTGTAGGAGCATCAGATCAACAAATAGGGTCCAAAGTGGGCAAAGTGCTGCCTGATCACAAATCAAGCCAGGCCATTGGTTATGATTCAATAGGAATGTGAGGACCATGTGTCTAATCAAGAGTTCTTCTAAGGTCTATGTAAGAACATGATAATATTCGATGGCTTTTGTACAGCCGTACATCCTTAGATTGTCATACGTTTGTATACGTCTCATTATTTTTAATAGTCAACCATTAGGTGTCTTATTTAGTTTTTGTTCTCCAAGGCTGATTGTTGGGAGGAACTTTTGACATGAGGAATATTCATGGGTTTTTGAAAATGGAGTTATCCTATGTATGAGGAACATTCATGGGTTTTTGAAAATGATGCCAACCATCTGATTGATGGCTTTGAAATTGAACAGCTAATGGCTAATATTCAGATGGTAGAGTGGTTTGGAACATGGTTACTTAATTCACTCACGCCTTATTCAAACTGTGAATGCTTTCTGGTGAACTAAATTGTAGTTTGATGCATTTTGATTCATTTATTCATGATTGAACTGAGTCAACCCAGGTCAATCAGTAGTTTGTTGTCGATTTGCTGCTGTTCATGGACTGTGTCAATTTGACTCGGTTTCCTACTTGTGAGTTTCGAAATTTTTTGAGTAAATTCTTTAATATTCCAGAAATAACCTTAATCAGAAATGGAAAATCTCTTACTTAGTAGATGTTGGTCACTGGGAATTATTGATTAATTCTACAAGGACTGTATGGATTAGACCGAATTATGTAGAAATCATGGTTTTAAGAATTGGCTGAATCCGATATGATGCATTTGAGTTGGCCCAGATTTAATACTACCTGATCCAGTTCAATTTCAATACCATGAGTCGACCCCCTGAGTCACCCCCGACTTGCCTGAGTTGGGCCAATACACCCCGACTCAGACAAGTTGCGACTCAAGTTGAGACCAAATGAGTTGATCCGAGTCACCAAGTCTAAAAACCATGGTCAAATGTCAGAGCATTGTGCTAGTCCAACAAGGTATGTGAACCTAAACTATGAAAATCTCATTGAAATGTATAACAATAACGAATCAAGATTAATTGTAACAATGGTTCATTTGAGAACACGTTTAGTGATGTAAAGGGTCATGCATACAAAACGTTTCATTAGTTTTTTGATTTTCTGTTGCAGTTTTGTTTTAGATAGGCATAAAACAAGTGAAACATCTACTCCACTGGAAGAGTAATAGAAAACCTACAGCTATGTATGCCTCTTTCTACTCCTGAAACAACATTTATTTCTTTCCAGCCAGATGCACCATAACCCAGCCTACTGAAATACAAAGATGCAATATTCCACTTTTCAATTTCCACCAATTCAAACAGATCCTAAAGGTAATTAAAAACTAGCCATTGATTTCTATTTCATTAGGTTGACATAACTGCAATTCAATTTAATAGTGCATCCAAATGCACCCACATCACTCATCATTTTAACAAATGCAGATCACAACAAGGCTTTGCAGATGATCCGAGACATATTGATGTACATGAAAAGTGCCTCAACCAATTTCTACAGATCCCCTGTTAGGCATGGAGCCTCACTGTATCTGCTCAGAGATGGTGTGGGTTTCACTACTCAATCCCTGAAAAACAACATTTTTCCCAACCCAAAACAACTCCCATTTTCTATTCAAATTCAAAAAACAAGAGAAATTTCACAGATAACATGCATCAACCAATTGGATAAAAAGAAAAATAAAAGAAAACGTATGAGAGATCGAAGAAATTACTTTTCTGTGGATGCTTTAACGGCGGATGTCCGTAATAATCCAATGACTCGTGACTCCTCTTCTTCTTGCAGCAGATGAACAGAATCGTCAGCACTGACAGAAAAGGGGTTCTGAAAATAAAATTAGATAGAAGAAGGAAAACGGTTACCTGACGGAGAAGATGACAGGCCTTGGAAGTCCTTCTACTCTACTTCCATTTTTATAGCCGTTACCCACTACCAGCGTCACCAGGGAAGAATAACGCTGTCCATCAGCCTGAGACGAAGATGGAAGATTTTCGAGGCGGGATTGGGAGGGATTTGCTTCCATCCCTCTAATCCTTTGCAATCCGAGGCAGGTTTTTACCACTCCTCTTCAATGCTGGCGATGTATTCTAGAAAACCCTTGAATTCCACCGCCTTCTCGTCGCCAAACAGTCGGTGCCTGGAAGAGTGGGATTTCGAAACCCACTCCCATTTATTTCTGCCTAATCCTGCTGACCAAACTGACCCTTAGATGTCACACGTGACTAAAACAATCCTGATGGAAGAATCCTAACCCTTTAATAGGGGTTCTAAAATAATCCCGAATTGGAAGACTCAGGAACCTTTAATAAGTGGCCGTCTAAAGTAATCCTCATTTGAAGAATCCTAACCCTTTAATAGGTCGTCAACCAAGATGGCAAAGAAAGAAATTGAGCAATGGTTAATATTCAGTTGATAAAAAGTTCAATTATCATAATTAGGGGATTTTTGGTGCATAGCCATGGTGAGTTTTGTTGTATAAATGGTATGGTTCATTAAACATATAGATTGATGTATTAAATTTATAAATCAACATGTTTGTTGATAACAACTCAATGCTATCGAGCAAATTTCGATGTCCCGCTTGATGCCATAAAAAAAAATCCAAAATTTTCTATGTCGATTACTGGACACTTAGGGTGTCCCGTTCGACGCTATTAAGTGAGGTTCGATGCCATCGAAGGTTATTTGATGATGTCGAAGCCCTATTGAGGTAACATTGTAAAAATTTGAAAAATTTATGATTTATTGCTTGAACGTTTTGGTGTTTAGTTTGATGACAACGAATGTGTTCGATGCCATTGATAGTCTATTAATACCATTGAAGTCCCATCAAATGTACCATCGAACTATCACACAGAGTCATGGAGAGTTGTGTATCTGTGGAATTTGTTTCCTATTCTGATTGTGATTCTCCTGGAGATTATAAATATGCATGTAATTGGGATTATGATGTATCTCGGAGCTTTCTAATTCATTTATAGGGTTTTTAAAGATTTATTAAGAGAGATTATAGGATTGTTCGAATTAGGAATTCTTTTCATCTTTTGTAATTTCTGCTTTCATAGTGCATTACTTTGCTTAGTACCGTAATTTTTTCTTGAAAGAATTTTTTCACATTAAATTCAGAGTATTTGTAATTGGACTTGGTTGTTGCAATTGAATTACTTTGCTTGATTCATCTCTGTGTGCTTCCGCAGCCCCCCAATAAAACCATGTACCTACTCTTGCAGATTGAAACCAAATTGTATCGACCTTACCTGTGCATTAATTGTAATTTTATCACAAAATAAGAACAGGAACTAGAGTCCTGGTCCATTAAGATGTGAATAGTGCCATCGGGCACCAACTTCTTACAAATGCAGCCCAAGGTTTGTTAATCTAGACCATTGATATTATGAGATCCACATAAGATGAAGGACCACTAAAACTCTAGCATATTAGAAGATCTAGCCATCAAATCTTAACTTTTTAGACCGTTGTTTTCTTTTCTCTTAACTCCTTATTATTTTCTAGAACATTAATCAATGGATTAAGGACCTCCAGTTTGGAAATTTTTTGGGGTCCCCATTGTACATACTATTTATAAGATCAACAGTTTGGATCCGTAAAATCAGCCTAGGGTTGATTACTTGGTATCTTGGAAATTGCTAGATTGATTAGAACTTTTGATTTGGTTGGCCACCTTACCCACAAGCCATAGTGTTGATGGTTAAATATTACATATTATCCTCCATTTATATCATGATTTTATGAATATGATAATGCTTAATATTCTATTTAGTCATGTTTATGTTGCAAGATAAATTTAAGAGTTTGGATTGAAAAGGGTGCTAAAAGCATAGATTTGATGCTCAAGAATCACCAAGGTAATGGATAGATCTTAGGAGACCAAGATTAAAGAATTTATATGCCAAAGATCTAAAAAAACTAAGTGAGGAATGAAGAGAATCAAAGATTTCAAGTGAAGAAAAGAAATCTTGAAATCGTTATGAAAAAACATATTCTGAAACTCTGAGTCATTTTATGAAATTGCGCAGAATGAAGTCTATTTTGAAAAACTACACAGAGTGAAGTCTATTTTAGCAAACTGCCTAAATTTGAGACGGTTTCTTGAGTTTTTCAACTAGGTGCGAAAGTTGGAGTTCCACAACTATAAATAAGGCTACCTAGGATGTTCCTAGGCATCTTTTAGGGTTTAAGGAGTGAAAAAAAAAGGTGGAGAATCCGTCGCCAAGAGTTTTTCTTCTTCCTTAGTTGTTTTCATATTTTTCTTAAGAGACTTTGATCCAATCATGTTTATGGTTAGCTAAACTTCTTAGATAAGGCTAAGAGGTGAAGCTTGTAGCATGATGAGAAGTTTTTATTACTTTGATTCATGTTTATGTTGAACTTTATGGATTTTAATTTGATACTTAAGGAATACTTTCAGTTTTTAATAGTTTATTATGACTTAAATTACAGTAGATCTGTAATATCTTTGAGTATATTCTTTTCCTGATTTGAGATTGTGAAATTAATAAGTTCTATTTTTCACCATCCTCCCTTAGGCATGGTAGGGTGATGGAATCCTTCCTAATTTTCACAATTCTTCTGCTTTAAGATTATGAGATTGGTAAATCCTGTTGTTTGCCATTATCTCTTTGGCATGATTTAGTGATGAAATCTCTACTAATTATTAGAGTTCTCATTCATTGAGAATTAGGTCAATGGAAGTTCAGATTTGATTTTATTGATATATTTTTCAATTGGATAAGATATGACTCCAATTCTAATTGTGTTACTTGAATCAAGTAAGAGGGCTCTCTGAGCACTACAAGTGGATTCTTGACACCCTTGTTCCCACCTTTAAATTTTTAGTTTTAATTACTTAATTCACAATTACTCTCTCAATCACTTCAGAATTAGTTTTACATATTTTTCTAGTTCTACTTCTAGTTAATTTCAGAATGTACAGGATCAGTCCCTATTGATTCGACCTTAGTCTTATTGAGATTATTACTACATTGCGACTCTACACTTGGGGTTGTGAACGCATAGCACAAGAAATTACTGACTATCGAAAATCATGGGTGATCAAGCATAAAATGAGCAATGGCTAACATTGTATGTGGAAGATATAGTTTTTTGATTTCAAGAATCTCGGACAACCATTTTTTATTCATTTTATTAATTAATCAAAAGCACTATATTAGTTTAGAAGCTAAAATGGATTCCTCTTAAAATGAATTCGGATTAATATAGCATTTTTGGTCAACAATTGTAATTATTGGGTTGCAAATCCTATGGCTTTACCTTAGGTACATTATCTCCTACTTTTGGGGAAGGAATGTATAGACAAAATCTAATAACTTATGTTGGAAGTATGACATTTATAGAGGAGAAACCTTCTTAATCTAATCTCCCTCCAACCCAAAAGGCACAAGCTTATCGAAGAAACTCCACCTGATATGTACATTTTCTTTGTGGACAAGGAATCAAACTAAAAGTCTTTCTTGTCTCGTTTATCACGAGAGCAAAAGTGATCTTTGAATTCACAAGCAAAACAATCAATGATAAGTAGGCACTAATAAATAATGATTGAGATTAATGAATTTTATCTTTAACTATTGATTTATTTTAAATGGGCTTGATCACATCCAATGGTTAAGATATGATGATCTTTAACTTAGGCTTACATAGATTGATGGCTAAAAATGGTGGCCATGGTCTGTAAAGGGATTTGATCAAATTGAGTATACAATTAATTAAAGTAGAATCATAAACTTTTAATATAGTAGTGCATGCTAAGGTGTTCAGTGTTGGGCATAGAAGCCACCTCAGATCAAAGCAAACAAGTAATAGAGAGAAAATTCTAAGCAAAACATATAAAACACATGAAATTTTATGCGAAAAACCCATGCAGAAAAAAACACGGCCCAAAGTAATGATCAATCCAATATAATTAAAAGAAGGTTATAACAGATGTAACAACTTATAATAGAAAATCTTAGCTTTCTTTCAAAACTCTTGAGAATTTGTGATAAGATCTAAAACTTCCGAGTTGGCTCTCACATTTTAACCCTAAGCGTAATTAACAAGGCATATATATACTTTCGTACAAGATTAGGAAATAGAAAATGCACTTACCCAATCTGTCAATTGGACCCTGAGATATTCGATTAGATTAAAATGAACCAACTCACAAACCTTCGGTCGAATAAAAAACGTACAAAAGTGGACAACGTGAAATTAAAAAACCAACCCTAATTCAGTCGAATCGACTAGGACACTGGTCACACCAAAGATAGAACTTCTCTGCACCAGATTAAAGAAACTTAATCAACATGCAATGTCGTAGAGCATCATAATCTGTGTCTTCAATACAAATTTAATTCCTTAGTGTAAAATTCTATTTTAGAGGGAGAAGATTTTGAAAGAACTTTGGAACCAAGCCCCCTTGACATTACCTAGTGAGAGACAAGAGAGAGAAGTAGAGAGAGATCCGTCATCTCTCCCTCCGATGTCACATGTTTTACATGTAGGGATCTATCCTTACATGGCTCTTGTTCATTCCCTTGACTTCTTTTGGGCTGAGGTTTCACTCTCATCACATTTATTTATCTGAGATAGATTGGAGAGAGATCTCTTAGTTTAGAAGATTGATGACAACATTTTTCAATTTTCTTTAGCTTTAATGCAAATAATCTTAACCATAGAATTTGAGTTTTTAATTTTTAAAAACTAAATAATATCTAATAGAGATATGTAGGAAAATGAAACTTAAATCTATAATTTTCAATTTCCAATTAGGGGATAATATTTCATTGCATTTCAAAAATCCAACATACAAAATTAACATGCGTGCCTATGGCTCGAGCAAGACCACCATATAATTAAAATTGCAACATAAGATCAGATAACTAGGCTTGTCCAATCCCTATGATTTATGGGCAATGACCCATGTTGTGTGCCCACCATATTAAGGCTCCGTGTGGCCCCAACGTACTGCAACGTGCACAATTGGAGATGCTAGAAATGGGCGAGCATCCATCTAATAATAGACCTCTAAAGTAAAAAGCGAAAAAGATAAAAAGAGAATATTTCCTAGACAGTTTTAAGAGCTTTTCAGTCACTTATTCCAACAACTTTCATTTTTCTTTTTGTTCTTTTGAGGGTCGTTTGAAATTTTGAACCTCTTTTAAAAAAGGGTCGGATCAAAACTTCCAGGCAAAGCTTTTATCTTGCATAAAACTCGATCTCTATCTGTTTGGTATACAAGCTATTTAATCTAGATAGTTTTTGAATGTTCTGTGGTAAACAGTGAGTGATTCTAGATGGTTGGTTTTATATACGATCCATCAGATGTCAACACGTGTCATTAAACTTTATTTGTTTGGTTTTCTGATCCACCAGCCCACTGTCGATTGCCCTTACTTATAATCAATGGCTAGAAAAATGGATGGATGGAGAAAGTCTAATCAATGGTTACGAAAATGGTGGTCCGTAGAGAAAGTCTAACAATTGATTAGGACTATCATCATGTGGGGCTCAGCTTTGGTTTTCCATCCCTCTTAAAAGACACTTTGACATGATGATCCTAACCATCTGACCAACGGATAGGAGACTGGGCAGCTTGTGTTGATTCTAAGTCCAACGGTTGATTACGTGCGTCCATCATGGAAACCTATATTTTATTGCCCATCCCTCTTAAATACACTTTAACATAATGATTATTTTAATAATTGGATTAGTGACAAAGAAACTAGACGGTCCATGTTGATTGGATGAGATAAAGTTTAATAATTGATGTGGACCGTCCATCAAGTGAGATCCACCTTTGATTGAACATCCATCTGAGTAATTATGATAGAAGATCTTATAAATTCAAACAATTGTTAGAAAACATTATTTTCAGCTTACTATTAATTTCCATAAATGGTAGACCCTTAAGAGTTTCAACACGTGGCTGAGGGTTGAGTACCCATAGGTGATGGTGAAATCCCACCATGGCGTGAGTGTGTGCGCGTGTGTAAGTTAAAAATTTAAAAAAAAAAAAAAAAACACTCAACCGGTTACCCTTGATAGACGGTGCACGTTGATTATAATGGAGAAGTTTTAATAAGTTATCTGGACTACTGTCCATTAAGTGAGGGCCACTTTTGATTGCACATACCTCTCCGAGTATCTGTTATAGAAGATCCTAAACAGCCTATCAATTGTTAGAAAACATTTTCAACCTACTATCGGTTTACCATACATGGTAGAATTTTGAATGAACAGTTAAAATTTTTAAATCAAACCTTTTATACCTGATATGCAGTCTATGTTGATCGTAAGAGAGAATGTTTAATAATTGATCTGGACCGTCCATCAAGTGAGGGTCACCTTTGATTGCACATCCCTCTTGGGGTCACTATGATAGAAGATCCTAAACATCCAATCAAATGTTAGAAAACAATTTCAACTTCCTACTGGTGTATCATACATAGTAGAATTTTGGATCAGCAGTTAAAATTTTAACTTAACTGTTATCCTTTCATGGAAATTGCCTCTTCTGCACTTTAATTCAAAATGAATCTCTGAGGATTGAGTTCATGACACATTTCTCTTGAGAGGAAGTTCCAAATCTCAAGTACATTTATTTCACACCATCGAGATCTTTAACTGACTTACCATGGATATTCACTCAAACACAATCCAAAATGGTCAGGGTTTAAGCGTGTGGAATGTGTGTAGGATCTGGGAAATTCATCAGACGCACCCCATGGCGAACATTCCCTGACCCTAAAATCGGGCGAACCAGCTGGATCGCCACGTGCATGGTAAAAATGGACAGTTTAACATAACCAGGTCAATGGTTGACATTCAATGTAGACATGTGGCCCACTTGATGAGGGAACTAGATGATCCTTTTTTACCAGGCTATGATCAAGATGGGACCCAGCTTGACGAACGGTGTGGATACTTTATGGGTTTACCATGGTAGTACGTGTGCCACGAAGACCATTCCCAGTATCACTCTCGCAGTTTTGGCATTTCCCGATGAATAAGTATCTGATTTCTTCGGATGAGAAGACATATTTTCTTTAGAGGTTTGTCAATTTTGTGAGTTGCAGTCACATAAATTGCGTGCCCCCGTATGGATGATCTGTTTTAGCCTTGCTTTTCAAACATTATATATAGACTCATCTGGGGTTGTATGTTTCACTACAATCACTTTGCTTTTCAAAGCCATTCTCTGGTTCTTGATTTCCCACCACCCTTCTTTGTCAAGCCCGCTCCCTTCTCTCTCTCACAATGGCAAGTGCAGAGATTACTCAGTTGCGTCGCCAGGCTGCTTACATAAAAAAGTCGCTCTTTGAGCAGGTTTCTCCTCTTCTGTAAAACGTCTTTATATATATATATATATATATATATATATATATATGTATGTATCCAACTTTCGTATGAAGCACTGTTTAAAACCCAGACTGGACGGGATTGTCGGATCAATTTGGATTGAAACTGGCAATCAAGACTGTCTGGGCCACTTAAAATGAAATGTAACTACATCCGTCAAGGCATGAACTGGCAACTTCTACTTGAAATTCAAATGCTCTAATTATTACATGAAAATGTAATAGATTAAGCAGATTTCTGAGTTCAAATAGACTAGAGCAGGCCTGAACCGCATACAAAAATGAGCAACCGTCTAATCAAGATTTTAATACATGGGTCCTAACTCTTGCCCGGGTGGTAGACTTTCAGGAGTTTCAACCCCCGGTCAAGGGTTCGAGTACCCATAGGTGGTGAAATTCCACCAGCGTGTGTGTGGGGTGTGTGTGCGTGTGCCAAGAAAAAAGAAAAAAATATTTTAATACATTCTCATACAGTCAGGATGGAAGGTGGTAATTTCTAATGGGGTGCGCTCCACCAGTACGGTTTCCGCTGTAAAATTATCATTTACAGCAGCACTGGGAAGTTGTGTGGCCCACATGATGAAAATTCAGCATGATGCTAAACCAAGGCGGTCCACAGGGAAGGGAACAAGCTGGGAGGGAATGTCCACCCTTGAATTTCAAAAATTTGATCTGATCCTTCATCTGGACTGATGAAGGGTTTGAACGTCCTTAACTATACATACAGAACATGGTGCCCCCCTAATGCTAATGAACAGTGGGTGTCCTTCTCAACATGTTCCCTGGGCTGTGGCTCATCTGAGTTTTAGTTGAGGCTGATTTTAGGAGTCGTAGGTTTTATGAGGTAATGCATCTTATGGACGGATTAGATTCCACAAACACATCATGGTACCCATATGGTGATCTTTTTCAATATTTTAAGAAAATGTCATTTCCAACTCTATGTTATAATCTCAATAATGCCCATCGTAGAATGGAAATAATTCCATTGCGTTTTCAAATATTACATCTTATTGATTTTAGAAATCAGCGGTTATTTTGTAGTGGGCGTCACCTTTTCCATTTTTCCATTGTTTTTCATGCTTCTCCATTTTGTTATGGCTATTAGAATTAGAATTATGACAGTAAAGCCGGTCACCATTAATTAAAATCACAATGCTGTTACATCATTTTACATGGACGCTACATTTCACTTTATCGACCTACGTTGGTTTTTTCAGCTTTTGGTGGGCCAGGTTGTTCTTTTTTTTAGAAGGTATCCTGGGTGCCATTTCAAATCCGGAGCAGTGGCCCCTAAACTTGGTCCAGGGGGCTTCAGCTTGAAATCCAAGTCTGGTGCCTTAGCCAATGATGAATGGCCCTGCCTAGGCATTGGCCTAAAGTAGTCTATGCCTATTTTGTATGATATATCTTGGCCATTCAAAATGTGGGTCACAACATAAAAATCACATCATGGAAAAAAAAAAGAATTGTCCTGAATAGTTGGAATTAATGTGCAACCAATGGTCTGAATTGATGCACATTTGTGTCCATCTAATGAGTGGATCTGATTTTTGCCCCAAATGATTTTAGGGGACCTGTCTAGTTGGACTTTGTATCCTCTTTAGACCATCAATCACCGAAATCAATTTTCTAAAGTTTATTAATGGCCTTGGTCTCACCCATTTGTTGATAACTTAGTTTTAATAGGTCATGGGACTAGGTGAGCCAAATCAAATGGGCTAAAGGACTCCATCTAATGCTTATATGTGAAACCTTTAAAGCAATCTCAAGTCATGCTCCTAAGCCTGATTTGAGCCCAGGTACAGCCTACGATGGCAGGCCCCGAAGCGCTGGACAGGTCACAATCATTGACAGCCTTGTCAAAGAACATGGGTGGATGATGACATGGCCCTTTGTTCATGTACTCTGACACTGACATGTATCAAATCTGGCATTGTTGCAGGGTTATCTGGATGAGCAGTTTCTTCAGCTGGAGGAGTTGCAAGATGATACAAATCCTAATTTTGTGGAGGAAGTTGTAACCTTGTTCTTCAAGGATTCAGCTAGAATCATAGCTAACATTGAGGCAGCAGTGTAAGTGTTATTAGAATGGAATTCTTGGAAATTGTTTATGAGGAGGGGTGGCAATGAGCTGGATTTGGGGCCCCAGCTCGACACAAAAGGTCCAAGGATCAAGCCCAGGCTAAGCCTGGAATGAGTCTAGCACAGTAAGCCCAAGGCTCAGCTACATGAAAAACCCTCTTTCCCACTTGAATGTTCATAACCTATCAGTTAAATAAGTGGGATACACATGAGCCAAATCAGTTATCTACATTCAAGTTGCACGTCTTGCCTAGGATTAGAACGACGTATCAGGATGAAGTAAGACATGTACATATGGGGTTGGGCTTGGCCTAAATAAAATGATTTGAGCCTAAGCCAGGCCATGGGTCCAGCTAATGTCTCCAAACCAGGTCCAAATCTGGGTCGGGTTCATCTGGCAGGGTGGATTGCCTGCCCATTGCCAACCTTTATTTTAATGGCTATAAGGGGATGGGCCCAACTCTAGCTTTGGACCAGATTTTGAAATGTTTGGGCCAGGCCTAGTCAATATTTGGAATTTGCTAGGCCGAGGCTCTTAAGTAATTTGAATTTTGCAATTTTCTTTGTAGGGAAAAGACTCCTCTGGATTTCAAGAAACTGGATACATACATGCACAATTTCAAGGGTAGCAGTTCAAGGTAACTAGAAGACTACTGACAGTAATTATATTGTTTTTGTGGAGCACTTGAGAGTAACACGTGTCCCAAACTGTTACCATTCTGGCCTGTTCGTATGATGGACATCCATTACCGAAAACTGTGCAGATCAGACAATATATCCTAGCTGTCCCATTGGTGGGCATTTCCTAGTTGCATGTGAACCATTGCTGATATTCACCATCTTGCCATCCATCCACGCAAATGGTAAATACATAGGTCAGATGGTTGGATATTTTTGGGCCGTGAACCGTCCATAGTGGACCCACTATATATATGAACGGTTGGTTTAACATTATGGGGTGTTTGGGACAGCATTGGAGCTCTGAGGGTGAAGAACGAGTGTACGCTGTTCAAGGAGCATTGCCAGCAAGGAAATGGAGAAGGGTATGCACATTTCATTTCATTCTTTCCTTTTCCATTTTCTGATTACATTTAAAAAACAAAAGTCACGGATCACGACCGTTCAATAGACAGCTGAGCTATTGTTTCAATATCTTACCCATCCATGAGATTTTCTTTAACTTGTACTATATCTAAATGTTTGGTTATTGCATTTGCATACATGTACGCAGATGCTTGAGGACTTTCCAGCAAATAAAAAAGGAGCACGCTACTTTGAGAAAGAAACTCGAAACTTACTTTCAGGTACTTTTCGTTGGTTGCGTCTGAAACCCCATGTGGATGCAGTTGTATACGCAGAACCGTCCATCTTCTAAGTTTTATGGTGGACGGACACAGTTCGAATTCAAGCCTAACTGATGAACCATTGGAAAGAAATTTCCTACGACTCATCATCTTGGCATCATCGTTGGACTATGGTGCTTTTACAATAGTGATCACAAGAAAGACGGTTTAGATCATCCAACCATCTCTCCATGTGGGCCCCATCAGTTGACCATCTATTATTAGTTGATTTTCCTTTTTTTTTTTTCACTGCGCTTGAACTCTTTGTTCTTATAATGTTTTAGTTACTAAGACAAGCTGGACCGTATGAAACGGCTACTCGCCCCCAGTGAAAGTGGCCCACCGCAAGCGACAGTGAAGATGATAATCCTAGAAATATAGTTTCATAAGTTTTTTTTTTTTTTTTTTTTTTTTTTTTAAATTTTAAATTTACTTAAAGTTGTTATAGATAGTGTACTTTAATCTAAGCACTTAAAAAGTTTGGCTTGCCCTTAAAAAGTTTGGTTTTGATAGAATGAATTTGTTGGGAACCTGTTTGGTTTGGTTTTGGTGTCTTTTTATATTCTGTGCCATGAGGAATGCTTTCTAGTATGACGTGGAACTTGTGGACCGTGATCAGGATCGTTGATTTGATGGGCAGCCACTTCGATGGACTACAGCCCAAAAAGCAAGGGTTGTTTGGACTGCTAGAAAAACAGAAAAAGAAAATCGGATCAATGAGCTGAGCTCGATAAAATCGAATGGTCAAAATTGTTGGATTACCATGATTGTTTTGCTACAGCATATGTTGGCGTGGTGTCCCAACTTATCAACGGTCCTGATCATCTTTGGACTATGGTGCTTTTACAACTATGGCAGCCACTTGGATGGACTACAGCACATGCTGTTCTCGTAATTCTCTACGTTCTTCATGGCCTCAAATAATAATACGTGTTCAAGAATGGATCCGTACATCATACGATCACCACTGTTTAATGACATATATCTCAAAAGTCAAGCCAATATCATTATATCAGCTAGCCACATGTGTACATAGAATGCACATATGCTCATTTTCTCGCGATCGTTCTATTTTGTACACGTGGTCTCAGTGATGATCATATCAGCATAATCATGGGACATAGCATTCATTCATAGGTAATGATCACGTGCGATCAAACGTATGATAATACCACATGTTCAAGTTGTATGAGGGCCACGTGTGATTTGTGTATACAATCCAAACGGTGCATCGAGTGATACTCCTCATGGATACGGTAAATCCAAAAAAGGAATCATTCAATCAAAGCTTAGGTGGGACACACATGCAACACTCTATTGTGCAGTTTCTATTGTTACTGAAAATTTCATTTAAAACGTAGCTACTCTGTCGACCCATGACTGCATTGAATTGAATAAATTGACGTGGGACGTACCAGAACCATACGTGGGACCACCTTGATATTTGTGAGAAATCATCCTTTCCTTATGTTTTCTCGGGCTTTTTAGAGTATGACCCAAAAAATTGAGGCAGTTCAAATGTTCAAAGACCAAAGTGGCCCCCGTGGCCCCAGAATGTTTCAATTGTAACGTTCAAACCCACTTCCTGTCATGTGGCCCACCTGTGCTTTGGATTGGTTTCATTTTTGGGCCCATGTGCTTGAATGAGATGACGAGACAGATGAATGAGGTGGATATATCACAAAAATCAAGGTGCTCCCACTGCATAGCTGGGGAGTTATTACTCCCAACTACTTTGTCACTGGCCATGACCTGCCATGTCTTGATGTGGCACCCAACCTGGACCGTACGTGGCACCTACCTTGATGTTTGTGAGAAATCTACCCCATTTATCAAAATTTCAACTCATTTTAGGACACGGGTCCAAAAATGATGCAGATCTAATGCACAAAGTGGGCCTCACGATGGTCCCACCGTGATGTTCAATCCCACTATTTCCTGTTGTGTGGTCCACCTAAGCTTTGGATCGGCCTTGTTTTTGGGCATATACCCTTGAATAAGATTGCAAACAGATGAACCGGGTGGATTTCTTGGGCCCCTTGCATGCCCATGGAGTTATTATTCTCCCTACAATGAAGTTTGCCTCTCCCACACTTGTAAAAGGGAGCCCATCTACATTCCACCCCACGGGCCTCCTGTGATAGATGTGTGTGAGCTCCATCCTGTCCATCAGCAACGCCCCATGTCCTGTGATAGATGTGTGTGAGCTCCATCCTGTCCATCAGCCACGCCCCATGTGTAGGTGCCATTTACCAAAGGCGGTTGTTACGCTCATTAAATGGATCACAACATCAGGCATTAAAGGATGACTTATTAGGAACAATTTCCTTAATTTTTCCTATCCGTCCATTTATTTTAAAAGTTTTATCTTTTCTGATAACTGGACCACCTCTAGTTTTGGCCAAGGGCATCTACATGGTGTGGAGGCATCCATGTACGACTTGGATCTCACACACGCTGCCATATTGGCACATGGATATGAATGTAGATAGACACCCTTTTACATCCATGGATATTGGTAGAGCTGGGCAGAATCCGACCTGATCGAAACCGAAGGCCAAAATCAGGTTGGATCGAGTAGGTCCACTTAGATTTGACTATATATCGAGTCGAGTTCGGATTAGTGGCCAATTTGGATCGATCCGATCCGATCTGGTCGAATACCTATATAAGATATTTTTACTTTTTTACTATCCTCATGTTCACACCCAAAATATAGGGTTGTGATGTATTAATAACTCAGTAAGATCGAGATCGAATCCATAGGAATTGAAACCTGTATGTAATCTGAAAATAATCAGAACTAGAACTAGAATAAGATGGAATCTAAATCAAGTGAATATGAGGGAATAATGGTGAAATATAAAACTAAAATTTGTAAAATTCAAAAATAAAAAACTGAGAATTCAGAGGATCCACTTATAGAGATCAGGGAGATTTACACTTGATTCATGAACTCAATTGGACTTCGAGTCCCATTTTCATCCAGTTGGAAGATATATCACTAAAGCTTAATCTGAACTTCCTTTGGTCATGTTTTCAAGAGATAAGATTGATGTAAATTAGAATGGATTCCATCATAAAACCATGCTAATGAGACAAAGCAAACAATAGAATTAGACCAATCCATGACCAATCTGAGCGATGTATGAATGTTAGGAAGAGTTCTATCATCCAACCATGTTCAAGGGGCGATGGTGAACAATACAGCTTCCTGACTCCATAATTATAAAACGTACAGAAAATGAAATACTCAAAGTCATCACAGATATATTGTAATTTCAGTCACAATAAACTATTAAAAACTAAAGGCATTCCTTAAAATTAAACTAAATCAAAATCAATTCAACTACTATAAAGCCGTAGAGTATTACCATCACACCACAAGCTTCACCCCTTAGCCGTAGCTAAGAGGTTAGCTAACCACAGCCATGATTAACTAAGTCTCAAAAGAAAAGAAAAAAATAAAACAGGAAAAAAAATGTTTAATCTCTCTGTCTTGCAAAATGTCCCCGGATGGATCCCCCAACTCTCTCTTCTCTCTTCTCTTTATAGTTGCCAGGGTCGATAGGTGGGGATGCATCGGTGCATAAGGAGGTCAGCTGGAGTCAAGTTAGACACTGCTTGCAAAGGTTTTATGCAGCCAGCAGGTATTTCGCAGCCGGAGACGTTCTCCACAACCAAGAAAAACAACAACTTCGCTGTTTGTTTGCACCTGCAACCATGCATGATCCTCAACATGAAAAATCTACTCACCTTTGGTAGGTTTTGGATTTCTGAGCAGATGAGCTGGTTGGATCTCCCCATCGGCTAGCTGTGGTGGCCCACCTGGATCGTCAGATCCGGTTGCGAAACAGATCTCACACAATAGAGCTTGCGCAAGCATGCTCTGTGACATTGGTGGGGCCTATGATCAGTATTATATAGAAAATCTAGTTCATCTATTGGATTCCCCTCCAAAAACGGTCGGATCTGGATGATTTGGATTTGTTTCGGTGTGGTCCACATGATTTTTGGCTCTGCCGTTCGTCTTACGTTTGGACGGTTGAGATCCGATCTCTGTGTCTTTTGAAATACCGCCACCTAGGCTTTGGCCAGTGGGTCCGTGGAATTCTTATGGACAGTTCGGATCGGACCGTTGCATCATGATGGTGGCCCACAAAAACACATCCGCAAGCTCTGTTTGAGCATTCGTAGGCAGGAGAAATCCATCTTAAGAAAGGATCGGTCAACATGCGGTTTGACCAGTTTGGCTGGTTCAGTGCACAACACCTTCATGTTTGCTGCGTGCACACACGACCTAAGGTGGGGTCCTCTGTAATGTTCATGAGACATCCATTCCATCCATTCACTTTGTCACCTATTTTGAAGGGTTGAGACCAAATTTAACGCATATCCAGGTATCGGGCGGGCCCCAAATTGGATTTTTATGGGATGATCCGTCCTTTGGCTACTTTCATAAGGATCCAATGACTGAAATTTGACATATATGATTAATTTATGATCCTCAAGTCATATATGAATTTTCGAGCCGAACAGATGGTGGGAACCCTATGATTTTGCATTTTGGACAAATTTCAAGCCTCTTTAGTGTGAACTATTGGATTTTCTCGAATCCTAGGTGTGTGAATTCTTTAATCTTAATCCCTTGGAGTCCATCCCTTACCTTGGTGATTTCAAAGTATTAATTCCATGCTTTTAGCACCCTTTTGCAGTTCATGCTCCTAAATTCACCTTATAGCATAAAGATAATTAAAATATGTCATTAAACAATATCATGTTCATAAAAGCAAGTAATAACTGGTGTTTAATATATAATATTCAACCCTTAACACCTCATCCGAACGAAGCCCTAATCCTTTCTCTTTCTTTACCCGAACGAGCAGCGCTGCACCCATCTATCTCGATCTGGCCACTCTGCAGCCCGTCACCCATTTTCACTATTTATCTTCTTCCATTCGTTAGGTAGTTTTCATTTTAATTTTATTTATTTATTTTATATATTTTCGAGCGTTGGCACACCCTGACTCGCTGGTGGACCGCGCAAGGTACTGGCTCGGCTACAGTGTCCCGCCTTGGCTCTTCTCATTTCTCTCCTGATTTCCCTCCTCTCCTTCTCTCTCTCTCTCTCTCTCTCTCTCTCTCTCTCTCTCTCTTTCTCTCCCGATTTCCCTAGTACGAGAGTCTCTAGTTCGGCTTGATTCAGTCTAGACCGAATCGATTGCATAGACTCAACTCTATCCGACTTGGTTCGGGTCATGCCAGCAAGGATTCAGATCGTATCGAGTCAGCCTTGTTGGACTAGGTCTTAGATCGGATCGAGTTCGGGTCAGGTTCTTGAAAAAAATCAGATTGAGTCGAGTTGGACGTAATCCGGTTTGACTCGACTCAATGCCCCACCTCTAGATATTGGCCAAGTCTCAAGCACATGGATATGCATGTAGATGGGCACCATTTTATATCCACGGCCACCTTTGAAAACTTCTTATGGCCAACCATGATGTATGTGTGTGATCATCAACACTGTCCATTTGTTTTGCTATCTCATATCTCATATTAAGCCATGTGCCAATAAATGAAGCAGATCCCGTGTGCAGGTGGACTGTAATAAACAAAATAATAAGAATATTAATGCCCACCATTGAAAACTTCCTAGGTCCCGCACCATGATGTATATGTCTAATCAATCTCATCCATCCATTTTTCCAATTGTTTTAGGTCATAAGCAAAAAATGAGGTAGATCCTAGGCGCAAGTGGAGTACACTAAATGAAATAGTGGGTTGGGATATTGATGTTGATTGATATCTTAAATATGTAAATCTACTGTTTGTCAATGACAATTCGATTCATCGATAAAATTTGAGAATTTCACAATTGGTTGCTAGACACTTTTAGTGTCCTGCCCGATGACATCTTAAATGGTTTGATGCCATCAACAAGCTATCGATGGCATCGAAGTCCCATCGAAATGCCATCGGAAAAATCTACAAAATCCATGTTTAATTGCTGGAATGCTTTAGTATTTTGTTCGATGACATCGAAGATGTTTGATGCCATCGACAGTCTATCGATGCCATCGAAGTGTCATCGAAGGAGCCATCAAACGATCACGCAAAAATTACGCAGAATTGCATAAGTGCGGGATTTGTTTCTTATTTCGATTGTGATTCACATAGAGCTATATATGTGGGTGTAATTGGAAATATGGGGTATCAAGAGCCTTCTAATTCATTCTTAGAGTTTCAAGGGTGTATCTTAGGTGATTCGAGGCTTGTTTGAATCGAGTAATCTCTATCTGTTGCAATTTTTTACTTTCATAATAATCATCTATCGCTTTATGCCGTGGTTTTTTTCGCAAAAGAGTTTTTCCATGTTAAATTTAGAGTGTTTATGATTTGGCTTGATTTTTGTGATTGGAATACGTTGCTTGATTCATCTATGTGTGCTTTCGCGGTTCCCTAACAATTGAAACCCACTATCGAAACCTTCCTAGGGCCCACTTGCAATTCAAGTTTGCCACAATTTTGGGCTCATGCCCTAAAATGAGATGACAAAATAGATGGACAATGTCGATTACATACATACATTAAAATGGGCCCCATCGAATCTCATGCATACCATGCCCCTTTAAATGGGGCTATAACCATTAAAATGAAAGCTCACATGGACAAATTCAACTTTTTAACATGTTAAATGTGCTTTTCCATCAATGATCATTAATCAAAGTCAAATAAAGTATTTTTTTCACCATATTTATAAACGTGAGACATGTTACTTTGAATATTTTAAAAGTATGCATTTTTTCGATGGATAGTTCTAAATGTAACGGTCATGATTTTTATGACTGTAATGGTCATGATTTTTATGACTCACTTGAGACCCTGATTAAATAAACAAATTAATAATTTATTTTTTCTTTCATTAACAAAACTAAGCACTTAGCTTTGTTAGTAGGACCACTCTTGGTAGAGGGATAGGTTAGGGGATTGACTCCTAATACCACATGAATTTTGCTTTTGCTAAAATCCATAAAATTCTGGTGGAATCTTAAAAAATTAGGGATCTTCCTCTATTTAAAGAGAAGATCTCCATGAAATTTTTGTAGAAAACCTTAAACCCAAAAGAGTAACCATATGAGGGAGAGAAGCCGTGCGAAAGAGGAGCCTTTGCCAATAAGTTTTCATTAATTTCTTTTTTAATTTTCTGTTTCCTTATTCAGAAACCTAGATCTAACCAATGAATGTGGTGAATTAACCCTATGCTCGTTGTTTTGATTTATGGAGAAGTTTTGATAATAAGAATTAAATCTTAAGTTAAATTTAGTATTTCCGGTCGCCTCAGTCTAAGAAAAATTAGACCTATGAATCTTAATGCCAAACCGTGTAGAGCATCAAATTCTATATTGATATAACGAGTGAATTCCTCACAACGATCAATGGAAAGTAATTTCGGTGATAAATAATGTTGTAAAAACACTTCAATTTTAGTAATTAATTATTTTGGATCTGAACCTGCTATTTTTCTAGTTTTCGTTAATATGAAATCAACAGCTAGTATTGGGTCAAACCCTTGTATTGATCAAGTTTATAGAAGCATGAGAGATGGAGTAGGAACCCTAGAATTTCAAAAAAAGTGGTTCTTGTAGTAGAAAAACCCATCCGACTTCGATCAATCAATTGAAGGGTTTGATTAATTGAAAAGTATTGTTTTTTGTCTAGCAACTAAAATTTCAAATTCGTAACCTGGTTCGACTAATCAAATTCGAGGTTTGATCGATCAAGGAGATCCTCGAGCAATCTTGATCAATCAAACTCATTTGATTGATGACAATTAAATTTTTTCAGCGAGCAAGTTGATTTAATCCGACCAAGCTCGATTGATCGATGAGTAGAGTTTGATCGATAAGAATGGCCAAAAGTATCTAAAGATTGAGAATTAAAATTGGATTTTATCGATCCAAGGTCGAGGATCGGAAGATCGATCGAGGTCCCTCGAGTTATCTAGATCAATTGACTGCATTGATCGACAGTCCCTGTTATTTTTAAAATTTAAAATTTAAAATTGATGTTGGGTCATCTTGTTTGGATCAAAGGTGGACCCCACTTGTTAGAATAATATGATTGAATTATGGTATGTTAATTATTTTAATAGGGATTTGGAATATAATTTCCAACGCGTTCAATTATTCGAAGGATTCAACCCTATCACAAATAGGTAAGTTAATCTCTATATGTGTCATATTTGCATGATTAAGATAGATGATTTAATGGTTGAGATTGTTCTGATTAATATAGTTGTTGTAAGATTGTTTAAACGTTGTATAATTATGATAATTGCTTTATGATATATGCCTTGAAAGGTTTTGATGAATGCTAAACATGAACATATGTCAATAATTGATATTATGAATCTATATTTACTCTCAGAGAGAGATGTATCTGGTTGACTATACCTATTGATACATAAACATTGAGTATACATTACATATATCCATTGAGAATGCATGCACATATTGTGCCTTAAGTTCCTAGGGGAACTCTTTGGATGGTTATGCTTGGTAGGTTTGTTATAAAATGCCCACAATAGTGGAAGCTTACTTAGAGACTAGATGTGTGATTACCCATGCCTATATAGGTGGATGTCTGTCGGGTTCAGGTTATAACTTATGCCTATCTACGGTGGATGTCTGAAGTATACAATTTTCAGGTTGACAGATATCTAACCTAAGCAAGTGGACGATCATCCCACTTGGCATGCATCTCATGAAATCCTTATATCCATGCTCATGTTCCATACATATAATATGTTTTGGTTGTGCTATCTTATATTATGCGATATATGAATCATACTGGGTTTATTCACTAGCCTATTCAACAAACGTAAAGATGGATGCATGACGATCTAATCAAGTGCAGGAAAATGAGGTCGTATTGGTGGATGGAACTCAAGACCAATGACAATATTTGACGGAAGATGAGCTCACTGCGTTAGATGACTGAATTGATTATACGATTAATCTTTAAGAATTTTAGTTTACATTCATTTTAGTTACTGATGATATGATTCAATTTAAAATATATTTATAGTCATGATCTTGTTAGACAATGATTGATTATTTTAGTTGAATAACATCCCAAATGAGTGGACTTAGATTGATTTTAATAGTTAATTTTATGAATAAGAATGTTATAGATGAAGTATTAATAAGTAATAAGTGAAATGGAAATAGTTGGGTATATGAATGTTAATGTGATGATAATTTAAAATACATGTAATCGTGCCACGTAATAATTGTATGATGGGTAAATTTATGTGCACTTAGTGTACGAGTCATGGATTGTAACTCACGTATGAGGATGCATACTCTATATCTAAAGTGCTAGGCCAGACACTAAAAGAAGGTGGTTGTATGAAAAAATCCATTAGTAAAATATATAATGATATACCTTCTTAGATAATTGTGAAAGCAGGAATCTCAATTAAAGAAGAAGTTGTTTTCTTGTTCAACTGTGTACAAACTCCATTGCACTCTTTGAGATAATTCACACCACTTCGTAGAATTTTTTTGATGCAATAGGTTTATAGCATGTTGGATACAATCGCCTAATGTATGGTTTAGGCAATGTGCATAGGCTGCTTGAAACCTAACAATAATAATAACAATATACTTTCTTAATATGCACAGAGAGAAGAAGAGATATTTTGAGAATGAAATTTTTTTAAGTAGTGAAAAATCCAAGAGACAGTTTTTAGATAAAGACAGAGAGAGGGAGTCTTGATCTATCACAACATGATTACATGTGCGCCACACTTCACACACACACACAGAGTCACTTTCTTTACATTCCCAAAAAGAAGAAAATTTTGATGATAGAATTTTGTTAAGTTGTGATAAGCCAAAGAGACGAAGCCGTTATTTAAAGACGGCGAGAGTCTTGATCCCACCACGATACGAGTACATGCGTCTCATGCATGAAGTAATGTCATGCGTTTGAGGAGAGTGTGCCACATATTAGAGAAGTATTGAGGTCTGATGATCCTCCTGTTAATTGGTTTTGGGGCTGATTTTTTCTTTAGGTTGGCTTCGGGTACACATACATGTTAGCGTATAATGTAACATATTTCAAAAGGTTATGAGAAAATTTTTGTAAACACCTCATAATTTTTCATCCTATTTAATATGAGACAAAACGTTTGCATAATAAAAGGAAAAAAAAAGCCACTTTGCAAAAAATAAAAAATAATAAAATTACCATTTTTTTTTTAAATACTTTAAAAATCCTTCACTTATTTCCAAATAATAAAAGACTGGGCATGACAAATTGCTACTATGTCCATATGATTGTGATGAATCGTCTTAAACCTCACTTAGTGAAATGTGTTTGGACCACAAGAAAATTAATGAGCCAAGTCTTGAATTAAATTTATTTAATGTAGATTGTATATGAGACACATGGTAGTTTTAAGTGTCTATAAAGTATTCAGAGCTACATATTATGACCATGTCCAATATTTCGTTTAACCTAATTTTTATAGGAAGTGGCCTCACTTCTACATTCATATATGTGAATTTACCAAGGGTCTCTCTGTAACAACTATCACCCACTTTAAAATTTATAAACTCATTAAGAAATACAGCCAACCTTGATCCATTTCAAAGATTCACATTACGTACACAATAGAGAGGGACTCAGAGAAATAATCTTTCATCTAACATATAATAAATTTGACTAGAAATCACATGAAAACTTATTTTTCTATTGAACTTAATTGTTAGGATTTCCAATCTTTAGGTTAGGTTGTTATTTTTGGTAATTCATTTTTCAATTGGCTAAGTCTCATCTTCCTCAATATTCTCCAAACATTCTCCTTGATCATTAGAGCCACTATATTTTCGTAGTATCTTATAAAGTCAAGAGTTGTTGCATTGTTTTTCAATAGTTGTCTCACACAGGTTTGATTTAGATATATTTGTCTGAATTTTTCATTATAACATTTGTTATTAGTTTTTCTATGATAGTTACATTGTTGGAATTTATGAATATATGTAATACTAGTTTCACAAAAAAGATATATATATATATATATATATATATATATATATATATATATATATATATATATATATATATATATATATATATATATATATATATATATAGAGTTTTTATCCATTCTGTCTCCTCGTTAGTTGCATCTAAAGTAATCAGTTTTGACTCTATCATGAAATGAGCTATATATTATGCTTATGATGTAAAGCGGGCTGTGAATACAATCTTACTTTGATTGGACCAAAAGTACCTGAAACAAAAGTGGAAATAGTCTATAAGATCCGAGCCCAATCCTACATAGGGCATGGTCTAACTTAACCCTGGGTGTGTCTAGTTTGAAGAAATTCAGTCTAGGTAGGGAGAAATTATAGTTCAAAGTGTGGACCATAAATTAGCCATAACTTTTGATCCAAGTATCATCATGAAATGCATAACATTTTGATCTTTATGTAAGGATGCTTCTGGGGTCAATTGACTTGTTACATTCGCTGGATTAATCCGTTTCACTAAAAAATGCACCCCTTTGGCTCAACACAGTGATTTTTAAAATTTTATTTTTCTATTTTTAGAATTTTATTGATTTCATAGTATTTTTTTATTCGTGTAGTTTTAGTATTTGTCTTTCTTAGAAGTTGTTTGTAATAATGTCTGGAGTGCTTCAATAAGGCTTATTTAGACATTTCTATTTTTGGCAGATTAAATGTTGGAGAGATTTTTACTCTTTTGGATAATTTTAGATTAGGATTTAAGTTTTCTTTAGAAATCCCGCCTTTACCGATGAAAATTTTCGTCGCTAAAAGTCAAATTTCTGTTGCTAAAAGATCGACGCAAAAGGTTTTTATCGACAAAAAATTTTAATCGTCGATAAAGGCAAGCTATTTAGCGACGAATTTTTTCGTCGCTAAAAAAACTTTTACCGATGAATTATTTTGTCACTTAAAACTTTTACAAAACTTTTAGCGACGAATATTTTCGTCGCTAACAAATAAATGTTAAACTTTTAGCGACAATAGATTTCGTCACTAAAAATAATTACAAAACTTTTAGTGACGAATATTTTCGTGGCTAAAAATAAATGTTAAACTTTTAGCAATAATAATTTTCGTCGCTAAAAATAATTACAAAAATTTTAGCTACAAATATTTTCATCACTAAAAAGAAATGTTAAACTTTTAGCGACGATAGTTTTCGTCGCTAAAAGTAATTACAAAACTTTTAGCGACGAACATTTTCGTCGCTAAAAAATAAATGTTAAACTTTTAGTGACGATAGTTTTCGTTGCTAAAAATAATTCTAAAACTCTTAGCGACGAACATTTTTGTAGCTAAAAAATACATAAAAAATTTTTACCGACGAAAATATTTGTAGGTAAAAATATTTACAAAACTTTTACCTACGAAAATTTTCATAGGTAAAAGTCTCCTTTTTCTTTAAAAAAAAAAATAATCCGGCACAAAATTCCTAATATACTCCTATTACAATATATTTTATCATATTCATCCCGATATAAACCTGTTATATAATATATTTTATCATATTCACATTCACATCCATCTAAACCCAAACTAGTAAATCCATTTAAACATAAATTACATTCATTCAAACACAAATAATCTTATCCACATCACATTCATTTATGCATAAATACATATAAGCTTAACATCATAAACAAAAATACCCTAAACCTTAACCTAAACCTAAAACCTAAACCTGAACCTAAACCTATAAGTTTAGGTTTAGGAAATCGGGTTCGGGATCGGGTTTAGGTTTGGGGTTTCAAGTTTAAGTTTAGGTTTAGGTTAAAGAGTTGAGATTAGGATTAGGTGTAGGTTTAGGTTTAGGGATTTGAGAATACGTTAAGGTTTAGGTTTAGAAAATCGGGTTCGGGTTATAGGTTTAGGTTTAGGTTAGGTTATAGGTTAAGGTTTAGAAAATTGAGTTTAGGTTATAGGTTTAGGTTATAAGTTAAGGTTATAGGTTAAGTTTTAGGTTTAGGTTAAGGTTATATAGGTTTAGGTTTAGGTTATAGGTTTTGAGAATTGAGAATAGGTTTAGGTTAAGGTTATAAGTTTAGGTTTAGGAAATCGGGATCGGGTTTAGGTTTGGGTTTTCAAGTTTAGATTTAGGTTTAGGTTAGGGAGTTGAGATTAGGATTAGGTGTAGGTTTAGGTTTAAGGATTTGGGAATATGTTAAGGTTTACATTTAGGAAATCGGGTTCAGGTTATAGGTTTAGGTTTAGGTTAAGTTATGGGTTAAGGTTTAGGAAATTGAGTTTAGGTTATAGGTTTAGGTTATAAGTTAAGGTTATAGGTTAAGGTTTAGGTTGTAGGTTAAGTTTTAGGTTTAGGTTAAGGTTATATAGGTTTAGGTTTAGGTTATAGGTTTTGAGATTTGAGAATAAGTTTAAGTTAAGGTTATAAGTTTAGGTTTAAGAAATCGGATTCGGGTTCGGGATCGGGTTTAAGTTTGGGTTTTTAAGTTTAGGTTTAAGTTTAGGTTAGGGAGTTGAGATTAGGATTAGTTGTAGGTTTAGGTTTAGGGATTTGAGAATATGTTAAGGTTTAGGTTTAGGAAGTCGGGTTCGGGTTATAGGTTTAGGTTTAGGTTAAGTTATAAGTTATTAAGGTTTAAGAAATTGACTTTAGGTTATAGGTTTAGATTATAAGTTAAGGTTATATGTTAAGGTTTAGGTTATAAGTTAAGTTTTAGGTTTAGGTTAAGGTTATATAGGTTTAGGTTTAGGTTATAGGTTTTGGAGATTTGAGAATAGGTTTAGGTTAAAGTTATAAGTTTAGGTTTAGGAAATTGGGTTTGGGTTCGGAATCGGGTTTAGGTTTGGGTTTTCAAGTTTAGGTTTAGGTTTAGGTTATGGAGTTGAAATTAAAATTAGGTGTAGGTTTAGGTTTAGGGATTTGAGAATACGTTAAGGATTAGGTTTAGGAAATCGGGTTCGGGTTATAGGTTTAGGTTTAGGTTAGGTTATAAGTTAAGGTTTAGAAAATTGAGTTTAGGTTATAGGTTTAGGTTATAAGTTAAGGTTATAGGTTAAGGTTTAGGTTATAGGTTAAGTTTTAGGTTTCGGTTAAGGTTATATAGGTTTAGGTTTAGGTTATAAGTTTTAAGATTTGAGAATAGGTTTAGGTTAAGGTTATAAGTTTAAGTTTAAGAAATCGAGTTCGGGTTCGGGATCGGGTTTAGGTTTGGGTTTTCAAGTTTAGGTTAGGGAGTTGAGATTAAGATTAGGTGTAGTTTTAGGTTTAGGGATTTGAGAATACATTAAGGTTTACGTTTAGGAAATCGGGTTATAGGTTTAGGTTATAGGTTAAGATTTAGGAAATTGAGTTTAGGTAATAAGTTAAGGTTATAGGTTATAGGTTAAGTTTCAGGTTTAGGTTAAGGTTATATAAGTTTAGGTTATAGTTTTTGAGATTTGAGAATAGGTTTAGGTTAAGGTTATAAGTTTATGTTCAGAAAATCGGATTCAGGTTTAGGTTTGGGTTTTCAAGTTTAGGTTTAGGTTAGAGAGTTGAGATTAGGATTAGGTATAGGTTTAGGTTTAGGAATTTGAGAATATGTTAAGGTTTAGGTTTAGGAAATCGAGTTCAGGTTATAGGTTTAGGTTCAGGTTCAGGTTAGGTTATAAGTTAAGGTTTAGAAAATTGAGTTTAGGTTATAAATTAAGGTTATAGGTTAAGGTTTAGGTTATAAGTTAAGTTTTAGGTTTAGGTTAAGGTTATTGGTTTAGGTTTAGGTTATAGGTTTTGGGATTTGATAATAGGTTTAGGTTAAGGTTAGGGTTTGGGATCGGGTTTAGGTTTGGGTTTTCAAGTTTAGGTTTAGGTTTAGGTTAGGGAGTTGAGATTAAGATTAGGTGTAGGTTTAGGTTTAGGGATTTGAGAATACATTAAGGTTTAGGTTTAGGAAATTGGGTTCAGGTTATAGGTTTAGGTTATAGGTTTAGGTTATAGGTTAAGGTTTAGGAAATTGAGTTTAGGTTATAAGTTAAGGTTATAGGTTAAGGTTTTGGTTATAGGTTAAGTTTTAGGTTTAGGTTAAGGTTATATAGGTTTAGGTTATAGGTTTTGAGATTTGAGAATATGTTTAGGTTAAGGTTATAAGTTTAGGTTTAGGAAATCGGGTTCAAGTTTAGGTTTGGATTTTCAAGTTTAGGTTTAGGTTTAGGTTAGGGAGTTGAGATTAGGATTAGGTGTAGGTTTAGGTTTAGGGATTTGAGAATATGTTAAGGTTTAGGTTTATGAAACCGGGTTCAGGTTATAGGTTTAGGTTCAGGTCAGGTTATAGGTTAAGGTTTAAGAAATTGAGTTTAGGTTATAAATTAAGGTTATAGGTTAATTTTTAGGTTTAGTTTTAGGTTATTGGTTTAGGTTTAGGTTATAGGTTTTGGGATTTGATAATAGGTTTAGGTTAAGGTTATAGGTTTAGGTTTAGAAAATCGGGTTCGGGTTTAGGTTTGGATTTTCAAGTTTATGTTTAGGTTAGGGAGTTGAAATTAAGATTAGATGTAGGTTTAGGTTTAGGAATTTGAGAATACGTTATGGTTTAGGTTTAGGAAATCGGGTTCGGGTTCGAGATCGGGTTTACGTTTGGGTTTTAGGTCTAGATTTAGGCTATAGGTTTAGGTTATAGGTTATAAGTGTAGGTTTATGTTTAGGTTTTAAGTTTAGGTTATAGGTTATAGGTTTAGGTTATACGTTTAGGTTTAGGTTTAGGTTATAGGTTTTGGGATTTAAGAATAAGTCTAGGTTTTAAGTATAGGTTTAGGTTATAAGTATAGGTTTAGGTTTAGGTTTTATGTTTAGGTTAAGGTTATAGCTTTAGATTTAGGTGATAAGTGTAGGTTATAGGTTTAGGTTTAGGTTAGGTTATAGGTTACAGTTATAGGTTATAGATTTTCGTCGCTAAAAGCCACATTTAGCTACGAAATTAATTTCGTCACTAAAAGGAAATTTCTTGACATTTTCTTTTTTTTTTTTTAAATATCAAAACACCCTTTCGCGATGAAAATTTTCGTCGCTAAAAGCCACCTTTAGCTACAAAATTAATTTCGTCACTTAAAGGAAACTTCTCGACTTTTTTATTTTTTTCAAAAATTCAAAACACCCTTTAGCGACGAAGATTTTTTTCGCAAAAAGCCATCTTTAGCTACGAAATTAATTCCGTCGCTAAAAGGAAACTTCTTTTTTTTTCTTTAATTTTTTTCAAAAATTCAAAAAAACCTTTAGCAACGAACATTTTCATCACTAACAGTCCCCTTTAGCTACGAAATTAATTTTGTCCCTAAAAAGAAACTTCTCTATTTTTTTTTCAAAAATTCAAAACACCTTTTAGGGACGAAATTAATTTTGTCGCTAAAAAGAAACTTCTCTATTTTTTTTTTCAAAAATTCAAAACACCCTTTAGCGACGAAGATTTTCGTCGCTAAAAGACACCTTTAGCTACGAAATTAATTTCATCGCTAAAAGGAAACTTCTCGACTTTTTTATTTTTTTCAAAAATTCAAAACACCCTTTAGTGACGAATATTTTTGTCGCTAAAAGCCACCTTTAGTTACGAAATTAATTTCATCGCTAAAAGAAAACTATGCTCGATTTTTTTATCTTTTTAGAAATTCAAAACACCCTTTAGCGACGAACATTTTCGTCGCTAAAAGCCACCTTTAGCTACGAAATTAATTTCGTCGCTAAAAGGAAACTTCTCGACTTTTTATCTTTTCAAAAATTCAAAACACCCTTTAGTGACAAATCGTTTCATCGCTAAAAGCCACCTTTAGCTACGAAATTAATTTCATCGCTAAAAGGAAGCTTCTTGACTTTTTTTTTTTTTCAAAAATTCAAAACACTCTTTAGTGACGAAAATTTTCGTTGCTAAAATTAACTTTTAGTGATGAAAAAAATTTTCCTCACCAAAAGTCACTTTTAGCGATGAAAAAAAAATTCATCGCTAAAAGTTTCATCAGTAAAAACTCTCTTTTTTGTAGTGATATTAGTGATATAATAAGAAAATTATATACACATTATTTAATAAAATTACTTTAATTTTCTTTCTTAATTCTTTTTAACTCAAGAACTACCCCTGTGGATGTAAGACCTTAATTATTTGAGGAAAACGATGATCTTCTTCTCCTTATTTCACGCCCTTTCCTACTTTATTTTCTTTGATTTCCACGAGACAATGGGAGCACTCCACATGTAACTTGGTTAATCAACAAATGGCTTTACAAGAAATTGGTTGGCACGACAAAAAGAAATGGGCCTCACTTATCTTGAGACACTGCCTCATTCGGCCTATACAAGAAGGGCCCCAAAAGCAACTATAAAAAGATTAAAGATAAAGCAAGGCTAAGGATCTCTGAAATAACCAGTACAAAGTTGAACAAAGCCTCAAAAAAACTTAACCAAGTCCAGGACTATACAATGGGCAGCAGGGGCTTTAGAACAAAAGAAATTATATGGGATGCTATAAAGGGGAGAAGCAGCTAGGCTTCCTCTAGCTGCTTAAATATGCACTGAAAAGTACCACCAGAGTACGCTCCATTTGCATATAGTTAACAAATGGTATTTTTTTCATTGTTTCAAGAAAATGTCATTCGCACAAAAAGCATCTGTTAGGTAATGCGTGCAATTATCTCAATTGTTATTGGTAAAAATCAAGTTGACCTGATATATGAGACAAGTGGTACCAAAAAGACTATCAGGGCAAACTATTCGAATTACCGAAGTACGTACAATGAGGGAAGTTGAGCTGAGCAAGGAAACTTAATGACCGAACAGAATATTAGTCAATCCCGCTCCAAGAAAAGTCTCGTCAATAGACCGCGATTCCAAATGCTGATCTCAACCTCTTATTATGACCTCGACCTCAAATGCCAACCTTGACTTTGGATGCCGACCTTGAGCTCGGAATAAAAACATCCAAAGAGAATCTCGTACCATATATAAGCAAGACTGCCCAATGCGATATTAATCGAAGATCATGTAAACCGAGGCATAATCGGATGAATACTCAAGAACAGATTTCAATTCCAATCTTGGCCCCTCCAGCGTATCTTACAGATTTACTCAGATACACAAGTCACCTAACAATACCTACAAATACATCGTACCACTGAAAGGGAAGGTACACAACTATCCTGATTCTAACTATACCTACTTTGAGTCATTTTACTTGAATTAGGCATCGGAGGGTTCTCGGCCACAATCGCCGCCTCAGTGTCCTATTATTCTCCATTAAAACATAGGTATTCAGTGGCTCATAGAAGGTGGAACGGGATCGACCAGATTTGATTGATGACATCATTAATATTACATCCTTATTTACATTGTTAAAAAATGTAACTCCATTGCATTTTCAAATATTACATCCTTTTGTTTTTAGAAATCTGCAGTTATTCTGTAGTGGGTGTGACCTTTTCCATTGTTTCATTTTATTTTTTTATTGGTTCTTTATTTCATCATGGCTCTAAGAGTTATGATGGTTATGTCGATTAGCCGTAAAATTCGCAACGCCGTGCTTTATGTTATATAATTTTCCATGGACTCTACATTTCACTTTGTCAACATTTGTTAGTTTTTCAGCTTTTGGTGGGCCAGGTTATTCTTGTCTTAGAAGGCATCCAGGGTGCCATTTCATGACTGAGGTGGTTAATGCCTCTTGTCTTTCCTACCCAATAAAAAAAAGATAGAGAGGATTCTGCATTCTCCAATACCATTTACACACGTGAAAATGATTTACCAATGCCGATTTCAGCATTCCTTTACCCTTCATGGCAGGCCCCACTGACCGGACTTCTGCAGCGGGTCTCCGGGATTCCCTGCCAGGATATCACTTCGTCGGTTTCCCTTTTCAACTACAGGGAGGGCCCATGGGCAAGAATTAGTTCATTTCCACGGTGCATTTAGTAGCCTTCCATGGCCATCCAGGAGAGGCCGTGTGCATGCAACCACAGAACTTTTTCTACTAATTATTTATTTATTTATCTTCTTACTCACGCTTCACACACACTCATCACAATGGGTACTCCAACCCATGACCTCGTCTTGAAACTCTTGCTAGTGTATCACTAAGACATGAGTAAGGACCGTATTTTTTTTCCAATCAAAAGAGAGAGTACGTCATCTGACGTTCACGTTGGGATATCCCACAAACATAGAGGTGGCCCCACCTAGGTTTCCAACGCAGGATCCTTACGTGAAAAGGCTTTTCCAGGAAATCCACTTCCTATTTCCTGGAAGCGGTTTGCCTGTGGCTGGGACCGGCAAGTCTTCCGATGTAGTCTTTCAAACCCCGTTGTTTTATGTGGTGCGGTACTTGACCTTTGGATATGCAGGACGCGGTTTGGCTTGTGAGGCTACCAGATGCCAGTGGCAACTCGGTGTTCCCTGGGCCCCGACATGATATATTTGTTTCATACACGCCCGTCCATCTATTTTTTGAAATTATTTTATGGCCTGATATAAAAAATGAGGTAAATCCAAATCTCAAGTGAACCACATCATAGAAAAGTGTTCATTGAACGCCTACCATTCAAAACTTCTCCGGGGCTGCAAAAGTTTTCTATTAAGTCGATACTTTTTTCTTTTTTTTTTTCTTTTTCTCCCCGCCCAGGTCTACATGACCTAATCAATAGGTTGGATGTGAAATTAACATTACAGTGGCCCCTAGGAGGATTTTAGTGGTGGACATTCAATCACTACTGTTTTCCTATAATGTGGTCCACCTGAGATTTAGATCTGCCTCGTTTGTGGGATCAAGACCTAAAATGATATAGCGTGGATAAAACACATGCATCATGATGGGCCTACAAAGCACTAAAGATGGCTACTGGCCGCAGCCAAACCGCTTCTGGATTTGCATCTTTTTTGGCACGTGCCCTAAAATGAACTGACAAAACGAACGGAGGGCGTGGATATATTAAATACATACATCACAGTGGGCTCCATAGAGATTGGGCCATATCGTACCACAGGAATATTCTCCCTGGGCCGGCTGCCACAAGCAATCCGCTTTCCTATTTTATTGGGCACCGATTAGGTGAGTCCGTCTACAGCTTGGTAGGTGAGTCCCTGACTTTGGGGCCCACTTTGATGTATATATGTTGTATATCTATCCTCTCCATCTTCTTTTTTTCCAGCTAATTTTAAGACATTATCTCAAACACAAAGCAGATCCAAATGGATCATTGTATCAACGGTGAGTTCCATTGTATCAACAATTCGGATCATTGAACCACGTACCCACTTGTACAAATGGAAAACTGAACTGTATCGTGCAACCTTCGGCGGAGCATTATAATATAACCAGAAAACAAGAAGAGGAACGAGAGTCCATCAAGACGTGAACAGTGCCCTGAGGCACCAACTTCTTACATATGGGGCCCATGGTTTTTTAATCTTGACCATTGATCATTTGAGATCCACCTCAGATGAAGGACCACCAAAACTCTCATATATTTGAAGATATAGTCATATACCTCACTAGCCTGGGCAGAACCGACCAGGATTCATAAATTCTGTTTGGGCATCCGTTACTGGCCGGTCTTGCCAATGCATCAGCCGCCGGGGTCCTCACTATACAGAATATTTATAAGATCAACGGACTGGATCGCCTAAAATCAGCCAGGGTTGATTACTTGGCATCTTGGAAATTGCTAGAGTGATTAGAAACGTTGATATGGTTAGCCACCTCACCCACAAGCCATAGCATAAGAAATCACTGACTACTGAAAATAAAGGGTAATCAAGCATAAAATGAGCAATGACTAACATTGCATGTGGAAGACATGGTTTTCTAGTTTTAAGAATCTCAGATCAACCATTTTTTTAATTCCTTTTATTGATCAATCAAAAACACTATATTACTTAGAAGCTAAAATGGATTCCGCTTTAAATGAATTTGGAGTAATCTAGCATCTTTGTTCAACGTTACTGGGCTGCAGTTCCTATGGTTCCTACCTTAAGTACATTCTTGCAGGCATTCTTTCGGAGGAATGTAGACAAAATCTAATGCCTTGTTTGGGAGCATTGATTTGGAACCCCTTGGATTCAGGATTCCCTAGATTCAAAATTCTCATGTTGTGCTTAGCACCTTAAATTTATGATCACATCTAATCCAAAAGTAACCATGCATCCTATATTTATAGGATTTAAATTTAATTATTAAATCAACTTCAATATCTCTAATTAATGTAAGTATGTAATGTTGTACAGAATGGCTATAACAAGATCATTGAGAATATATACTTTATTCAAAAATAATGAAATACCAAGTTTTGGATAGGCTGCAAGCACAAGATCACATCCAAGTATCTAACCAATGATTTTTAACCATTGATTTACATGGACAATGTTTGAATGACACATATCATTGTATTAAAATAATTATAGTGATAGAATTTATAGTCTAATTATTTTAGGATATCATTAATAGGCCATGTGCCCAATAAATTAATAGCCTAGTGACACACGTGTTACACATACAACTCTTGGAAAGATTTTAGATGTAGTCGGCTATTTTTTCATCTTGGATTTCAAACTCCATTTTGAGGGGATTGAAAACCCTTCAGTTACTTTATGATGCCAAACATATAGGAAATTTGAAATCCCCTCAAACCCCTCATATCCATGATGCCAAATGACCCCTAATTATATATGCTAGAAGTATATATAACATTAATAGATGAGAAATATGCTTAATCTATTCTCCCTTCCAACTCAAAAGGCGCAAGCTTATCGAAAAAACTCCACGCGATGCATTTTCTTTGTGGCTAAGGAATCGAACTAAAAGTTTTTCCTGGTCTCGTTTATCACATGAGCAAAAGTGATCTTTGAATACATAAGCAAAACAGTCGATTACAGGTAGGGAATAATCAACAATGATCGAGGTCAATGACTATTAACTTTTAACTTTAACTATTGATTTATTTTAAAGTGGGTTGATGACCATCAACAGTTGCCGATTAATACTTTAGGCTTGTATGGATTATTGGCTAAGAATGGTGGTCATAATAAGTAAAGGGATTTGATTAATTTAGTATATAATTAAGGTAAAATCACCAACTTTGCGTGCCCAACATGCATCACTGTGGTCACAGAAAAGAATCACCATGCATGCCTTGTCTTGTCCAACATACTTTCTTATTCTAGATCGTGGTCCATAGAGAAGGTCTAACAATTGATCAGGACCATCATCGTGTGGGGCCCACTTTGATTTTCCATTCCTCTTAAAATACACTTTGACATGATGATCCTAACCATCTGATCAATGGATAGGAGAATAGAGAAGGTCCACCGGTTGATTAGGTATGCCCATCATGGGAGCCTATCTTTTAGTGTCCAGCCCTCTTAAAAGACACTTTAATATAGCTAATCATTAGCTACATTAGTGACAAAGAAACTAGACAGTCCATGTTGATTATAAGAGAGAAGGTTTAATAATTGATCTGGACTGTCCATCAAGTAAGGTCCACCTTTGATTGCACATCCATATGAGTAACTATGGTAGAAATTATAAATTTGATCAATTGTTGGAAAAAATTTCAGCCACTATTGGTTTACCATGCATGGTAGAATTTTAGATGAGCAGTTAAAATTTTAACTCAACGGGTTATATTTGATAGATGGTCCATGTTGATTATAATAGAGAAAGTTTAATAATTCATCTGTGTCGTCCATCGAGTGAGGGCCACCTTTGATTGTACGTTCCTCGTAGAATCACTGTGATGGAAGATCCTAAACATCCCATCAATTGTTAGAAAACATTTTCAACTTACTATTGGTTTACCATATATGGGAGAATTTTGAATGCACAGTTAAAATGTTAACTCAATCTTATCTACTTGATATACTTGATAGACAGTCCATGTTTCTTATAAGAGAGAAGGTTTAAAATTGATCTGGACCGTTCATCAAGTGAAGGTCAGCTTTGATTGCACATCCCTCCCGGAGTCACTATGCTAGAAGATCCTAACCATCCAATCAAATGTTAGAAAACATTTTCAACTTCCCATTGGTTTATCATGCACAGTAGAATTTTGGATGAACAGTAAAAAACTTTAACTAAACTGTTCTCCTTGCATGGAAATTACCTCTTCTGCACTTTAATTTCAAAGAATCTCAGAGGATTGAGTTCATGACACGTTTCTCTTGGGAGGAAATTTTAAATCTAAAGTACATTTATTTCGGACGCGGATTGCGTCCTACCCCAATCCGTCCGGGCAGGGCTCTGTGGGGCCCACCGTGATGTAAGTGTTTTATCCAAGCCGTTAATCGCTTTTCTCAGGTCATTTTAAGCTATGAGCGAAACATTTAGCAAGGTACAGGGCGGACCATAAAGTGGGGATTTAATGTCCACCGTTAAAAATTTCTTGGGAGCTGGAGAAGTTTCGGATCATGCTAATATTTGTTTTTTAACTTCATCCACGTCTACATGACCTTATTAATAGGTTTGATGATAAAAGAACACAATGGTGGCCCTTGGAAATGTTTCAACGGTGGGTGTCATTATCACTGCAGCTTCCTCCAGTGTGGTCCACTCGAGATGTGGACCTGCTTCAGTTATAAATATATGCCTTAAAATGATCTGAGAAAAGTGATCAACGGCGTGGATAAAACACTTACATCACGGTGGGCCCCATGGAGCCCTGCCCGGACGGATTACCGGGGTAGGACGCAATCAGCGTCCATTTATTTCACACCGTCGAGATCTTTAACTGACCTACCATGGATATTCACTCAAACACAATCCACAATGGTCAGGGTTTAAGCATGTGGAATGTGCGTATGATCTGGGAAATTGATCAGACCGCAGCCCATGGCGAACATTCGCTGACCTTAAAATCGGGCCAACCAGCTGGATCGCCATGTGCATGGTAAAAATGGACAGCTTAAGATAACCAGATTAATGGTCCACATTCAATGTAAACACGTAGCCACTTGATGAGGAACTAGTCTGATCCTTTTTTACCAGGCTATGATCAAGATGGAACCCAGCTTGACGAACGGTGTGGATACCTCATGGGTTTACCATGGTAGCACGTGTGGCACGAAGAACATTCCCAGTAGCATTCTCGCAGTTTTGGCATTTCCCAATCAATAAATATCTGATTTCTTCAGATGGGAATACATATTTTCTTTGGACGTTTCTCTATTTTGTGAGTGGCACTCACATAAATTGCGTGCGCCCGTTTGCTTTTCTAACATTATATATAGACTCATCCGGGGTTGTATGTTTCACTACAAATACTTTGCTTTTCAACCTGATTTCCCACCATCCTTCTTTGTCAAGCCCCGTTCTCTCTCTCTCTCTCTCTCTCTCTCTCTCAATGGCAAGTGCAGAGATTACTCGGTTGCGTCGCCAGGCTGCTTACATAAAAAAGTCCCTTTTTGAGCAGGTTTCTCCTCTTCTGTAAAATGTCTTTGGAATTTATTTTTTTCCACTACTAACTAAAACTCACAGCAGTTCTGCTTATGGAAAACAGTTATAAATTGCGTTTACAGCAACACTAGGAAGATTTGTGGCGCAAAGGGAAAAAGCTGGGAGGGAATTTCCACCCTTGAATTTCAGAACTTTGGCCTAATCCTTCATCTGGGACTAGATGAAGGGTCTGAATGTGCGTCTTTAACTATATATACACAACATGATGGCCCCGTATGCTAATCAACAGTGGGACGTATCCTTTTCAATATGCTCACTGGGCTGTGGTTCATCTGAGTTTTGATTCAGGCCGATTTTAGGAACTTGGGTCTTAACAATGTTCTTATTATCTCAACTATGCCATCATATAAGGAAATAACAGCTGTTATCAACACCGTATTTTAGTCGACTCCATTACGTTTTCAAATATTACATATTGTTTTTTAGAAATTAGCAGCTATTTTCCATTTTTCCATTTTTCTTTTTGTCTCCATTTTGTTATGGCTATTAGAATTATGACAACAGAGCCGGTCAAGGTTAAAAGTCATATCGCCGTGCTTCATATTACATGATTTTACAAGGATGCTACATTTCACTTATCAACCTTCGTTGGTTTTTAAGCTTTTGGTGGGCCAGGTTGTTCTTGTTTTAGTAGGTATGAAGGGTGCCATTTCATGACTCTAGTGGTTAATGCCTTTTATCTCTCTTACCCACCAAATGATTTTACACATGTGAAAATGATTAACCCATGCCCATGTGACATTCTATCACGTTACCTCTCATAGGAAGTCACGGACTAGACCTCTTAAGTGGGTCCGCGATTCGTAGCTTTGATGGCTTCCCTTTTCAATTATAGGGAGGGCAAATGAATTGAGCCTGTTCTTTGAGAGAAGTGCCGGCAAGAATTAGTTCATTTCCATGAGGCATTCATTAACCTTCCATATTCATCCACACACATGCACACATGCAACAATACAAATTTCACTATTTTTTCCTTTTCCCTTTTACCTATCTCTGTTGTTTTTTGTTTTTTATTTTATCAAAGGAGATAGTTTCCGTCCTTCAAATTCATGAAAATTACTCGTCATGAAGTGGACCATCTATTAAAAATCACAAGGGTCCACAAGTCTCATATATGCAAAATAAAAGAATTGGTTTGACGGATGGACCCCCATGATGTGATTGCTTGGCCAAGTGAATTGTACCTGATTTTTTAAAGATTAGTTCATTGCCATGCGGCATATGCTTCAACTTTCCATCACACACATGGTGTATGTGCGTATCCACATGCGTGTATGTTTGTGCATGAGCTACTTTATTAAGAAAAGAAGATCATAGAATAAGGAAAGATACAAGCATCCTCTAAATCTTGAAACTAGCCGAAATTCTAAAGTGTGAGAGTCAAATCCTCTGCAGTGGGCCCCTAAACTTGGTCTTGGGGCCGGCTTTGACTTGAAATCCAGGTTCGGTGCCTTGGCCAATGATGAATGGACCCACCTAGACCATTGGCCTAAAGTAGTTTAAGCCTATTTTGAATGGCACATCTTAGCCGTTCAAAATGTGGGTTACAACATAAGAATCACATCATGAAAATTTTAGTATTGTCCCTTACTCAGGCAAACTGCATAGTTGGAATTAATGCACAAACAATGGTCGAATTGATGCACATTTGTGCCCATCTAATGAATGGATCTGATTTTTGCCCCAAATGATTTTACGGGATCGGTCCATTAGAGGTTGGACTTTGTTTTAATGGGTCATGGGACTAAGTAAGCCAAATCAAATGGGCCATGGGAAAAGACTCCATCTAATGCTTATTTGTGAAACCTTTAAATCAATCCCAGGTCATGCTTCTAAGCCTGATTGGAGTCCAGGTCCAGCCTATGATGGCAGGCCCTGAAGCTCGACAGGACACACATCATTGACAGCCTTGTAGAAGAACATGGGTGGATGATGACATGGCCCTTTGTTCATGTACTCTGACACTGACATGTATCAAATCTGGCATTGTTGCAGGGTTATCTGGATGGGCAGTTTCTTCAGCTGGAGGAGTTGCAAGATGATACAAATCCTAATTTTGTGGAGGAAGTTGTAACCTTGTTCTTTAAGGATTCAGCTAAATTCATAGCTAACATTGAGGCAGCAGTGTAAGTACTATAAGAATGGAGTCCTTGGAAATTGTTTTTGAGTAGGGGTGACAATGAGGCAGGTTTGGGGGGCAGCCCAACCCATATGATCCAAGGATCGAGCCCAGGCTAAATCTAGCATGAGCCTAGCACAGTTGGCTGAACCCTGGGCTCCTAGAAAATTGGTTGGGCCTGTGCCTGACCGGACCTAACCCCAACAAAAAATTAATAAAAACCATATTTCTCACTTGAAGGTTCATAACCTATCCATTAATCAAGTGGGCTACATATGAGCCAAATCAGCAGTCTACATTCAAGATGCATGTCTTGCCTTGGATTAGAATGACATACCTGGACGAGGTATGACGAGCAAAAATGACTTGGGCTCAACCTAGCCCATGGACTCATGGGTCCAAATCTGAGTCGGTCTCATCAGGCTGGGTGGATTGGCTGCCCATTGCCAACCTATACTTTAAGGGCTGTCAAGGGGATAGGCACAATGCTGACTTTTGCCCGGATTTTGAGCTGTTTGGGCCACGCCTAGTCAAAATTTTGATTTCGCTTGGCTGAGGCCCAGCCTGTTGAAAGCCTTGTATGCTTTTCAGATAATACTCTACCAACCAGTTAAATTGGTTTGCTTAGTTGTACAAATTTCACGAAATATCATGAAAATGTGTACCAAATTAGATTGTTTAATCATAAAATGTCATGAAAATAATCATGAAATATCATGATATTTTGGGGAAACCATACGCACCCTAAGTAATTTGCATTTTGCAATTTCCTTTGTAGGGAGAAGACCCCCCTGGATTTCAAGAAGCTGGATGCATACATGCACAAATTCAAGGGCAGCAGTTCAAGGTAACCACAACAACAACTACTAGCAGTAGTAATAAAACTAGTTGTTATGGCTTGGATATGGATGAACCCACAGCCTTACCTGTAAGCTATTGGGTACCTGCACTAGTAAAGGACAAAGGGTAATGGGAGTCCCGGGTGTAGCCGGGGATAATCTGATGCCTAAGGCAGGTAGGTTTAAACCGGAGTAGGTGTGGCCAAATTGGAGTATTTCTGTGTTTACCTTTTTCCCAAGGCAGGGAATATATTTGCACATTCTTTAAACAATCTGCATATCTTATATGATCTATCAAATATATTGGAAGGGTCTGTATTGAATTAGGAATCTGGTTCTGAAAATATCTTCGATTCCATCTTGATCAGTGTGATCGATGTTCAGTTGGAATATTGTCGGATCAATCCTGACATAGTATGATACAGGATTTTTTCCGGGCATTTCTCGTCTGAGGTCAACGTCATGAGGATCATCAGTTCAGTCAATGAGTTTTATTACCAAGTTCCCAACTCGACCAGTTCAGCTTGACAGATGAATCTTTCATGGAGGCTCAGCTCGACTTTCCCAGGTGGTCAATATGTTGATGGCTCAAGGAGTTTGGCCCGTAGATTTTTGACGCAGGGATGAACGTGATGAGGTCGATCACCGTCTTCCTCAAGGATAACTACTCCGAATCCACGGAGCTTCTCTGGACTCCTCACAGAGACTTCTCGAATCCACGAGGAAAGAAAGCAGGAAGATAGAAATAAATTCTAATAAATTCGAAATTAATTGATGAATTCTCAAAATCGAGTTCACAACCCTTTAAATAAGGGAACCGAGCAATAAGAAAGAAATCAGACTCAAACTACAACTAAAACTCCTAGAATTCGTAACTTACCATAAATAGTAAACTTACTATTTATAGACGGTCATGATGTCTACTAGTGCGCAAGGTTTTCGGCCAAAAATAGTAAGTGTCCTTTTTGACTTCACCAAACCGTTCTCCTAATTATCCTAAGCACTTTTCATGTTGGACACAACTCCTAAAGCCCAACGGATGAAAAGTTATACTCAAACTAAAACTTACTATTTATAGTAAAAACAAAATTAAAACGAGAAAACGACCGTCGACTAGTGGGTTTCTTCAAATCTGGGCTGCGCAACCCGGCGTAGTGGGGTTGGTTGGCTAAAGTAGCTCGTTCTACCCCAAAATCATATAATTTACGTCGGATAACTCATTCCGGATTGTGAGATACGCCCGATCTAAGGTCAGATGATCTGGATCACTTCTGTCGCTGACTGTGCCTTTTCTGATCCATCTTGGCCATGAAATTGTCCGCGACCCGTTCTACATCAATTTTTTGCCAACATTGCTTCCACCGTCTCTATATATATCCCATGTTGCTGGTCAGTTTAATTTTTCCCATGTTTTTGTGAAGCACATGAGAGTCATACGGTGTCCCAAGCTGTTAGCAATCTGGCTTTTTGTATGATTGGGCACCCGTGACCGAAAACCGTACTGATCAGATAACCCAAATGGTGGGCATTCTCTAGTTGAATGTGGACCTTTGCTCGTATTCATTGTCTTGTTATCTATGCGAATGATAAATATAGGTCAGATGGGCAATATTTTTGGGCCATGACCCGTCCATAGTGGACCCACCAGATGAACGATTGGATTACTAGAACTTTGTGCCACATCAAGTTTAAGTGATTATCTTTATAATATTTCTATGGTGTGGTGAATATAACACATAACATTATGGGTTGTTTTGAGACAGCATTGGAGCTCTGAGGGTGAAGAACGAGTGTACACTTTTTAGGGAGTATTGCCAGCAAGGAAATGGAGAAGGGTATGCATATTTCATTTCATTCTTTCATTTCCCATTTTCTGATTGGTCTTTTATATATATATATATATATATATATATATATATATATATATATATATATATATATATATATATATATATATATAACTATTCTGAATTCATTATGCCAAAATCGTGGATCATGACCATTCAATAGACGACCGAGACCGAAAGATATTGTGTCAAGCCCAATTTCTCTCGATCCTAGCCATCCATGAGAATTTCCTAAACTTATACCTATTGCCTTTGCATGCATGTACGCAGATGCCTTAAGACTTTCCAGCAAATAAAAAAGGAGCATGCTACTTTGAGAAAGAAGCTCGAAACTTATTTCCAGGTACTGAAACCCCTTATGCGGATGTAGGAGTGTAATTAGAACCGTCCGTCTTCTTTGTTCTATGGTAGATGAACCATTGGAAAGAAATTTCTCCCGGCTCATCATTTAGGCATCATTGTTGGACAATGGCCCATTTACAATAGTGACAAGAAAGACGGTTTGGATCATCCAACGATCTATGCATGTGGGCCTCATCAGTTGATCATCTATAATTAGTTGATTTACCCTTTTTTTTTTTTTTTTTTCCTTTTTACTTTAACTCTCTATTCTTATGATGTATGATGTTTTAGTTACTAAGACAAGCTGGACCGTATGAAACGGCAACCTCCTCTCATTGAAAGTGGCCCACCCCAGGCGACAGTGAAGATGATAGAAACTAGAATTACAGTTTCGCGAGCCTTTTTTTTTTTTTTTCGTTTTTTTCCGTAACTTAAGTTGTTATAGATAGCGTACTTTAATCCAAGCCTTTGAAGTTTGGTTTTGATAGACTGAAATTTTTGGGGATTTAATCCTGTTTGGTTTTGGTAAGTATCTTTCTACACTCCGTGCCTCGGGAAATACCATCTAGTGTGACGTGGCACTTGTGGACCGTGATCAGAATTGTTGATTTGATGGGCAGCCACTTGGATAGACCACAGCCCAAAAAACAAGGGTTGTTTGGACTAAAAAAAAGAAAAGAAAAAGAAACGATTGTCAATGAGCCGAACTCGACAAAATCGGATGGTCAAAATTGTTGGATTGCTATGATTGTTGTGTTATTGCTTATGATGGCGTGGTGTCCGAACACACTCTATATATATATATATATATATATATATATATATATATATATATATATATATATATATATATATATATATAGGAAAAACAAACCATAGAACAAGCTGGAAAGACACAAGCCTCATCAAAATCTTGAAACTAGGCCCAAATTCCAAACACAAAAGTCAAATCCTGGGTGGTGGCCCCTTATAAACATGGTCTATGGGCTGGGTTTGGCTTGAAATCCAAGTTCCTTGTCTTGGCCAATGATGAATGGCCCTGCTAGACGATTGGCCTATGAGAACATAGCATTTCTCTACAACACATGAAAATTTAAATATAGGTGTATGACCAAAAGTCTTCAAACTATAGAAAAAAGTTACGTGAGCAGCATGTATACTAGTTGACACTTAAATTGTCAATTTAAAGATCAATAGTTACATGATTTCTGTAAACTTGCATTGTTTACTCTAAATGTTAGTTAAAGTCGGATTGACATTGGCATTATTATACAACTATTTTATCTTAAATCAAAGTATTTTAAATTTAAAACATGTGGAGAATTTTTGTATTTTAAAATAATTTTAGTTCATAATTTAAACTTTTTCCTCTATATTTTTTTAGAGTATTTTTATTTTTAGTGTAGCTCTCTTATCCCATAGTGGAAAGAACCAAAAAAATGTCATATATATATATATATATATATATATATATATATATATATATATATATATATATATATATATATATAAGAGATGTGGTTTGTATAAGGCTTGAGTCTCTAAGGAGAAATAACCATTTGGATTGGACCATCTCTTTACAACGTTCACACACCTAGAGCCAAGCCGAACAATGGTTTTGGCTGTGTGACGTGCACGCGTCGAGCCAAGTCTGGGTCTAACGGTTTTTGTTCTGTACTCTATGAGAATACTGACGATGCTTTAAGCACCAAATCGTGGTCTACCTTCTCTCTTTTATGAATTCATTCATTTGAACCAACGTTTTCTTTCTCTATTTCTTCAGAAATCATCTCTGGCTTAGTGTCGTTGTTTTGCCAACTAAGTTTGCTACAGATCAACTCACTTTGTTTAAGTTTTGCACGTTGGCTTGAGCCCGGGTACAACGAGTGCACCATTGGAATCAAGTAATAGTTGTTGTATCTTGAGGACTAATTGTCCAAGATTTCTGTTGCACTTGGACGCAGTCCAAAGAAGGGAGAGTTGGTTTCAAGCCGGGTGACTCAGCCACGCTTTGACTCGAACAAACAAGTCATATTTTCTTACTATATTTTTATTATTCATATTTTTTATTTTTCTAAATATTATCTACTGTTTTCAATACCTTATTTCCAATAGGCATGATCTTTTTTATTGTTCCATTTTTTACCAATTCTCTATTTCATCATGGCCATTAAAATTATAACAGTAAATTCAGTCAGCCATTAAAGTCATAACACCATTCTTAATGTTACATAATTTTCTATGGATTCTATATTTCACTTGTCTTTCAGCTTGTGGTGAGCAAGGTTTTTCTTGTCTAGAAGGTATCAAGGGTGCCATTTCATGCCTTTTGCCTTTCCTACCCAGTAAAAAGAGAGAGAGAGAATACTGCATTATCCAATACCATTTACCCATGTGAAAATGATTTACTTATGCTCATGTAACCCCTTTACTTCTCATGGCAAGCCTCTGACTATACCTCTTCAATGAATCTCCATAATTCCCTGCCAGGTTATTACTTCGCGAGCTTCCCCTTTTAAATTACAGGGATAGCAAATGAATTGAACCTGCTCTTTGCCAGAACTGTGGGGGATAATTAGTTCACCTTCTTAACTTCCATGGCCATCCATGGGAAGCTTTGTGCATACATGTGCAGTGCTGTCTGCACACTTGCAACAATATAACATTTTTGTGCATACATGTGCAGTGCCGTCTGCACACTTGCAACAATATAACGTTTTCTATTGTTATTTTTCCCCTTCTATTTCTTTGTAATTTTTTTGCCTATTATGACGAACAATTAATCAATTACTCTAAAAGCTTGAGCCATCAGAAAATGGTGTATCAATATATCAAAGGAACTTTAACTAAAAGAGATGGTTTCCATGAAAAATGTCATCCACATTTACGAATATTACTTACCATGAAGAGAAGCATCTATTGAAAATCACAAGGGCCCCCAGCTCCCTTGGTTTGAACAAGTGAATTGCACCTGATTTTGTGAGATTAGTTCATTGCCATGTAGCATACGTCAACCTTCCATCACATGCATGGTGCACGCATATATATGCATATGCATGTCTATTTATTAGGGGTGCACACGGGTCAGTTCGGTTTGGTTTTGGGGTGAAACCGGAACCGAACCATTCCTAACGGTTCTGCAACTATTGGAACCGCAACCGGACCGTTAGCAACATAGAACCGAACCGGAACCGGACCGTGAAGAACGGTTCGGTCCTAGATCGGATCCACGGTTCCGGGCTTTCTTCCCTCCCATTCTCCATTCTCTCTCCTCCTTCAAAATATCCATCTATCTCTCTCTCTCTCTCTCTCTCTCTCTCTCTCTCTCTCTCTCTCTCTCTCTCTCTCTCTCTCTCTCTCTCTGATCTACAAAACCATAGAAAATAGAGATCTTCCTCATCTGTAGAGAAATCAGGTAATCTTCGTTTCTTATATTCAATTCATTGCGATTCTTTTGAATTAGAAGAATACGTCCTATTCCGATCTCCATTTCCGTTTTGATTTTCTCTTTCCCTCAATTGGGACCGTCTCGATTCACAGATGATTTTCTGAATCCCCCGTCACTTGATCTGTTCTCATGATTTTAGCGGTTTCGTTTTGGATTTTTTGTTGAATTCCATTTGGTTTTTTTTTTTTTTTTTTGTTTCGTAATTGGGACCTGGTGGATGATTCTCATATGGGGAGCGGTGGCGACATTTGGATTATGATTGGATGAGAAAGAAAAAAATTTTCTTTCTTGCATTTCGTTACAATTGGATCATGACATTGTTTTCCAACCGGCGATGTTGGCATGAGATATTCTTTTCCCATTTTCTTCATGACTTTAAATTCCATTTTATGATGGAGGGTGATGAGAGAGAGAGAGAGAGAGAGAGAGAGAGAGAGAGAGAGAGAGAGAGAGAGAGGGCAGAGGGTAGGGAGTGAGGCGAGAGAGAAAGAGGGCAGGGCGTTAAAGGACTTAGGCAACTTAGGGTTTTTTTTTTTTTTTTTTTCGGGTTTTAAACTACCTCGGATCAATGGTTTAGATCCACAGTTCCTGTCACGGATCGGTTCTATGGTTCAGATCAATAGTTCGGTTCAGTTCTATAGGACCCTAAATCAGAACCGATCCGTATTCAACGGTTTAGAAAATTTGAAAACCGGAATCGGACCGTTAACACCCCAGAACCGGACCAATCTAATAATTCTAGCCGATTACACGGTTCCAACGGTTAGATGTGCACCCCTAATATTTATGCATGAGCTACTTTATTAAAAAAAGCAAACCATAGAAGAAGAAAAGATACGAGCCTTGCCAAAATCTTCAAACTAAGCCAAAATTCCAAAGTAGGAGAGTCAAATTCTGCGTATGCGGGCGCTTAAAGTTGGTCCAGGTGCCAGTTTTGGCTCGAAATCCTAGTATGGTGCCTAGGCTAGTAATGAATGGCCCCTCTCAGACCATTGGCCTAAAGTAGTGTATGCTTATTTTGTGTATCACATCTTGGCTGTTCAAAATGTGGGTCACATCATGTGAAAATTACCATGGTCCCTTGGGAAATTTGCATAGATGGAATCAATGTGCAAGTGATGGTCCAAATTGTTGCAAATTAGTGGTGCCCATCTAATGAGTAGATCTGATTTTTGCCCCAAATGATCTTACAGGATCAGCCCTAGCTGAGTTTGGACTTTGTATATTCTCTTTATATCATCAATCACCAGAATAAAATTTCTAAAAATATATTATGAATGGGCCCCATTTATTGAAAACTTATCTTTAGTGGGTCATGGATCTAAGCAGGCCAAATCAAGTTGGCCACGGTAAAGGACTCCATCTAATATTGCTTATATGTGAAACCTTTAAATCAATCCCAGGTTATGCTCGTAAGCCTGATTTGAGTGTGGGTCCAACCTATGATGGCCAGGCCTAGAAGCTCGACGGGGCACACATTATCAATGGCACTGTTGAAGAACACGGGCGGATGATGACGTGGCCCCTTGTTCATGTACCTGGCGTTGTTGCAGGGTTATTTGGATGAGTAGTGATGCAGGAATGAACGTGATGAGGTCAATCACCGTCTTCCTCAAGGATAACTACTCCGAATCCACGGAGCTACGTGATGAGGTCGATCATCGTCTTCCTCAAGGATAACTACTCTGAATCCATGGAGCTTCTCTGGATTCCTCACAGAGACTTCTCGAATCCACGAGAAAAGAAAGCAAGAGAATATGAATAAATTCTAATAAAATTCGAAATTGATTAATGAATGAAATAAAATGAGTTCACATCCCTTTAAATAAGGGAACCAAGAAATAGAAAAGAAATCAGACTCAAACTACAACTAAAACTCTTAGAATCCGTGACTTACTATAAATAGTAAACTTACTATTTATAGACGGTCGTGTTGTCTACTAGTGCGCAAGGTTTTCGGCCAAAAATAGTAAGTGTCTTATTTGGCTTCACCAAACCATTCTCCTAATTATCCTAAGCACTTTTCATGTTGGACACAACTCCTAAAGCCCAACGGATGAAGAGCTATAAGCAAACTAAAACTTACTATTTATAATAAAAACAAAATTAAAACGGGGAAACGACCATTGATCAGGGTTTTTTTTTACAAATTTGGGCTACGCAACCTGGTATAGAAAGGTTGGTTGGCTAGAGTAGCTCGTTCTACCCCAAAATCATATATTTTACGTCAGATAACTCATTCCAGATTGCGAGATATGCCTGATCTAAGGTCCAACGGTCCGGATCACTTCTGTCATCGACCGGGCCTTTTCTGATCCATCTTGTCCATGAAATTGTTCGCGACCTGCTCTACATCAGTCCCCTCTACTTCAAAAGAACTCGTTCTCGAGTTCGCATCCTGATCTGGTTCATAATACTCGGTCAGGTCCGCGACATTGAAAGTCCGTGAGATCGCTATGTCATCTGGAAGATCAATAACATAAGCATTGTCATTGATCTTTTGAATGATTGGGACGGGTCTAATCTTCTTATTTTTCAACTTGTTATACATCCCGATCGAAAATCTCTCTTTACACAGATGGACCATAACGCGGTCGCCCACCTCGAACACCTTTTGTCGCCGGTGCTTGTCCGCTTGTTCCTTTTACTTCTCGTTCGATGCATGTAGCTTGGCCTGTACTTCCGCATGGATGCCCATAATCTTATCTGTTATATATTCTGCTGCAATGCTCGTACCTGGGTGCTTGGGCAAAGGGACCAAGTGAAGTGTGTGGCGAGGCACTTATTCGTAAATAATTTGGAACGACGATTTTCCTGTTGAGCAATTCACCATGTTGTTGAATGCAAACTCTGCTTGAGACAAGGCTAAGTCCCATTGCTTCGGCTTTTCTCTTGCAATACTGCGAAAAAGGTTTTCCAATGTGCGATTCACAACTTCAGTCTGCCCATCAGTCTATGGGTGGTAAGCATTGCTGAATTGAAGTCGTGTATCTAATCAAGTCCACAAAGTCTACTAAACGTAGCTAATAAACTTTATGTCATGATTAAAAGTAATGGTCTTGGGGACCCTGTGTAGCCGTACGACCTGCCTAAAGAATAGATTCACTACATGTGTTGCATCGAGGGTCTTCTTGCATAGGATAAAGTGCGCTATCTTGGAGAAACGATCGACCACTACAAATACCGAATCCATGCCGCGTTGTGTTTGTGGGAGACCAAGCACGAAGTCCATTGATAAATCCTCCCAAGGACCGTCAGGAACGGGTAACGGGGTGTAAAGGCCCATATTCTTAGATTGCTCTTTAGAGGTCTGACAAATACGACAACGTTATACGACTCTTCCCATATCACGTACTAATTGCGGCCAGTAATACTGCTCTTCCATAAGAGTTCGCGTCTTGTCTCGCCCAAAGTGTCCACCGAGGCCAGCTCTATGCAGCTCCTGAATAATCTACTCTCTTAGAGAACTCTGGGGGATGCACAATCGATTTTCTTTGAAGAGAAAACCGTCCTATATATGAAGGTCACTGGGGTGACCTTCTTGGCACTTTATCCAAGGATCCTTGAAATCTTCATCCTCGGCATACAGCTGCTTGAGACAGTCGAAGCCAACCATCTCGTTGCTCATCGTAACGAGTAGTGATGCATGACGGCTAAGTGCATCAGCCAACTTGTTCTGCTATCCTGACTTGTGCTTCAGAACGAATATAAATTCCTATAAAAACGTAACCCATCTAGCATGCACACGATTTACGTTAGTCTGACTATTAATAAACTTTAATGCTTGATGGTCAATGTACAGAACAAATTTCCTTTGAATTAGATAATGTTGCTAATGTCGCAGCGCCTGAACAACTGCGTACAACTCAAGCTCATACGTCGACTACTTCTTTGGGTTTCACTGAGCTTCTCATTGTAGAAGGCTACCGACCTACCTTCCTGTGATAATACTCCCCCAATTCTGACGTATGAAGCGTCACACTTAACCTCAAACAATTTGTCAAAATTAGGAAGCACCAAGACTAGTGTTGTAGACAAATGATGCCTGATCTCGTGAAAGCTCTTGTTAGCTTTCTTGGTCGACTGGAACCACCCTTTTTTCATGCAATTTATTATAGGCGCGACTATAGTGCTAAAATCTCGCACAAATCGACGATAGAAAGTCGCTAATTCGTGAAAACTTCTAACCTCATGAATGTTTGTCGGGATCGGCCATTCTCTAATAGCTTGCACCTTTTCATCATCCACCCGAATGCCTGTGGTCGTCACAACGAATCCTAGAAATAACAGACTGTTAGTTAAAAAACTACACTTTTTAAAGTTGAGGTACAACTTGTTATCTTGTATGACTGCAACACCTGCATGAGATGTTTCTTATGTTCTGCCTCATCCTGGCTATATATCAATATGTCATCAAAATATACTACCATAAATCGGCTAGTGAACGGTTTTAGAACTTGATTCATTAAACGCATAAAAGTACTTGGTGTGTTTGATAGGCCAAATGGTATAACCAGCCACTCATACAACCCTTCCTTTGTCCTAAATACCGTTTTCCATTCATCACCGAGTCGGATATGAATCTGATGGCACCCGCTCCTCAGATCGAGTTTAGAGAACACCTTGGCCCCTCCTAGCATATCGAGCATGTCATCCAACCGTGGTATTGGAAATCGATATTTGATGGTAATTTTGTTGATTGCTCAGCTGTCGACACACATGCACCAGCTTCCATTTTTTTTGGCGTTAATAAGGCTGGTACAACACATGAGCTCATGCTCTCTCTCAATAGACCCTTACGGATCAATTCCTCCACTTGCTCCTGAAGTATCTCGCACTCCTTCGAACTCATCCGATAATGCAGGCGGTTGGACAGGCTAGCCCCAGGGACAAGGTCTCTGTGATGTTGGATGTCCTTCATGGGGGGCAATCCATCAGGTAAATCTTCTAGGCAGACTTCTTTAAATTCATTTAGCAACAGTCTTAAACTTGGAGGGATGTTTGAGGGTTCCTTTTCCTCGCCCTTCACCACTATGGCGTATACCTCGCCAGTTTCCTTAGATTCTTCCATAAAATCTCGAATGGTCAAGAGAGAACTTCCCTCCACTTTAGAGGCTTCAGGGTGATTCTCTGGTGCCATAGGGGCAAGAATTATTTTTTGACTATCCTTGACGAATATATAAACGTTGTCTCGTCCCCGATGGGTCGCATCACGGTCCGACTGCCAGGGTCAACCGAGTAGCATATGACAAGCTTCTATATCAACTACATCACAAAGTATCTAATCCTTATAATGTTTACCAATTGAAAATGAGATAGTGCATTGTTCAATTACATTGGTCTCATTCACCTTTTTTTTTCAGCCAATTGAGTACGGGGAAGGATGTCTCGTCGTTGGTAGCTGCAACTTGTCTACCATCACCCTTGAGATAATGTTCTTGCTGCTACCACTGTCTATGATCACATCACAGACCTTTCCGCTGACAGTGCACTGAGTACGAAATATATTGTGTCGTTGTGGGTGTAATTTCGTTTGTGGGGTATACAATAGTTGCCTCACAACTAAAGATTCGCCACGATCCTCATTCGTCAATTCATTGCCACCTGTTATTTCTTTAGTGGTTTATTCATATTCATCTAAGCCGTGATCTTCTTCTGCAGCCTCATCTTCAGTGCCCCTTTCGTTTATAGTCAAATGTGCTGTGGGACGTTGATGGCAAGTGTTTGATAAGTGGCCTGGTTGGCCCGCTATCATGGGTGCCGCCCGTTGAGATCTGGATGATCCGCTCCCCGTATCACAGTTTGCGGGTGGAGGAGGTTGAGAACGTTCTCTTACCAAATCTTTTTCTCGAGCAAGTACTGGATCCTGTGTGGGACTTGTCATGGGGGGTCGATTTGAAGGATATGAATGAGCAGGAGCTCTTACAAGTTGTGTTTCTGCTCTTCCCGCCAATTGAACTGCTTCATCCACGGTCCCGACTGGGTACATCTGAACTCGATCCTGAATTACCGGTCGTAACCCACCTATAAATCGTGCTACCTTCTATGACTCAGATTCGGATAGATCGTTTCGTGTAGCCAGCCTCTAGAAGTCTTCAGTATAATCTGTAACAGTTCGATTTTCTTGTCGGCAATTCTGGTATTGTTGGAATAATATTTGTTCATAATCACTGAAGAGAAATCGTGATCGAAGAAGATGTCTCATCCGAGGCCATGATGCGATGGGCGCCTTGTTCTGGAGGGCTCGTGAGAGTTGTAATTGTTCCCACCATGCAAAAGCATCAGATTTTAATTTAAACGCTACCAATTTCACCCTTTTATGATATTACACATCCATATAATCGAAATATCTTTTTACTTTGGCTAGCCAATCGAGAAAATCTTCTATACGTAATAAACTATTAAAACTAGGAAGTTCAGCCTTACCTCGATGGTCTATTTCAGTACGATTTGTATGATCACCTCCATGAATTGGTCGTCGGGCAAAACCCTCATTAATGTCCTCATCACTAGAACTTGAATCATCTAGTGTAGCCCTACGGTTTACCACTGGTAGTGATCTGTGATAGTCGGGGTGGCGTCGTATATCAACCACGGGTGGTGGAGCCACCATGGGTGGTGGAGGGACCATAGGTGGTGGAGCACTGCCTAGGAGTCGGAGTGGAAGTAGCACATTTGCAAGACGGTCGAGGGTTGCCTGCAGCCCTTGCATAGTCAACTGACTCTCCCGATGGAAAGCTTTCATTCTTTTCGAAAGATAACGAATCCCTGGATCACTGTCCACAAGATTTTGATTCATACATTCGTTGTTTGTCATCAGCCCGAGGGAAAACCTCGCTTTGATACCAAATTGACGCACGGATGAACGTGATGAGGTTGATCATGGTCTTCCTCAAAGATAACTACTCCGAATCCATGGAGCTTCTCTGGCCTCCTCACAGAGACTTCTTGAATCCACGAGGTAAGAAAGTAAGAGAATAGGAATAAATTCTAATAAAATTCGAAATTGATTAATGAATGAAATAAAACGAGTTCACATCCCTTTAAATAAGGGAACCAAGCAATGGGAAAGAAATCAGACTCAAACTACAACTAAAACCCCTAGAATCCATGACTTACTATAAATAGTAAACTTACTATTTATAGACGCTCGTGATGTCTACTAGTGCGCAAGGTTTTCGGCCAAAAATAGTAAGTGTCCTATTTGGCTTCACCAAACTGATCTCCTAATTATCCTAAGCACTTTTCATGTTGGACACAACTCCTAAAGCCCAACGGATGAAGAGCTATAAGCAAACTAAAACTTACTATTTATTAAATAAAAATGAAATTAAAACGGGAAAACGACTGTCAATCAAGGGATTTTTCACAAATTCGGGTTGCGCAACATGGTATAGTAGGGTTGGTTGGCTAAAGTAGCTTGTTCTACCCCAAAATCATATATTTTACGTCAGATAACTTATTCCGGATTGCGAGATACGCCCAATCTAAGGTCAAACGGTCCGGATCACTTCTGTCGTCTACCAGGACTTTTTTGATCCATCTTGGCCATGAAACTGTCCGCGACCTACTCTACATCAAGAAGTTTCTTCAGCTGAGGAGTTGCCAAATGATATGAACCCTAATTTTGTGGAGGAAGTTGTAACCTTGTTCTTCAAGCATTTAGCTAGATTCGTAGCTAAAATTGAGGCAACACTTTAAGTTCTATTAAAATGGAATCCTTGGAGATTGTTTCTGAGTAGAGATGGCAATAACCGGTTTGGGGGCCAAGCTCGACACGTAAGGTCCAATGATAGAGCCTAAGAGCCTAGCACAATAGGCTAGCTTGTGCTCTAAGAAATTTGGTTGGGCTTGGTCCCGATTTAACCTAATCTAGCCCAAAATTTGATAAAAATCTTACTTGAATTTTCATAACTTGTCCGCTAATATTTTTTGAGCTCAACGTAGCCCATGGGCCTAGCTAATGGTCCAAGCTAGGTCCGAAGCCCAGTTCGACTCATGTGGGTTGCCCTACCCATTGCCATTAAGGCTATACATCGAGTCGAGTTGAGGTGGGCTAAGCTTGGCTTGACTTGTCTATGCTCTTCTCAAGCTCAAGCTTACCAATGGAACTTGCCTTGTTTGCGAAACCTTTCGAGGTGAGCTTGAACCGAGCTAGTGGATCGAGTCAAGGTGAACCTACTCCCACCTCATTTTATTATATTTTTTGCTACAATATACAAATTAAAAGTAAACAACATTAGGTTCAAAAAGTCCCACACACCACAACATGCCCTAACTCGAACCACGCTTAACTTAACCCAACCCAACCGACCCAACTCGACCCACACCCGCAACCTAGCCCTAAAGTGAACCAAATCTAACCTAACCCGACCCACACGCGACCCAACCCAACCCTGACTCGAACCACATCCAATCCAATCCATCCCTCAAATTAAAGATTCAAAACTCCAAATCTTCGATTTTAGCTCGTCATGGGTCATCCGTCAGGTTTACCGCTGGATTGAAAGAGGAGGCCCAACTCTCCCCTCCCCTAGATCACTGTCACGTCGCCTAGCCTCCTCCTTGGTGGACCTTTGTATTGAGAATCGGACACCTAGGCCGAAACTTCCCTTTGTTGTGAAACGGATTAGACCCCAGAGGGGCTGGATCAAAATAAATGTTGATGGGTCGGCATTGGGGAACCCAGGCCCTTCGGGGGGTGGGGGCGTTGGGATATGAGCTGAGGGTTTTTTCCTCTTTGATTTCTTATCAGGCTACGACACAGGATTTAGCTCCCATGCTGAATTCCGTGCGATCTGTGATGGCCTGGCTAAATGTGTTGAGCTAGGTTTCTCTAAGATTAAAGTGGCGTGTGATTCCAAATCTATTGTGGCGATCCTCTCCAAGAACGCGTGTCCATCGTGGTCCTTACACTACCGGTATGCGAGGGTGAAGACTTTGAGGGAAAGTTTGGACATATCTTTCACCCATACCCCAAGAGAGGCAAATGCAGTGGCAGACGACCTGGCCAGGTGTGGTAGCGCGTCTCAAGCCAACCTATCCTTTGCCACTCTAGCTTCCCTCCCTACCTCCACAAGAGGTCTTCTTTTCCTGGATAGGATAGGTTTGAGCTACCTGAGAGAGCCTTATTTTTCTTTCTTTCTTGGGCTCAGTAGGTTGTCTGCTTGGGCCGTGATTTTTTTTTTTTTTTTGTCCTTTTGTGGATATTTAGGATCGCTTCAGGGTAGGGGGGCCTTCGCCTTTTTTGTGTGGCCCTCTCAATATACTTGTATATCTTTCCTTATGAATGAAATCATTTTTTGTTCAAAAAAAAAAAAAACCTCAAAATATCAATTTAAAATTTGGAGTTTTCTTATTTTCAAAAAAATTATATAAATTTATAAAAAAAAAAAAAAAAAAAAACAAAGATTAGATTTAGAAGTAGATTGCTGTTGAGAAAGAGCGAGTCTGGTGGGTGGGTTTAGGAAAACACTGAGTTAGGTAGATGCTTAGTTGAGGTTGAGAGAGAGAGAGAGAGAGTGAGAGAGAGAGAGCACTGGCAGACATGGTGAGTTTGGTAAGGAAAGAAAAAGGTAAGAAATGGATTGAACATGTAGGGTAGGGGTTTTTGTTTTTTTTTTTTAAAAAAAATTTTTAAACATAATACACACACACACACTATGTGATGTAGCACCCCATGAAACCCCTGGCCAACTTTTACCCTTATCCAAAACTTTGGTGGGCCTATTTTTTTATTTTTATTTTTATTTTTTTTGCCTTTTTTTTTACTTCAAGATTTGTACCAAATATCAAAATATCATTTACGTATCGATAAACTAAAACTTCGTAATTTTCAAACACCTTCCAATTAAAAAAGGCATATACATTCATTAAATTTAAATATGTTGGACATCATGACTTATTCAAACTTACCATGCCACACTGCCTATGAATTCGTTGAAGTACATACAAAGATCTTAACAGCTTACACACCTTATATTTTTTACTTGATTTCATAAACCCTTCAAGTTGAGTAATATATATTTATTCATCTAGTTCACAGTTTAAAAAAGTGATTTTAATATTTATATGATGAATTAGAAGAGAATATATAGAATCCAATAACAATTAAGATGTGAACTGAGGCCATTTTTTAAACAGAAAATAAGTATCAAAGTAATCAATACCTTTTTTTCTTTCTCGAACTTTGTCTACTAACATAACCTTGTATTCAATCAATCGAACCACCAGCCATATATTTCTTCTTCATTATCCATTTACAACCTAATTAAAGTTAGTTTTCCTAGAAGGTAAGTTAACTAATTTTCATGTATTACTAGATCCAATGGGCTCTACTTTATCAATGAGTGCTTCTTTCTAGAAAATAGAATCATAAAAGGACATAGCCTCTTCGAATGTCATAGAGAGTCATTGTCTAGTTGAACTTGGAAACATAAAAATCAAGACCTAGTCCCTAACAATTCTAAGTTGTTTGTTTCTCTTAAGTTCATCATCAAACTTAGATTCATCTAAGAATAGAGGATTTGACTAGAAGGCTCATTAATTTTCACTGAAGATGAACTCTTAATGGAATCTGTTGCAGTGTTTTTATGGGACGACTTCCTTGGCGACGGACCCTCCTGCACCTGCACAGAAACAATGTCAAGGGAACCCTGGCTAGAGCCGGGGAACCTCCGTTGCTTAAGTCAGTTATCTCATCAATATCCAAGAGCTTGTCTCGGTTAGTTTTTCGTACCTTTTACTGTTCCAAGCTTAGAGATTTATACAATTTGTCAATCCTTATCTTCAGAGGATTCTTCTCCTGGGATTACTCAGGATCCCGAGAATCTTGGGATCCGCTACCCGTATCCCTGGATTTCCGTAGATCAGTATCTATCTTTGTTCAGCCACTTTCCGTCTCGATTGGATCTCGACCGACTCTGGGGGAGTCTCGGCCAGGCCGTGACCGACCCCGGGGGAGTCTCGGCCGATACAGGAGGATGGGTTCCCAGCCGTGCTCGACAGAATCAAATCCCTGAGGGGATCCTACTCTATCGGTTGAATGACTTTCACACGCTCGGCCTTTAGTGGGGTCACGCAGGCGAGGTTATCACTTTGACAGAGCGACTTTACTCGTCCTTGCTTGCGCCTCCGGGCCTACCTTCTGTTCTGTCGGTGTTGTATCGGATTCTTCAAGCAGTGTCGGCGAAGCCGACCTACTCTCATGCGAATCTCGAAACTTTACCCGAGCTCGACACATTTTCCCCAACAGTGAGCCCCCCTGCTCCTTGTGTCGTTTATGGCAACAAGGAGTACGATTTTATCGGTCGGTTCGCATTAGCACCGAGACAATGATGAGGCATTTAATGTTCTTTGAGTCGTTCCTAGCGTGCGTCATTGTGCCTCCCAAGGTCACACGCGCGGCCAGCCGTCAACTCGCTCCGTCCGCGTATAAGAAGCGGACGCGTGGCCACGATTTCAGCGCAGTCAATCAGCAGTCGCCACGCGTCGAACGGGGGAGCCGAGGCGAACGTCGGTTCGCTTCTGCCATAATGGCCTGGCTACGTGGCGCGGCTATAAAAAGCCCGGGCGGGAGGACGGCACGAACTTTATTTTCGCCCTCCTTCCTCCCGTCCGTGTCTAATCCCGAGCGCGTTTTCGCTCTCTTCTCCCTCTCCTCCGCTGTCGCCTCTTTCTCCGTCAACCTTTCCTTGCAGTCACCGTTGATTCCTTTGGTGAGTCTTTTCCTTCTCCTTTAATTAGCTTTAATGGCCGCACACGGGTCTCAAAGCCCTCGGGAGGAAATGTCAGTAGATGAGGGCGTGTCCCAACACCTCTGGGACGTTACAGACCCACCATCCCTGTTGACGGAGTTCGCCGTCGGAGCTGACGCTGCATTTCGTCTTGTCAGAGAATCCGACAGCCCTTCGGCTGAGCATCCTGCCCAGACAGGTCCATCCAGCGGTGGGACATCTCTGGTGACTCGTCCAGGGAGACCTAACCCCTGGGCGGATCAGATGGAGGACGAGGAGGGAGAGGGAGAGGACGATTTAGTCACGGGCGAAGGAACGATCGTTCCATACCCTGTGACTCGAACTGCGGAGGCTTCTGGGTCGTCTTCGAAAGGGGAAGGAGACGAGCCCAACGGTCTCGTTGCTTCTATTCTCACCGAATCCGATTTAAACCGAATCAGGGCTGGTTACCATGTCCTTGATTCGGTCATCCTTCATCTCCCTCGTCTGGGTGATTTGCCCCACCATCCCCCCGCAGGGATGGTAGCAATTTTTCAAGTCTCGATGCAGTGTGGCTTGCGCCTGCCACTCCAGCCCATTGCCCGTGACTTTCTTTCTCGAGTCAAAATAGCCCCCGGCCAGATTGTCCCAAACGCGTGGAGGAACTTGTTCGGGTGTGCCGTGCTTTAGTCCGAGTTAGAGCAACCTTCCCTTACGGTCGACGAGTTCCTCTACCTGTACCAAGTCCGACCAAACCCCAACTTCCCTGGCCTCTACTTTCTAAGCGCGTGGAGAGGCAAGGGGGGATCTCTAATAACCGACCCACCTACTTCGAACAAATTCTGGAAGGAGAGGTGGTTTTGGGCATGCGGTCGGTGGGAGTCGGCTGACTCGTGGCCGTACGAGCCTCAAGTATCCTGCACATTCCGTAGAGCAGGTGACTCGGTGCCTCGGCTCACTGATCTTTCCTTTTCTTACTTTCCGTTTATATATTCTCTTCCGCTGATCTTGACTCTACAATGTCTCGCAGACATCTCGAAGAGTAAAGGGAAGCTCGAGTCCGGGGTTTTGACTCGGATAAGAGAGTTGAGGAAGCTGAGCACGGCAGAGCGATCTTGGAAGTTGCTTCTGCAACCTGAGCATCTTCACCTCGCTGGCTTAGACTCGTTCGTCTCGGGTATTTCGCTCTTCCTTATATTTATCTTCTTGGTTTTTGGTTTGCTCTCTTAACCTTATCACTCGTCCTTGCAGACCTCCCCGAAGCTCGTCCTATTTTGAGACCTGCGCCAGAGAGCATGGCCGAGCCCCGACCCGCCTTGAAGCCTGTTTCCAAAGTGAAGGCCCCCCCGAGATCGACTCTGCTGTCTGGGTCTCGACCTTCGAAGCAGCAGAAGACCACAGGCAAGGGAAAGGAAACGGTCGCTCCACCTGCTGCTGCGCTCGCCGTTCCCCAGGTGGTCGTCCTTTCCGACCCTGACGAGAGGGCCGAGGAAGCGGGGCCAATCCATCCAATGACTCAGGTGACACCTGAGTTGGGGCCCGCCGCTGTGGAGGTCTCGGGGCCTAGGGAGGCCCTGCATGAAGAATCCCCGAGAAGGGAGACGACTCAAACGGAGTCCCCCTTCTCGAAGATCATTGCGGGGATGGTTCCTTGGGCGCTTGCCCACGGGAGCGAGAGAGACTTCGCCAACTACTACAATGCTCCGACGGCCCAGACCCTCGGGCATGCAGCGAGGTTGCTTTTTGAGGTAGAATTTTCTTCATTCTTGTGTCGCTTTCTGGTTGAGTTTTTCAAAACAGCTCACCATCTCTGTATTGCAGCTGGCTCCGTGCCTCGTCAAAGCAAGCTCGGAGCTGGTCGCCTCCCAGAAGCTCGCAGCCGAGGCAGAGACTGCGAAGAAGGTAGCGGCCGAGGCTGAGGGCCGTAGAGAGATCGCTGAGGGCCGGATCGGCATCATGACCGGCGATCTTTCTATTGCTCGGAAGATGGCCGCGGACGCCCGTGCTGCCCTCGAAGGAGTGAAGGCCGACTATGCTCGTCTGACTTCGCTCTTTCAAGAAGCCGAAGAGAGGGAGCGGCGCCTCCTCCGAGTCCATGGCGAGTGCGAGGGTGTTCTTGCCCGAGCGAAGGACGAGGCCGCCGGCCTTGTCCAAGAGGCTCAGGAAGAGACGCGCCGAGCCAAGGAGGAGCGAGACAGAGCCGTGGAAGCCTTCCTCGAATCCGCCGAGTTTGAGGAGGAGAGGGACCACCTTTATCAAGGTGGTTACAATGCCTGCGTTTTGGAGATGAGGGTGGCCTTCCCTGATCTCGACCTCTCCGCCTTTGAAGTCTACAGTCCGACCGCCGAGGCTGCCGAGGGCGACGCCGCTGAAGGAGATGCTGCTGCCGACGAGGCCGGTCCCTCGGGCGCCTCCTAGAATTGTATTTTTCTTTTTGTAATAAATTTTTTTTTGTAACTGGCCCGACATTGGGTACTTATATGAAATTGAACTTTTATTGAGTCGACTTCAATTACAGTATGAATGATTGTATCTTACGGGTAATAAATCTTGAGATGCTCGGCGTTCCATGGATGAGGCAACGGCTTCCCATTCAAGTCTTCCAGCCAGTAGGTTCCAGGTCGGATGGTGCCTGAGACGACGTAAGAGCCTTTCCAATTTGGCCCTAATGTGCCCGACGTAATTTTCTTAGTATTCGGGAAGGTCCTTCGGAGGACCATGTCCCCGGTTCGGAATCGTCATACTTTAACTCGACGATTGTAAAACCGAGACACCTGTCTTTGTAGAGCCATCATCTTCAGTCGAGCACTTTCTCTTCTTTCTTCTAACGAATCAAGTGCGAATGAGAGGAGTTCACCGTTCTCTCGTTCATCATACAGGTTGACTCGGGTTGAACTAATACCGATCTCGACTGGTGCGACTGCTTCCGCACCGTAACATAGAGAGAAGGGGGTTTCTCCCGTCGCGGTCCGTGTTGTGGTCCGATAGGCCCACAGTATATTCGGAAGTTCTTCGGCCCATGCTCCCTTTGCTTCGTCGAGTCTTGTCCGGAGATGCTGCTTTATGATTTTGTTGATTGCCTCGACCTGTCCGTTCGTCTGAGGGTGATGAGGCGAGGCGTATACGTTACGAATCCCGAGGTTACTGCACATCTCCTGGAATTGTCTGTTGTCGAACTGCCTTCCATTGTCTGTCACTATCGTCCGGGGTATACCGAACCGACATATGATATTCTTCCAAATGAAACTGGTGACCCTTTGCTCGGTAATTTTCGCCAATGGTTCTACTTCAGCCCACTTCGTGAAGTAGTCCACCGCTACCACGGCGAATTTAGTCTGACCCTTCCCCAATGGAAAGGGCCCGATTATGTCTATTCCCCACTGCGCAAAAGGCCACGGTCCCGACATCGGAGTCAGCTCCTCGGGGGGTTATCTCGGGATCGCTGCGAACCGCTGACACTTGTCGCATCTTTGGACGAATCATTTGGAGTCGTGCTGTATGGTCGGCCAGTAATATCCCTGCCGCAACACTTTGTTGGCGAGCGAGCGTCCTCCTGAATGGTTTCCACATATTCCTTCGTGTATATTTCGTAAGATATAATCGGCTTCTTGGGAGTCAACGCACCTTAGTAGAGGAGTATGAAAGCCTTTTTTGTACAGAATCCCATTCAAGATAGAGTAGCGCGAGGCTCGAATTTTTAGTCGCCGCGCCTCGGCTCGGTCTTCTGGCAGTTCACCGTTGTTGAGGTAGCGGACGAGTGGGTCGAACCAAGCAGTCGATGGATCGATGGGAAATAGGACCGAGATTGTCGGCTCGTTTACGCTTGGCTCAGGGACATGTTCAACTGGAACTGACCGAGGTATGTCTTTCTCATCTGCTGAGGCAAGCTTTGCGAGTAGGTCAGCTTTGGCGTTGTCGGTTCTGGATATTCGAATTACTTCACACTTCTGGAATCCGCTGATCAATTCTTTAGCCTTTTCCATGTACGCCTTTAATTATTCTTTTCGAGTCTGATTAACGCCGGAAACTTGGTTAACAACCAATTGTGAGTCGCTGAAAACGTTCAAATGGGTTACGCCCAGACTCGCGGCGAGTCTGAGGCCTAGTAACAAGGCTTCGTATTCTGCTGTATTGTTGGACGCTTGAAAGCCGAGTCGCAAGGCATATTGCATACAAGTTTGGTCGGGAGTTTCTAACACTACCCCTGCCCCGCTTGCCTTCGAGTTGGATGATCCGTCGACAAATAGCTTCCAGGGTGTCGGCCCGAGAGAGGAGGAAGCCTCAGGTACATTAATTCCCTCTGGTTCGGGCACATTATCGGGATTAGGAACCACTTCGACAAGGAAGTCGGCGACGGCCTGTCCTTTTAAAGTAACCCTAGGCCGGTAATGTATGTCAAATTTACTTAATTCGACTGCCCATTTTGTAAGTCGGCTAAAGGCTTCCGGCTTTTGGAGAATCTGGCGGAGTGGTAAGTCGGTCACAACGGCGATTGTGTGGGCCTGAAAATATGGCCGAAGGCGTCGTGATGAAACTACAAGAGTGAAGGCTACTTTCTCAAGCTGAGGATACCTTGTCTCGGCGGGCAGCAAGGCTTTGCTAACGTAGTAGACTGGCAGCTGCTTCCCTTGACTCTCGCGTATTAACGCTGAGCTTACCGCGGCTTCAGACACGGCCAAATACAACAATAACACTTCACCAGGCTCGGGCTTAGATAACAGCGGTGGAGATCCGAGGTAAACCTTCAGTTCTTGAAACGCTCTCTCACATTCCTCCGTCCACATCATCGTCTGTCGTCCCTTCAATTGCTTGAAGAATGAGAGACACTTGTCTGTGGCTCGGGAAAGGAAGCGATTGAGCGCGGCCACTCTTCCTGTTAACCTTTGAACATCTTTGATCGTTTTGGGAGACTCCATTTCGAGTAAGGCTTTGATCTTCTCGAGATTCGCTTCGATTCCTCGCTGACTAACGAGGAAACTGGGGAACTTTCCCGAGCTCACGCCAAACGCGCACTTGCTGGGGTTCAGCTTCATCTTATATTTATGCAGAATCAAAAACATTTCTTCCAAGTCCTTCTCATGATCGGACGCCTGTTTACTTTTGACGAGCATATCATTAATATAAACTTCCATCGTTCGGCCAATTTGCCTGGAGAACATTTTGTTCACCAACCGCTGATATGTCGCTCCGGCATTCTTTAACCCAAACGGCATCACTCGGTAATAATAAAGGCCTTTGTCGGTGACAAAGGCGGTTTTTGATTTATCATTTACATGCATTACAATTTGATTATAGCCTGAATAGGCGTCCATAAAGCTTAGCAGTTCATGACCCGCCGTACTATCAACCAACTGATCGATGCGAGGAAGAGGGAAGCTATCCTTGGGGCAGGCTTTGTTTAGGTCCGTATAGTCTATACAGACTCGCCACTTCCCATTGGCTTTCTTCACTAGTATGACATTAGCTATCCATTCCGGATAGTATACCTCTTCGATAAACTTGGCTTTAAGAAGCTTGCCGACCTCCTCTCCTATGATAGTGTACCTCTCCGGGCCGAGAGGTCGACGTTTCTGTCGGATGGGCCTGTAGGTTGGGTCGATGTTGAGTCGGTGCGTTATGACCGAGGAATCGATCCCGGGCATGTCTTTATGACTCCAGGCGAAGACATCGGCATACCGTCGAAGCAAGGTGAATATCCGTTCTCTAAGAGGTAGGCTCAAGGATGAGCCAATTCGGACTACTTTTGAAACGTCCGTCTCGGTTAACGGCACCGAGATAAGTTCTTCCATCGGTTCTCCCCGCTCGTGCAACCCGATACGGGGGTCCAATGATTCAATCATTGAAATCTCTGCCGGGGCTTTTACTGCGATGGTGTAACACTTCCTAGACTCTTGCTGGTCTCCTTTCACTACCCCTACTCCCGACTCGGTCGAGAATTTCATGGAAAGGTGGTAGGTAGACACTATGGCCTGAAAGAGGCTGAGAGACGGTCGGCCGAGGATGGCGTTATACACTGATGGTTGGTCCATGACCAGGAAGTCGACCATCCCGGTCCTTTGATGGGGCGCGGTTCCCGCGGTAAGCGGCAGCGAGACGATTCCTTCTGGGAGTACCTGTCCGCCCGAGAAACCGATGAGCGGCGTTCGGACAGGCCGTAGTACCGACCGACCTATGCCCATTCTATCGAATGCTGGAGCGAATAGGACGTCCGCTGATGACCCTGTATCCACCAGTATCCGGAACACTTTTCTGTTCCCGATGGTGAGGGTGACTACAAGCGCATCATCGTGAGGATGATGAATGCCTCGAGCATCTTCTTCAGTGAACGAGATGCAATATTTCTCTCATTTTTTCTCCTGGGGAGGCCTAGATAGCAGGAGAACCTCGGACTCGGGGCGGTCGAGGCTTCTGGCGTGGTTTCTTCGGGCGTTATTTGAGTCCCCGCCGCCTCGATGACCCCCGAAGATCGTTCGAATTTCTTCCTGGGGCCGCTCTTCACTCGGTCCCGCGGCGACGCCAGTCCCTACCGTATGTTCTCTCAGCCGGCCTTCTTTAATCAGCCGCTCGATCTCGTCCTTCAAGTGAAAACAGTCACTCGTGTTGTGACCGTGATCACGATGGTAGTGACAATACTTATTCTTGTTCCGACGATCAGGGTTCCCTCGCATTTTCCGAGGCCAGTTGACGAAGCCCTCGGTCTTGATCTCCATCAATACTTGTTCAGGAGATTTGTTCAGGGGGGTATATACAGAGAATTTTCTGTCTGGTCGCTTCCCTGGCCTGCTGTCGTCTCGCCCCCGGTCGTCTTTTCGCTTTCTTCCTCCGGCTGAGTCGGCTTCTTTTTTGGTCGACTCTTTTGCCGATGGTTTCGTATTCTGAATTTTCTCTCTTAGGAGTCGCGTCTCCTCCGCATCGGCGTATTTGTCCGACCGAACCATAAACTCGCCCAGAGTATCGGGCGGGTTTTTGTCCAGTGATGCCAAAAAAGGCTTGTCTCTGACTCCCTGCATGAGAGCGTTGAGGGCTGTTTCCTCAGAATGTTTTCGAACTTGTAGGGATTCGAAATTGAAGCGTTTAATGTAGTCTTTTAATAGTTCTCCTTCCCTCTGAACTATGTTGTTCAGATGCGCGGGAGGCTTCAGTTTCTTCTTTCCGCCAATGAAATTGCTGAGGAAGGCGTCACTGAATTCAGCGAACGACTTTATCGATCTGGGTTTCAATTGCTTAAACCAAAGTCGAGCTACGTCCGTCAATGTCAGAGAAAACGCTCGGCACATAACAGCGTCCGAAGTATCGTGCAATTCCATGTAAGTCCTGAAGCATTCAAGATGCTCTATTGGATCGGTCTTCCCGGAAAATGGAGTTATCTGGGGTAAGCGGAACCTTTCCGGCAATCGGGCCCGCATTACCTCGTCTACGAACGAAGAGGCCTTTTCTTCGTGTTTGGTCGGATCTGAGTTCCGACTGTTCTTTATATCCGCCATCTTCTCTCGGACCTCATTCTTGAAGTCCTGTATGTCAGCCTTCTAGGGTTCAGCGCTCTCGGCCGTTTCTTCAGCGTCTACAGGTAGCCGACTGCGTCTCCTCTGATCTATTCTATGTCTCAGGTCAGAAGGGGGCAGAACGGCTGTTGCCGAACGAGCAGGTGCCGGGTGACTTGGTTCTCGGGGCTGACTCGGTCGTCTAGGAGACCGTGGCACGGGTGATTGCGCTACAGACGCTGGTGGATGAGCTGGCGTCGACTCTTGGCGCTGCATCTGCTGGTTGCACAGTTGTTCCAGCATGTGTTTCATGGCAGCCATCTCGGAACGCATTTCCTGAACCTCACGATCCAGGTATGCGTTCCCTTGGTTGGGCTGGCTTGTAGTCGCAGGCGGTGCTGCCGGGGGAGTTACCTGAGCGACGCTAGCTGCGGCCTCCCTTGCTTCATCTGGGTCCGTCCTCCTTGTTCTTGCCATTTGAATGGTTGGAGAAAGCGGCTTTTTGTCCGAATTCCCACAGACGGTGCCAAGCTGTTGCAGTGTTTTTATGGGACGGCTTCCTTAGCGACGGACCCTCCTACACCTGCACAGAAACAATGTCAAGGGAACCCTAGCTAGAGCCGGGGAACCTCCGATGCTTAAGTCAGTTATCTCGTCAATAGCCAAGAGCTTGTCTCGGTTAGTTTTTCGTACCTTTTACTGTTCCAAGCTTAGAGATTTATACAATTTGTCAATCCTTATCTTCAGAGGATTCTTCTCCTGGGATCACTCAGGATCCCGAGAATCTTGGGATCCGCTACCCATATCCCTGGATTTCCGTAGATCAGCATCTGTCCTTGTTCAGCCACTTTTCGTCTCGATTGGATCTCGACCGACTCTGGGGGAGTCTCGGCCGATACAGGAGGACGGGTTCCCAGCCGTGCCCGACAGAATCAAATCCCTGAGGGGATCCTACTCTATCGGTTGAATGGCTTTCACACGCTCGGCCTTTAGTAGGGTCACGCAGGCGAGGTTATCACTCTGACAAAGCGACTTTACTCGTCCTTGCTTGCGCCTCCGGGCCTACCTTCTGTTCTGTCGGTGTTGTATCGGATTCTTCAGGCAGTGTCGGCGAAGCCGACCTACTCTCATACGAATGTCGGAACTTTACCCGAGCTCGACACATTTTCCCCAACAGAATCTATCGATCTGTCTTGATTGTCAGATTTTTTGTTCTTATGCTTGGTTTGGACTTCTTTTTTAACCAGGATTCTGGTTCAGTTTCGTGTTATTAGACTTTTTAGATTATTAATGAGCGTTTTAATTTTTATATTCACCATATACATTAATTTTAAAAATTTCTTTGATTTTGATTTTATTATTAACCATATACACAAATGAAGTAGAGCATAGTATATAGTACTTTTCAAGAGGCCAAGCCGGATTAAACTTTTGCACGATAAAACCAGAAAAGCCACTTTGCCAAAACTTTCATTTTCAGCCTTTTATTTTTATTTTTATTTTTAAAATACCCCAATATTTAATCTGATGAACAGCCCTGATCTAGCTTCTCATCCCAAGGTGTGACGCAAGTGACCCTCTTTCTACTAATGACTGATTAGGGTGCACTAAACCAAAGTATTTTTTCATAAAAAAGTAGTAGTTTCATTCATTAATTGATTCGAGTAATTCAAAACAACATCCAAAGGGTCAAAAAAATGGCCCACCGGGATCTTTACATCGCTACCATCAGATCCAAATAATCCAAAACAGATCAGCAGCGGAAGCCATAGAGGGTGCAGCCCTGGCACTTAAGGGCATAGACAACATCCATGCCCGGGCATGCTTGTATGCCTATTCTAACTTAGGCATTGGATGGCCTCCGGCTATAACCGGCACCCCATTGTCACTTAGTTTTGTAGGTATACAACGGGCTAGCAGGGACAACCAGAGTGTAGCATCAACACTCGCTGTAGGTGATAGCATTACGGATGACGTCTGAGGAAGATCTTGAGAACCCCTCCTGTGTTGTCATATATCATATCCCATATTCTCTTTACTGCACTACCGTGGCCTTCGTAATATTCCTTGCATGTTGTCTCTCAAAACCTTCCTTAGAGCATCCCTTCTCAACCTGAATTATTAAATATGGGGTTTCGATCGTAACTATTTAGCTAAAATACTACTCATAATACACTCACTTTTACGTTACAATATGAACTTTCATGATTGAAGTTTAGCAAGGTTAAAGAAGGCCCCTCGCTTGCTCTTGAGTTGTGCATAGGTCCCTTGCTCCATAATCCTTCCTTCTGCAACGAATGCGATCGAATCCAGCTTATTAATGGTGTTGAGACGGTGGGCCACCACAATGGTGGTTCTCCCCACCATTATCCTATCAAGGGCTTCCTGCACTACTTGTTCAGATTGCACGTCCAGTGCACTTGTCGCTTCATCTAGTAAGAGAACCGTTGGATTCCTTATGATAGCTCTAGCGATTGCGATCCGCTGTTTCTGGCCCCCAGATAACTGCACTCCTCTTTCACCGCATTCCGTATCATAGCCGTCCTTAAGCGATCTGCATGGGCCCACAATCATCAGCAAAAAGTATGGACATGTTACAAGCCGTTGAGCTATTTGGTGATCGAGGATATTTTTGCCATTGTAAGGACAGTGGACCACCAGCAATCATCATGTGGGCCCGCATTTTGGGTGGTTATCCATTGATTTCTATGATATGGCCCACCGTGTTGTTTTTATAGGATCCAACCTTTGAACCCCACCATTATGATGGGAGTTATAAAATCAGGTCTTTATCATCATCCGGTGGGCCACACCGTAGAAAGCAATGGACAGTTAACCCAAGACATCCAAAATAATGTGGTGGCTGGATTGATCTGATTTGTGGGGCGCACCACTTTCGTGGTGGGATGAACCTTTTGTATAGGTTACATTCCATACAAGAATAGTGGTGGGGCCCACTCGCAACTTGTGTACAATAAGCTTGTTTGACAAACTTCATACTCAATTCTGCAAATTACCAAGCTTTTAAAATTTCCTAGTTTGAGTGCAAGAGCACATAAGCAAGGGATGCGTGTAGCGCACCATGCCCCCTCTGGAATGGCCCATTTCAGAAATTCAAATAACTTACGATATGAAGTCATGCGCGTTAGCAGCTCTGGCAGCTTCCACCACCTCATTCTCACATGCTTCTGGCTTCCCAAATACAATGTTGTCACGTATGGTGCCTGAAAATATCACCGGCTCTTGGCTAACAAGCGCCGTGTGCCTCCGATACCATCCTATATCCAATTCCCTTATATCAATCCCATCTATCTTCACCACTCCCTTCTCAGCATCATAGAACCTCAGGATCAAGCTGATCACCGTAGACTTACCGCACCCACTCTGGCCCACCAGACCCACACTTGTGCCCTCCTTCACCTCCAAGCAGAACCCATTCAGCACTAGACTCTGCGGCCGGGTTGGGTATGCAAAATCCACCTTCTTGATCTCTATCCTCCCACATATCTTTTGTAGCTTGGTGCCCCCGGCCCCGTCATCACTAGCCTGATATGTCAAGTGGAATTAGGCCCACCGTTAGATGATAATTTTACATATATATCAACCCATGTGCATAAATATATCTGAAAAATAGTGGCGGGAATTCTACTCATATTTTGAAATGTGATTTCAAAATTCAGTTATAGAATCAAGCATCTTGGAGGAACTTGGAAAATGAAGTTTTGAGTACAATGTAGAAAGCTAGTAAAAACATGTAATAAGAGAGACGGTATTCAGTGTTAGCTATGAAAAACAAACTGGCAGTGTTGGCGATGGAAATCTAAACAGTCCACATTGTGGCCCCACCAAAATACTAGATGAATTGGATGATCCAAGATGTCCCATCTAGTTATTGACTCTTGACTGAGCTGAATGTTTGCAACCCAATTCAGTTGCACATCCAAACACAGCCTTATTATCTGCTCGCTTGTATGGCACAAATCAAAATGGCCCATCTACACTGGATGGACAGTCATTATGGGCATTCATGTGGCCTAGTCGAAGTGGCGCACACCACATACACCATAGCATCTCAATATTTTTTAAAATGAAAGAAAATAATTGAATTCCTTTTAACTAGTTGGATCACATCCACAGCAGGTTTGGAGGAATTCCAACCATTTTTTATTTTATTATTATTATTTTTTTAAGGATTACTTTCAAGGGTTCAACATTAGTGGGCTACACTGACATTGATGTGTCCACATCACAACCGTTTGATCTGATTTGGATCAGTTGGTACAGTGTCCAACACCAAATCAAACGTGATCACTGTCCCAGCGAATTGATCTGAGCGGTGACATTCAGCGACATGCCAAATTTCATTGGGGCTAATTCATCTATGATCATGAATACATTCTCATTTGGGCCACACAAAATTAGAGAAGAGTAGGAAAAAAAACAGTAAGATCATACCTGGTAAGATCCTGTAATCAAGGATTGCCTATCTAGCACCTCAAACACCGACGCCACAGCAGTTGCACCCTTGGCTAGATCGGATGTCATGCTTCCAGCATCTGCTATAACCTTCCCAGTACTCACCAAGATGAAGAATGTCTTGAAGACGGCACCCGCTGATATCTGGCCCGATTCGACCAATTTCCCTCCATACCAAAAGTCCAATGCCCAACACATGAATGTCAAGCACTGGGCTGATCCCATGCCTATCCCTGCCAGCCATGATTTCTTCGTTGCTGCCTTCTTCGCATCCTCTTGAGCCTCATCAAAAAGATGGAGTAACTTCTCTATGCATCCAAATGATGTAACGATCCGATGATTACACACGGCCTCGACTGCAATCTGGGTGCTCTGGCTCTGCGCCTTGATGAAGTTTATAGAAAGGCCTGAGAGTAGAACCTTTCGAGTGTAGAAGCATAGGATCGTTAGCGGTTGGACGGCAATCATAACTAGAGCAAGCTTCCATGCCACGATGAGGCCCATCACCATTGCGATTGTCACAGCGGATGAGGTTTGCACAAGCAATGAGACCCTATCTGCAACAAGTGATTTCACCATTGAAGCCTCATTGCTTAGCCTCGAGCACAGTGCACCACTCGAGTTTTGCTCTTCATCGAACCATGCGGTCTCGAACGTTAGGATCTTCTCGAGCATCCGTAGTCGGATTCTTCTTGTTAGGCGCTCTCCCATGTAAGCAAAATTGTAGTGCTGTGAGAGGTTGACGATAATGGAGAGGATTGAGAGTGAGAAGAAGATTAAGGAATAGCTGCGGATGTGGGACCGCACTTCGCTGTGGCTTGGGAGGAAGTAGGCTGCGATCACACCACCGACGGTGATCGCATAAATGGGTTGGATGGCACCGAAGACAACTGCAGAGAAGCTACCCATTAGAGCTTGCTTCCATTCAGGTGAATTCAATGAGAGAAGGCGGCGGAAAGATGGAGCGGGATGAGAGATGGGATTTGGGTTTTCTTCAGGGAATGCTGAGATGAAGGAACCAGGGCTTGATTTGCCAATGCTCAGTCTGCTCGCACTGCTTCTTGCGACGGAAGTCGTATGTGATTCCATCATGGAATCTTGATCATCACAGCTGAATTGCCTCTGTAGTTTCGCTAGCCGTGCATAGTGGCCATTTTGTCGAAGGATCAGATCGTCGTGGGAGCCAATTTCAATGATCCGGCCATCATTTATGACTGCGATCTGGTCTGCATTTCTTACTGTTGCAAGCTTATGCGCTACCACCTGATTAAAAGATAGGAAGATGGTAAGATGAGTGATTAGATAGGGTTTCTGGCAACGATTTGAATGTTTTAGTGCTCTTATGTCTGCATGGAGACACAAAAACACGTCCAACCTGCACTTGCCAGGCGCACGGTGGATTTGATGGGCCATCACGTGGGTGGACCATAGCACGACTAAAGAGAAAGCAGGACAATAGTAGCCGTCCAATGTTTGTTTGGCCAGTTGATGGTTAAGAAAATGAGTACTGAATACATACAGTCAAATGAACCCCAGATTGGAGCAAGATATACAATCTTTCTATCCAGATGGCACTTGTGTAGGAAATCAGTACCGTTTAAACATCTATGAAGATCACCCTTATCGAAAAGCAGTATCATCTGCTCAAAAAGTGGACCACCTGATGAGATTGAGGTAATCTTCATGGTAGGGCCTAACATTTCCATGGTACCAATGACTTGCATAAGTGGCATGCTAGCAGGAAAGATGGTATGGTACTACAAGATGTGGAAATGAGCCACTGGTCCACTTTCATCACACGAAACACAACAAAACGAATGGTTAGATGATGTCCAATCAACATGACTTTTGGGCCCTGGCCTATCACACGGTGTGCCATCAGATCAAATGTCCCAAAGTGTACATATGGTGATCGTGGTGAGCTTGTTGACACGAGTGCCGTGCATACGAAAGGGCGAAATTACCCATGTGCTTAAGAAGTAAAATAATACCAGAGTAGTTCTTCCGAGGGAAGCCTGGTCGAGAGCATTTTGGACCAGCTTTTCAGACTCGGAGTCGAGGGCGCTGGTGGCTTCGTCGAGGAGGAGAATGGCTGGGTTCTTTATTATAGCCCTCGCAATTGCAATCCTTTGCTTCTGCCCTCCTGATAGAAGTGCTCCCCGCTCTCCTACCTGCTCAGCCGTTAAATAGTCCACAACAGTTTTCTTAAGTCAGTAGAGTAGTCCACGTCAGTTTGTGTAGATACACACACGAGTCAAATCGAGTCAAGCTCCACTCTACTCAATCTCAATTTGTTTTCAAAATGAGTTAGGTTATATAAAGCTTAACTTGCCTTGATTCACTGGTCAAGCCAAATAAAATCGAGCTAGTTTGAGCTAAGTGGAGCGAATTGTTTGTGCAAGCTTTGCTCGTGTACAGCTCAACGTTTTAATAATGAATTGCTCGTTGCTTTGTTCCGTAGTTTCTATTTTGCAAGGATGTTTTCATATAAAATCGTGTCCTTGTGTTGTGTTTGTTTCTCGCAGAACAATGCTCCAGGTTCAGTGGAAGAGTGCATTGACCAGCCGTTCAGGATTGTGTGATAAATTTTATTTTATTTGCTGTACCATAACCCATTCGAAAAACGGCCCAGCAGAGGAACGGCCCTGATCTACTTACAATGGGGCCTAGGAACTGAAGAAAATTCACGTATTCAAATTAACCTTGATGACGCACCTTAGTCTCGTAGCCTTCGGGAAGCTGCCTTATGAAGTTGTGAGCATTTGCAGTCATAGCCGCTGCGAACACTTCATCCATGGTAGCATCTGGCTTCCCGAACATGATATTCTCCTTAATAGACGTCCCAAAAAGCGCGTGTTCTTGGCTAACGAGGCCCATCTTCCCTCTAAGCCACTTAAGTTGTAGCTTCTTTATATCCACGCCGTCTATTCTCACCACCCCTTCATCCGCATCATAGAACCGTTGCACCAGTGCGATCGCGGTTGACTTCCCGCTACCGCTCGACCCAACAAATGCTACCGTCTTCCCTGCAGCCACGGTGAGATTGAAATCTTTCAAGATGATTGAATCGGGTCGTGATGGGTATGTGAACTTGACATGCTCGAACTCAAGCTCGCCGCGAATCTCGTCCAGGACTAGGCCTTTGGTATCTTCACCGTCGATCATGGGGACCCGGTCGATCTTTTCAAAGATTCGGGTTGCTGCAATGGATGCTTCTGTGAAGTACTTTAGGTCAGGAAGAGCTACTCCCAGTGATCTGCAATGCATTCACCAGCAATGTTGTAGGGAGAATTGTATGTATGTATATAATCATGCCCATATACGTACAATACTGTATTCATACAACGTGTCAACCGTGTGAAAAATCTGATCCGTGCAAAAGGTGGGCCTTGCCATGAAGATCGCCTAATAAGAAAATCATATCTATGGACGGTTTAAATTGGAGCTGCCACTGCCTGCTTCGACGAACATGTGTAGCCCGTATGATGAGTGGGCTGGATTAATTTTTGCACGAGGCGATCTTCATGGTGGGCCACCATTGAAATTGGCACATGTACACCCCATTGGAGTGAAGTTCGCACTTAAGCATTGCATTGTAAGTGGACGGTCTTTATACGTTCGTGCGTACATATGCACACTACGGACACGCACACCATGCACATGCACAAACGTACGTGAACAAAAACTCATGCAGACACATTCGTAGATTCGTACCATGTAAGTATCTAACACGATTACATCATTTGAAATGGTCAATCTTAGATTTAATCAGACTGTCTGGATCATCGTTTTTTGGGCGAGGATCACTGCTATTCATTGGTGGGGTGCTTATGGAAAATCAAGGTTGCTGTGGGTGTATCAGTGTCATCGGTGGAGGTGCTGATATCTTGGTTTTGTATATTTTATTTTCAAAATCTTTATGCTTTTTTTTTTTTTTTTTTTTTGTGTACACGTGGCAAAAATTACAGTTTTTTATGCACGACTAACAAAGTTACTGGTGTGGCCCACCTTTCTGAAAAGAGAGAAAGAGAGAGACAGTCCGGATCACTTTTAAAAGGTCATTGACATTCATACTGGGACGAGTAAAATGTTAACATGCAGTGTTCTCCTCACGGCACACGTGGCAAACGTGTTGATCAGGAATGTTTTTCTGAAGGGCTACAAAGTGGACAGGCCATGTCCCATAAACTTTTAGGAAAGGAGTGATCGAGGACAGAAAAACAAAGGGTTGGATTAATAGTCAACATTCAACTAAAAAAATGAACGGTCAAAGTTGCCCAATCACTATAACTTTTGGACAATAGCCATTTACACAGCACTCCGCTAGATCAACGGTCCTGATCAACAGATAAGTTTTCCAAGTGTTCCGTGAGAAGCGATTTTGCATACAATGGGTGGATGCACGCGTGAGTTGGGTGCGCTTTTTAGCAGAGCCATCAGGCCCACCACTAAGCAAGCCGCGCAAAAAGGTTCTCTTTAGTTGGGTGGTCTACATGCAATGGGTGGACCACATTCGTCAGCATGCCAGCGTCATCCCTGCCTTTTAAAAAAATAAATCTCCAGGAGATGATGAAAATGTTAATGTTATTTGGGGCAGCGCATGAAAACACAAGTGCCGCCCACGTGCGGACTTGATAAGCATGTGTCTGATTGACATCTAATCTGTTCATCAATGGGGCCCCACCTTGTAGATATCCTGTGCCCGAAACAGGCTTGTCTATTCATTAGCCAGTCCCTGATCGTACTTTGGATATGGATCGTTGGCTATATTTCCTTTACCGGCCAGTTTTCTGATGAGTGACCAGGAGAAGTTTTGGATCAGGTCATGTGCACGGGGTGGCTGTAGCCTGATAAGCAGCTTGGATTTTACGCACGCTGTACACACTGGCACGTGCGTTTGCGTGTAGCGTCCATGTGTATAGGTGCGTGTGAGATTAGTAAACCATGTTATAATAGTTGTCCACGTACATTAAAAAAAAAAAAAACAAACAACAAAATGCCTTTCAACGGCTCTCCTTTGAAACAAAGAAATCTGTGAATGACGTGTGTGTACATGCACCCATGCATGCATGAGATAGACATACTCAAACGTGTGGAAAATGCAACACACGTACACAAAGACATAAATATAGATGCATATGTTTTGAAAAAGAAAAGGCGAATTTAAATTTTATTTTTATTTTAAAAAAAAAAAAAAAAAACACTGATGACCCCGCAAACATCATAACGCCCTATCTCCAAAAAAAAGATACAAAAATAAAAGAACATGCGCAAAAAATTAAAATAAAAATACTTACAGGCCACCCAAGATGAAGGAAATCCCAGCCGCATAAATCCTCCCTCCACTCTCTCCTTTATACATGACCAATCTACTCCCATACCAAGCCAGAAAAGCCCATATTGCAAAAGAAAGCCCAGTACTTCCAACTGCCAACCCTTTTGCAAAACCTTGCTTGAGGCCCAGCTTGACAGTTCTATCCAATATGTCTGAATACCTCTCTACAATACTCTTCTCTGCAGTGAATGAATAGACGGTCTTGATTGAGCTTAATGCTTGCTCTACTATAGTGTTTGCCTTGCTGTATTCTTGGCGGGACTTCTTGGAAAGATAGAGTAGGTATTTCCCATAGATTAGACCAGGTATTATCAGTAAAGCCAGCAATGGAAATGCTACCAAAGATAGTCTCCATGAGAAGTAAGAGGAGAAAGCTAGTCCTGAGAAGAATACTGTTGAATGCATTAAGAAGAGAGGCACCTGTAAATAAAAGAACCAAAAAGGATAGCAATGTTAGGATATTGATGGTGATTATTTGGGTATGTCACAGCACACGTACGTGTGTGGGCTAAAAGCCTATTTTTGTAAATTGTATTCAAGATCATGTAGTTAGTGGAAGCCCTAAATCTGGAACACTGTTTATGAAGCATGACTGGTGTAATCCCCATATGTGAGAAGATGAAAATATGCCCCTACTTTAAGTATGTGTTTGGTTGCAGCAAATTTGTTGAAATAGCATGTCGTTTGGCACTAATAATGAAATTTCATGATATTTGGAACAACCAAATGCACCCAAAATAAAATAAGAAAAGAGATAAAAGATTATATGTAGCAATGTGCAAACCAGTCCAAAATGCGAGTAAAGGAGAGCTAATGTCGAGTGGACAGGTGATCTTCAAACTTTTGCCATGCAATTATGAGAATTTCTGTTTTGAACGGACCCGAAATAGCTGGGAGAAGCCTGTGGAGAATTACGCCCTAAGAATCATATTAGGGCTTTGTTATGAAGAAATTGCAATTGGGCCAAAAGTGGAAACCTAGCAAGTCCCTTTATATGCAATTAGCAGCGAGTGTTATTAAGTGAATCCTAGCCCTTAGGGATTTGTGAAGCACATCTAGTGTTAGATTGGACCGTGTGGAACGCGCTAAGTCATAGTGTTTTATCATTGATGAATTTTGTTTATGGGCAAGTTCTATTTTTTAGAGTTCAAATAGTATAATCTGGGTGCTAGTGCAACTTTTTTTTTTAATTAAAAAAAGCTCATCACCCAGATTTCATTTCATGTATAGTTGAATAAACTTACATTCGGGCCTACTCAGAAAAAAGGCCAGGTAGGCCTATCATGAGAAGAACATGAAAAGAAACTACCTATAAAACGGAGGCTTCACATAGTGCCTCTGATCGACCCAAGCCCAGTTTTATATAGGAAAATCAGCCCACGCATATGGGTTGGAAGCTCACCTAGCGAATTGAACCTCCAGCTGATCTAAGATTTACTTCCTAGCCGAGCAAGAGCGTCAGTAGGGGAATTCGCCTCCCTGAAGGTGTGCCCAAACTTTACCTGACCCTGGTTATGGAGGTTTGCGATCGGATGGAGCCAGTAGTCCCACTTCCACCCCGGGCAGGCTTTTCCATTAAGGATATCAACCACCACCATATCCATGCCCCTGTCTTGGCAGAGAGAAAGCCCATCATACATGGCTCTGATTTCTGCCCCTGTGCTAGTGCCATTGCCATAACCACTGGAGAAAGCAAACAGAAAATCCCCTCTCTCGTTCCTGCAGCTGATCCCCTCGCCACCAAAAAGACCCGGATTACCACGCGAGGAACCATCAACGTTGATCTTCACCCACTTGGTAGCCGGTTTGGTCCAATGAACAATAACTGTCTGGTGAATAGCTTTCACAGCCGCAACAGGATGATTTGAAGAAGCATGCGTGACATGTGGGTGCTAGTGCAACATGAGAATCTTAATAGTAAAGATTGTAAATACGCATTTCTTATTTTAAAGAAATAATAATAAAGGAATAACCCTCCCCTTCTCCATTTCCCACCTTTCTTTCTTTCTTTCTTTCTTTTTCTTTCCCTTTTTCCTTTTTTCTATTAACTTAACCATTATGCCAAAAGCCCCTAGACTGGTAGAACACAAGTTAGGCTATTGATCCATTAGAATCGTAACATTCCACCACATTTTGCAGCCGATGTATGTAATAACCCACTTTGTGGCCGCACTTACTCTGGCTTCTTTTTCAAGTAGCCCTATCCACTCATGGTTACTATTATCTAGTTGTCTAGGTAGCCCTCTCTATGTCATAGCATCTTTCACTCTTGTTTAGATTGTCCTTTCCATAGGTTGCTCCTTCCATGACTCAAAAACAAGACTTGGTATTAGCTCTGATGCCAATTGTTAAGAACCTAACCAATACACCAAAGTCCAAATTAATGGAACATGTCAATTTAGGCTATTAAACCATTGGGATCTTATCACTTTCTCAAACCCTAGCTTCTAAATACTTCCAAATCCTATCCAAAATCTGTCCAAAGCATCCTCAGTGTTCATTTATAAACACCTTTTCTCTTCGTACCTTGATTTTTTTGCAACTCTCCACACCACCCATCATCAAACCCTTTTTCTTCTTAGAAAATGCCACCAACACATCAACTTGATGGGGGATGCATCTCAAACAGCTTCTCTATAAAAACAATGTGACAAAATGCCCGTTGTGTTCACAGAAATCTCAATAATAAGAAAATAAATTTTTCACCTCACTTGCAACTTTATTTTCATTGGGGAATCAACCATTCACTATGATACACACTCTATCATCCTACTTTAGAATGTGTATGTCTTTCCATTTATATTATTTTCACTTCCAGCAAGAATTAGAACAGGGAATTTGGTTGGGTTGTCTAACGTTATTGTCTGTTTGTGGGTCAAGTATCTTCTCCTAAGATGTTCTATGACTATTTGTATGAGGAACGAAATTTAAATTTGAAAGCACAAATCTTTTGGTATAATAGCAAGGATCTACACAGATTATGCTGAACGCGAGCTAAGAAAGAATGGGGTGGAAGAAACTATATGAGCAGTTTGATCAACACAACGAAGCTCTAGCACAAATCTTGGAACAACTCGAGATGAACAGAACGCAATGAAAGATAATGGCTGCCTTGAAATTAGATTCCAAATCTGAAGGTGTGCAGCTAGATAATGAAAACCCACCAGGAACAAAAATCCACGCTCGGTTGTGCGGACCCAATTTTGAAACTTGAAGGAGATGATCCTGCAGGATGGATTTTTAGGGCAGAGTAATTCAGAAAAACGATTTAGATTCCTGACAACCAAATGGAATCGACTAGCCTTGATTCATTTAACGGGGAATGTGATTCCATGGCTCTAGTGGATGGAGCAAACAGTCAGGGCTTGCCCCCAATCAAAAGACTCACACTGGATGAAATAACAGAATTGAGAAAAGGGGACTTATGCTATAATTGGAGTATTTGATGGTGATCCTCAAGATGATCCAATGTAAGGCACAGTTAGCGATGATTATTGGAGTATTTGATGGTGATCCACAAGATGATCCAATGTAGGAATAAGGTTCTAATATGAGCTTAAAAGGACGAGTTTTCTTTAGGGTAGGGAAATGATTCTCACCCTCTCTCCATCTTCCTATTTGAGAATGTAGTTGTCTTTTTCATTTATATTGACTTCATTTTCAGCAAGTACTAGATTAGAAGATTTGTTTGTTTTATCAAGGGTTATTGTCTACTTGTGAGTCAAGTCTCTTCTTCTAGTCGTGCAGATGTAGTATGATTACTTGGCATAAGGAATGAATTATTAAATAAGGAGCCGCGAAGTGATCAAATCAGACTATTCATATGTGCAGGAGCATATCCAACTACATTTACATTCTCATTGACCCCTTTATTCTCTCCTATAGACCCCTGTTTGTACCATTTTCACTGCTTTCCCTTGTCTTTTGTTTGTCGTGAAAAAAAATGGATAGAAACATGAAGTGAGAATTACAGCAAGAAATTACATGGTTCATCGTGAGAGTGACTACGTCTATGGGTGAACACAATCAAGAAGATTTCACTATAATGATGATTATACAGTACAAGACCTCTCTCACTCAAATCAAGAACTTGCAACCATAACTTATATATGCATTCCCAAACCCTAAATTTGGAAAAGATAAAAATACCTGTTGTCAAACCTGAAAAAAACTAATACAGAATTTCTCTCACAAAAGAGACCTCCCAGCAAAATTCAAAAGAGGCACCCTCTGGCCTTCAATCATAGAGCCTTTTGCAGCAATATAACATAGAATTCAGAACAAAAATAACACTTTTTCATTACTTTACAATCTTTTATTATTGAGACAACATGATTGCATACTGATCTCCAATCATAGAATTATAAAACTGTAAGTGAAATCACAATGACCAGGCACTTTGGTGTGCTTGAAATTCCTCTTACCATACATGCTATCGATTCTAGCCTTGTTTAGATAAGTGGAATCCAGGGAAAAAGAAAATGTTTTCCCTTTTCTTAGCCGAAGGTGGGAGCACACCACCTACTATGCATTGATGATAAAAGGATCGCCTACATCTGTATTGGAAAGGCCTTTACCTAACTCTCATCCAGCTTTTAAAAAAAAATCTTGCAAAAATTTCAAGGACAAAAAGAAATAAACTACCACAGCCTTAAAGGATTTATTTAAGGTTTTTTCCTTGATTTAACATTTTCTATTATTTGGTTTGTCAAGAAAATCATAGATTCCACAAAATGATTTCTCTCTTTATTCAGAAATGTGATTCACAAGAATTTAGCATTAGACCTAGAAACTAGCACTGAATCCGGAATATAAAATTTTCACTTGCCAAAAACCCACAACCCCTAAGAGTCAAACCCATTTTTCAAACATTAATAATAGAAATAATCATTATTTTTCTCTTTTGCACACCTCCGATTCTGCCTTGCCAAACCTCAGGGCCATATGCTTCCAACACAAATCTAAAACCCTACAATTGATTTCCACATACCCACCCATACAAGAGGCGTTAGCATCTCTTAACCAATGACCTGGTGTTGTTGTATCCATAAACTGTGAAATAAATACTTTTTCGTCTTTTAAAAAAAAAATTATATGACTATGTTTCTTATTGCTTGTTGCATGACACAAGCAACAAAAAGGGATAATTATAAAAACATATTTGTAATGAAATACAAAAGAAAGATCCCTTTCTCATGTTTCTCTCCCTCCCCTCCCCCCCCCCCCCCCCCCCCCCTCCTCTTTCTTTATCAAACCTTAACTTCTAAATCCTAAAAAATATCACGTAAATTCCATCTAAAAATTACTTGAAAATTCCCTAGCGGTCACTAAAGAAACCATCTTCTTGAATTACATAATTCATACGATAGGATCCGTGAGTAAAATAAAATAATAATACCAAACGAATAAAGAATAAAATAAAATCACAACTAAGAAGGATAAATGGGACGGGTGGATTAGATTAGATTGATGATATTTTGTTGCTATTTTTTTTATTATATCCAAATCATGAAAAGATCATATCATTGAGATATCTAATTTTTGGGTAGATCCTAAGTTTTTCTATATATTTAATTGCTATTAAATAATAACGCAAAGATTGATTCCCATAAACCATTTAGTGTCTTGTGCTCCCTTTAAAAGGATCAAGCACTCGTCCTACTTTTGGAGCAAGGATCATATCAACTAATATCAGAGCATTAATACTGGGAACGTCCAAATAAGCCGCTCAGGCTCAACAGATGGAGTTGATGAAAGAAACTGCTAAAGAGTTGAAAGAACAAGTGCAACAACATTCTGAATTATTATGGGAGATCAAAGAGACCTTGTCAGCCACTTCAATATAAGTAGTTGGAATCTTTAGTCAACAAGGATGGTTAGATTGATGATCGAAATGCAAGGAACAGAGCAGGTAGATCTAATGGTAGGCCCAATAGAGAGCGTGGTACCCATCCAAGCAAAGTACATACATCTCAACTTTTCAAAATTTAGTGGAGAAGATCTGACTCGTTGGGTTTATCGTGCTAAACAAATTTTAAGTTTCAAAACTACTGAAGGATCAAAAGTCTCTATTAATGTCCTTCGAATTGAAAAACACAAGCAACCGTGTCATGGGACAATTTCGTAAAGGTTATGTGCATCCATTTCAAATGAATTGAAACAAAGATTTTGATGCCACATTCTCAAAGTTACAATAGAAAGGAACCATTCATGACTACCAAACTAATTTCGATAGGCTTGCAAATCAAGTTGAAGGATGGATGGAAAAGGTGATTGTGGGTAGCTTCAATGGAGGGTTAAAGGTAAAGAGATCGGGGCCAATGTTTGAATAATTGAGCCCCACTACTTTGATAGCCACAATCGAGCTAGAGCACATGCAGGAAGAAAACACCAACAACTTCATTGTATCAAAGAGAGACAATCTACACCTAACACTACTCTAATGATACCCAAAGTAGGACACTTGTTGAGGGTCAAATATTGCGTATTAGACCCCAGATATTGTCTGGATTTACGAACATAATATTGTTTAACGGCTGATTTAATCGTGTTTATGCTGCAGGTTGATTTTACAAGCATGTGACTGAAAAAGGTGCTAAAATTTTGGATTTAACGTTCTGATGATCACCAGGGCAAGGGACGGACTCCAGGGACTAAAATCGACAAATATGCACGCCAGGGACCCGAAAAATTTCAGCCGTTCACCTGCAAATGGCCTGAAATTGGTGGAGAATACAAGATCACAAGGTTTTCGCCATCAGATTGACACGAAACTTCATACATAGCCTGGAGACCATAAATGAACCGTACACGTTTAATTTCATCCCATGGAGCCTTGTGGAAGTGGCCCAATGTACAGATCAGCCCTGAAAATCTCGATTTCAGGTCCGCCTGGTACCTGTAAATGCTTCAAAATTGGACTCAATGGCTTAAATGATATGGCAGGATGGATGGACGGAGCGGATCTTGTGTACACATCATTGTGGGACCCACACATGCGACGCATGTGCATAGAGGGTGTCGTCCTCGTGATGCACCAGAAACTAAAAAAACGGGTCAGCGTCGCTGACCCGTCTCCTTTCCCCACCAAGAACAGCGGACGCACCAGCGTCTGCCATTCTCTCTCAGTGGGGCCTACTCATCCAATTCCACAATCTGGACCGTTCATTCGTCCCATGGGGTAGCTAAAACCCTCACCTAGGCGTCCGTTTTACACCATGCAAGCTATGGGAAGATTCTGGCCGTTAAAAGCAGAATGGATGGCAGAATAAAAGATCAAGTGGACCACACCAAAACGGCTGCAAAACTAAGCATTTTTGGACGGTTTTTCATCCTGAAGCTAATGGACGGTGTGGATTTTCAAAACGAAAACTAAGTAGACCCCACCCATCCTCACAGCGTCCTGCGCAAGCTCTGTTTCGCAACAGAGCTTGCAAAAAATTGTTGTGGGCCACCATCAGGAATCAACGGTTGAATCTGGACCGTCTGTTAGGCTCCCACGGTCTAGCTTATTAAGGCCTAGCTGACAGAATTTGAAGAATTCAAGATTATGAGATCTCATCCATTCAAAAATCGAATTGACGGTGCAACGAAGACATCCATGGACCACACCGAAGTTGATCTGAAAACAGTGAGTCCCACCTGGTTTTTCGAGGTTAATGTCGTGGACGGAGTGGATTTCTAGTTCGACAGCAATCGTGGTTTCCACTCAGCATCAGCGCACGCTGATTTTCGCAGCAGATTACGTCCGGAAAATTCAGAAATTTCGAGCAATTGTGGGCCACTATCATTGATCAGATGGCTGATCCAAGCCGTCTATCATGTATGCCATCGAAAGAATTCCCAGGGGGCGTTGATTTTTCAGATAACATCCAAGGAAAACGGGAGTTTGAATACTTCGAAGTTAGTTGCGTAAAGGAGATACGCAGCTGCTGCTGTGAAACCGACTCCAAGTCACCGTCTTTTATTACTATAAAGGAGAAAGGTGGGCTGGACGGCTGAGGGAGAGAGAAAAAAAAAGAGGAAGGGAAGCAGCAAGAGATTCTGGACGTGGAACGAGCAGGAGAGAGAGAGAGAAAGAGGAGAGTGGTTTTTTTATTTTTTTCTTTTCTTTTTCTTTGTTTTCTTTCTTCTTTTCCTTTGATTTGTGTAGAGATCTTGAGCTAGATCATGTCTGGCTAAACCTCTTAACTGGGGCTAAGAGGTGAAGCTTGTAGTGAGATGGGAGATTTTATTTTATTTTTATTTTAATTCATGAATTGACGTTGATTTTAGTTGATTATTATGGGAATGTTTTAGGTTTTTAATGGTCTGTTGTGACTGAAATTACAATGGGTCTGCAATGGCTTTGAATATTTCCATTCTCCTTAATGTTTATGATGTCAGGAAGCCCTGTTGTTCACCATAGTCTCCTGGGCATGGTTGGATGTCGGTACCCTTCCTAACCTTTGGTAATTAGTTTAATTCTGTTGTTTGCCATAGTCTCTTGGATATGGTTTGGTGATGGAATCCATTCTAATTCATCTAGCTTTCATCTCTTTGAAAACTAGATCAATGGCAGTTCAGTTTAAATTCCATGATTCTTAATGCAGGCATAAGATCTCCCTGATCTCTACAAGTGGATCCTCTGAATCCCTAGTTCCCTTCTCCTGATTTCTCTCAAGCTTAGATAATTATTTCACCAGTATTCCTTCAAATTCAATTAGATTAGATTTCATCTTAGCCTAGTTCTAGTTCTAGATAATTTTAGATAACGTACAAGTTTCAGTCCCTTGGGATTCGAGCTCGGTCTTACTGAGTTATTACTACATCACAACCCTGCACTTGGGAAGTGAACAAGTTTTTGGCGCCGTTGCTGGGGACTATCGGCTATGTTTTTCTGAAATTAATTAGTTTTAGGATTAGTTTTTCTTTAGATTTTCTTTTTAGAATTTTCTAATTCTAGGTTTAGATGCTTAATTATTTTCCTTATTAGAAAATTTTCCTAACTTTAGAAACTTGCTATTCTTCTTTCTATCTGATTTTTAGAACTAACTCAATTTTTCTGTTTTGTAGGAAGCTTCTAATTTAGTAAACTCTTTCTAATTCTTCTTTCTTTGAAATTTTTTCTTTTTTCTAGAAATTAATTTACTTTTAATTAGGACTTTCTATTCTTAGAAACTAACTTATTTTGTTTTATTTTGCAGATTCTTAACCTAGGCCTCCAAATTTGGTAACTTCTTTCCATCTTTCCCTTTTATTTTCTAGATTTCTACTTCTTCCTTTCTCTTAGGTTTAAGTTAGAATTTGAGGACTAAGTGTGTTTTATGCCCCAGTGGGCACACGACAACACTCGACGTCTCATGACTGAAGGATGATTAGTTGAAGGGTTGACTGTCCATCGCAGGACTAGACACCACTTGAATTCTCCTGAGTTAGAGGACGTTATGGCTGAAAATCAACCTCAAACACTATCCCAACCTAGGGTTGAGGAAGTACATGATGAGAATGAGGTGCACCACGCACCCCCGCCTCGTAATTTATGAGATTATTTACAACCGGCGGGGGTGAGTACACCCTCATGCATGATTTTTCCTACGAATACAGGACATATGGACATCAAGCCAGGGGTTATCCAACTCCTTCCTAAGTTCCATGGGCTTGAGTCTGAAGAACCATATCTACATCTGAAAGAGTTCGACGAGATCATATGCACCTTATACTTTCCTAATGTATCTGAAGATACAATTAGGCTGAAACTCTTCCCATTTTCCTTGAAAGAAAAAGCCAAGACGTGGTTACATTCATTGCGTCCTAAATCCATTGGCACATGGAATGATATGCAGAGGGAATTTATAAAGAAAATTTTTCCATATCATAAGACAATTACCCTCAGGAGAGCAATCATGAACTTTGCCCAAAAGGAAGATGAAACATTCTTTCAATGTTAGGAAAGGTTCAAGGATCTGGTTAATGCATGCCCACAACATGGCTTTGAAATATGGCACATTACGAATTTTTTTTATGATGAGCTAACATCTTCCATGCGCCAAATGGTCGAGACAATGTGTAACGGAGATTTCATCAATAAAAATGTCGACGAGGTATGGGATTACCTCGATAGTCTCGCTGAAAAAACACAATCATAGGACTATTACCCAAGGACGAACACTACGTCTAGGCCGACTCATTTAAGGAAAAAAGGAGGAATATATCTCCTGAAAGAGGATAATGATCTTAACGCTAAGGTGGCTAATCTCACCAAAAAATTTGAGGCCATGGAAGGAAAGAAGGAAAAAGTTACTGAAAGTGTTTGTGGCATCTGTGATTGCAACATTCATACTACTGAAAATTGTCCTTCAATACCTGCTTTTCGAGAAGTATTGAATGAACAATCTAATGCCGTAAATAACTATCAAAGACCTTTCAATGGACTACCCTCTAATACATACAATCCTGATTGGAAAAATCATCTGAATTTTAGTTGGAGGAACGGACAAACTGCTACCCCTCAAGGTTTCTTTAATCAAAATCCAAATCAGGGGAGACCTCAAGAAGAACCGGCTCAAAATTCTGTGCAAGAGCTGACACAGATAATGTGAGATTTTATACAAAAGATAGATTCACGTATGACGGCTATAGAAAAGGGAATCCTTCCTGCATAACTAATCTCCAATCCTAAACCGCAATACGAGACAGGTAATCCCAGCTCTTCAAATTAAATGGGGCATGCTAAATCCATCACCACTCTTAGGAGTGGGAAGGTTATTAATAAAACCCTTCCGGTTAGGCCCGAAAGGCCTTAAGAACCAGAAGAGGACAACAATGATGGATCTAGTGACGCCTCATAAAAATTTGAACCGGAACCTCTAGTAAAGCCAGTTGATCCGTTTCTCCAACGGTTGGTTGAACCAAAACGTCTCTCTAACTCTCAGGATATCCTAGAGGTGTTGAAACAAGTGAAAGTCAACATTCCTCTGCTTAATGTTGTAAAACAGATTCCTTTATATGCTAAATTTCTAAAGGACTTATGCACTACCAAACGACGGAAAAGTGTTCAAAAAGAAGATCTCCTTGACTGAGAAAGTGAGTGCCATCCTGAAACAGGATGTGCCGCAAAAATTCAAAGACCCCAGTTGCCCAACCATATCATGTGTAATCGGGAACTATCGAATTGATCACGCACTTCTTAAATTAGGAGCAAGCGTCAATCTGATTCCCTATTCGGTATACCAACAGTTAGGTTTGGGTAAATTAAAACCTACTCGAACCACACTACAACTTGCTGATCGTTCTGTTCATGTACCAAGAGGGATCATCTAGGATGTGTTGGTTCAGGTTGATAGATTCTACCACCCTGTTGATTTTATCATCTTGGACACCGAACCCATCAATGACACGAGCACTCAGATTCCCGTCATTCTTGGTCGCCCATTCCTGTCCACTTCAAATGCAATTATCAATTGCAGGAATGGTGTCATGACTATGTCCTTTGAAAATTTGACATTGGAATCGAATATCTTTTTCAATAATGGCAGCAACTCAAAGGATGATGACGATTTCCACGATGTTAACATGATTGATTCTTTTGTGGAAGATAGAACGCCTCTCACCTTATCCTCTGATCTTCTAGACATGTGTCTGGCCCACTCCCATGATCTTAATGATGATGTAATTAGGGAGACATGTATCATTCTGGATACTGCACCGGTACTTAAAGTTAACCGGTGGAGGCCACAAATTGAAGAATTGCCCCAAACTGATGTAGTGCCTCTACCGTCTAACCTCAAGCCACCGAAGCTTGACTTAAAACCTTTGCCCTCTGATTTAAAATATATTTATTTAGGTCAAGATGAGACATACCCGGTGGTGATCTCTGCCCACTTGGAAAAAGAACATGAGAGTATGCTCATATCTACTCCCATTGAGCATAAGGGAGCTCTTGGATGGACGATAGCGGACCTCAAGGGAATTAACTCATCGATTTGTACTCACTGTATATATCTTGAGGACAATGCAAAGGCTGTTCAGCAATCACAACGTAGACTAAATCCAAACATGAAGGAAGTGGTTAAGGCCGAGATTCTCAAACTATTGGAAGTGGGGATCATTTACCCCATATCCGATAGTCAATGGGTGAGTCCAACTCAGGTGGTTCCTAAGAAGTCCGGGATCACCATCGTAGCCAATGCCAATAATGAACTCATGCCGACCAGAGTTACTACTGGTTAGAGAATGTGCATTGACTACAGGAAGCTGAATATCGTCACTAGGAAGGACCACTTTTCTTTGCCCTTTATAGATCAGATCTTGAAAAGGTTAGCTGGTCATTCCTATTACTGTTTCCTTGACGGGTATTCAGGTTATAATCAGATTGAAATCGCCCCTGAAGATTAGGAAAAGACCACATTTACATATCCCTATGACACCTTTGCTTACAGAAGGATGTCATTCGGGTTATGTAATACCCCTGCCACCTTTCAGCGATGCATGATGAGTATCTTTTCTGACATGGTAGGAAAATATTTAGAGGTCTTCATGGACGATTTCTCTGTTTTCGGTTCATCTTTCAGCGAGTGCTTAGCAAGTCTTAAATGTGTGCTGAAAAGATGTGAAGAAAAAAATTTGGTACTTAACTGGGAGAAGTGTCATTTTATGGTTCAAAAGGGAATTGTCTTTGGGCATATCATCTCGTCCAAAGGAATCGAGGTAGATAAGGTAAAAATCGATCTTATCTCTAACCTACCTCCACCCAAGAACATCAGAGACGTGCGATCCTTCTTAGGACATGTAGGGTTTTACAGACGATTCATAAAGGACTTTAGTCTCCTCTCTCGTCCTTTATGTAATCTTCTTCAAAAGGATGCATCATATGAGTGGACTGAGCAGTGCCAAGAAGCTTTCACTAAGCTTAAGGGTACGTTAACCACTGCACCGATCATGCAGCCACCCGACTGGAGTCTTCCTTTTGAACTTATGTGCGACGCCTCTTATTATGCTCTTGGGGCGGTTCTAGGCCAGAGAAAAGATAAGCGGCCTTACGTTATTCACTACGCAAGTAGGACTCTAAATCCTGCCCAAGTGAACTACTCGACTACGGAAAAGGAACTCTTAGCCGTAGTGTTCGCTTTGGACAAATTTAGATCTTACCTGATCGGATCTAAGATCATCATCTACACAGATCACGCGGCACTTAAGTATCTTCTTTCTAAGAATGATTCTAAGCCCCGCCTGATACGATGGATCCTTCTACTCCAAGAATTCGATTTGGAAATTAAAGACAAAAAGGGAATAGAGAACGTAGTGGCTGATCACCTTTCTCGCCTTAATACCTCTGATTCCCTTGAGGCAACTCATATTAATGATATGTTCCCTGATGAACAACTATTTAGAGTCTCTCATTCACCTTGGTTCGCTGATATTGCTAATTATCTTGCTACAGGTTCGATACCGACACATTGGACATCGCAAGATAAGAAGAGATTCTTTACCAAGGTGCGTAACTTTTTTTGGGACGATTCATATTTGTTTAAATATTGCCCAGACCAAATCTTAAGGAGGTGTGTGCCAGACGATGAGCATCAGAGTGTCATCTCCTTATGTCACTCACAGGCCTGTGGTGGTCACTTTTCTGCTAAAAAGACTACGGCCAAGATTCTACAATGTGGCTTTTACTGGCCCACTATGTTCAGGGACACTCATGAGTTTTGCAAAGCTTGTGAGCGTTGTCAAAAATTGGGAGCATTGTCCCGTCGAAATATGATGCCTTTGAATCCCATCCTTATCATTGAAGCATTTGATTGCTGGGGCATTGATTTCATGGGACCATTCCCCCAATCATTTGGAAATCTGTATATTTTGCTCGCCGTAGACTATGTCACTAAATGGGTCGAAGCAATTCCGTGCCGTAAAAATGACCATCGCACGGTCATTAAATTTTTGAAGGAAAATATCCTGTCGCGGTTCGGGACGCCTCGAGCCATCATTAGTGACGGGGGCTCACACTTTTGTAATAGACCATTTGAGAGTTTAATGAAGAAATACGGTATCTCTCATAATGTGAGCACCCCATACCATCCATAGACAAGTGGACAAGCTGAGATTTTCAATAGAGAGATCAAACATATCCTAGAGAAAACGGTTAACCCTAACCGTAAGGATTGGTTAATTCGATTGACCGATGCCTTATAGGCGTACCGTATTGCTTTCAAAACTCCTATTGGAACATCTCCCTTTAGACTTGTCTATGGGAAAGCTTGTCACTTACCTGTGGAATTGGAACATAAAGCATACTGGGCGATTAAAAATCTAAATTTCATTCTGGACAACGCTAGCTCGCTGCGCAAACTTCAATTAAATAAACTTCAAGAAATCCAGAACGATGCATAAGAAAACTCAAGAATTTACAAGGACAAGATGAAGGCGTTTCATGATCAACATATTCTACAGAAATCATTCACGCCAGGTCAGAAAGTCCTTTTGTATGATTCTTGATTACATCTTTTTCTGGGTAAGCTTCGATCTCGTTGGACCGGTCCTTACATTGTTGTTACTGCTTATCCTCATGGGGCCGTCGAGATAAGAGATCCCGACAATGACAAGGAGTTTAAAGTAAATGGACATCGATTAAAACCATTTGTCGAGACATTTGATTCAGAGGATATGTCCATGCCTCTGATTGCGCCTGACTACCAGGATTGATCTCCTAGTCTGATGAAGTTATAGGTAGGTTTATCGCTTTCATAGGACTAGGGTAGTTTGCTTTATTTGTCTATCTAAAGACGGTAAATTTAGTGCTCCTGGGAGGCAACCCAGCTTTTTATTCCTTTTCATTCTTTAGTACATGATTGAATGTTTGTGGGTAATATTACTGCAAACCCTCACGAGACTACAACTCGTCCATTAGGGGTAACCTAGGGGTTTAAAGGCTTGTTGCATATGCTAAATGTAATCGAGAGCACCTGCGAAAGTGGTATAGGTAGGATTTTATTTTTGTTATTTTTGTCGCTTTCTCTCTCGTACTAACCTGCTCTCCTAGTGATCTCTTGAAAAATCTCTCTCGATATGTTATCCAGGTACTATCTTCCCATCACTTCTCATTTACTTTTGTTGTCCCATGTGCATTGCATGCTCATATATCTTTCACATTGAGGACAATGTAGATTTTTGGTTGGGGGTGGGGGATTAGGTAACCTAATCAGTATTTTCTTGGTCTTGAGCAAAAATTGTGAACATTTTAAAAATTTTTCTGAAAATTAGCCATGATTAGAAGTTTTAAACATTGATCGCGTCATGATTTCACATGTCACATCTCGCTTCCACATCAAAGTTTCAGTTCAATATTGAAAGATTATCTTGGTAATAATTCAGTATGAAAGGAACTAGCCTGGAACATTTGCCTAACAGGATTGATATGAAAAAAAAAAAAAAAAGAGAAGAAGATATCTTTGGAAAGATTTGGGCGAATAATCTTCACCGTAGGTTTGCTCCCTATAGGTGTAGATTTAATACCCTTTGAATGATATCTAAAAAGAGTCAGGTGTACGATCTTCACTATAGGTTTGCTCTCTATAGGTGAGGATTTGATTCCCCTTCCTTGGCATTACTTTGAATAGAAAAATCACAAGTTAATAGGTTAATCTATGAGGCAAGTTTTGGATTAGGTTCTGGTTGCCATGAATTTTCTTGTTGGTTACCAATGATATTATGAAATTGACGATTGGATCTCTTAATGATGATAAGCCGAGATTACACTATACATCCATAGATCTCAATGTTTAAAATTTTTTTAATTGATGGATTAATACTTTACACTTGATTATGAAGTCTACCGTGCGCTTGAGCTCAGGAGAAAATAATTCTCAACATTCATAAATTTTAAATTTCTTGTATCTGAATCGTTTTTCAAGAAATCACTCGAGTTCATTCTCAACTTATTGTTCGCATACTTTGCTCGGGACTAGCAAAATGCTGGTTAGGGGTTGTGTTGAGGGTCAAATATTGCGTATTAGACCCCAGATATTGTCTGGATTTACGAACATAATATTATTTAATAGCTGATTTAATCGTGTTTATGCTGCAGGTTGATTTTACAAGCATGTGACTGAAAAAGGTGCTAAAATTTTGAATTTAACGTTCTAATGATCATCAGGGCAAGGGACGGACTCCAGGGACTAAAATCGACAAATATGCATGCCCGGGACCCAAGAAATTCCAGCCGTTCACCTGCAAATGGCCTGAGATTGGTGGAGAATACAAGATCACAAGGTTTTCGCCATCAGATTGACACGAAACTTCATACATAGCCTGGGGACCATAAATGAACCGTACACGTTTAATTTCATCCCATGGAGCCTTGTGGAAGTGGCCCAATGTACAGATCAGCCTCGAAAATCTTGATTTCAGGTCCGCCTGGTACCTGTAAATGCTTCAAAATTGAACTCAATGGCTTAAATGATATGGCAGGATGGATGGACGGAGCGGATCTTGTGTACACATCATTGTGGGACCCACACATGCGACGCATGTACATAGAGGGTGCCGTCCTCGGGATGCACCAGAAACCAAAAAAACGAGACAGCGTCGCTGACCCGTCTCCTTTCCGCACCAAGAACAGCGGACGCACCAGCGTCCGCCATTCTCTCTCAGTGGGGCCTACTCCTCATCCAATTCCACAATCTGGACCGTTCATTCGTCCCATGGGGTAGCTAAAACCCTCACCTAGGCGTCCGTTTTACACCATGCAAGCTATGGGAAGATTCTGGCCGTTGAAAGCAGAATGGACGGCGGAATAAAAGATCAAGTGGACCACACCAAAACGGCTGCAAAACTAAGTATTTTTGGACGGTTTTTCGTCCTGAAGCCAATGGACGGTGTGGATTTTCAAAATAAAAACTAAGTGGACCCCACCCATCCTCACAGCGTCCTGCGCAAGCTCTGTTTCGCAACAGAGCTTGCGAAAAATTGTTGTGGGCCACCATCAGGAATCAACGGTTGAATCTGGACCGTCTGTTAGGCTCCCACGGTCTAGCTTATTAAGGCCTAGCTGAAAGAATTTGAAGAATTCAAGATTATGAGATCTCATCCATTCAAAAATTGAATTGACGGTGCAACGAAGACATCCATGGACCACACCGAAGTTGATCTGAAAACAGTGAGTCCCACCTGGTTTTTCGAGGTTAATGTCGTGGACGGAGTGGATTTCTTGTTCGACAGCAATCGTGGTTTCCACTCAGCATCAGCGCAAGCTGATTTTCGCAGCAGATTATGTCCAGGAAATTCATAAATTTCGAGCAATTGTAGGCCACTATCATTGATCAGATGGCTGATCCAAGCCGTCTATCATGTATGTCATCGAAAGAATTCCCAGGGGGCGTTGATTTTTCAGATAACATCCAAGGAAAACAGGAGTTTGAATACTCCGAAGTTAGTTGCGTAAAGGAGATACGCAGCTGCTGCTGTGAAACCGTCTCCAAGCCACCGTCTTTTGTTACTATAAAGGAGAAAGGTGGGCTGGACGGTTGAGGGAGAGAGAAAAAAAAAGAGGAAGGGAAGCAGCAAGAGATTCTGGACGTGTAACGAGCAGGAGAGAGAGAGAGAGAGAAAGAGGAGAGTGGTTTTTTTATTTTTTTTCTTTTCTTTTTCTTTGTTTTCTTTCTTCTTTTCCTTTGATTTGTGTAGAGATCTTGAGCTAGATCATGTCTAGCTAAACCTCTTAGCTAGGGCTAAGAGGTGAAGCTTGTAGTGAGATGAGAGATTTTATTTTATTTTTATTTTAATTCATGAATTGACGTTGATTTTAGTTGATTATTATGGGAATGTTTTAGGTTTTTAATGGTCTGTTGTGACTGAAATTACAATGGGTCTGCAATGGCTTTGAATATTTCCGTTCTCCTTAATATTTATGATGCCAGGAAGCCCTGTTGTTCACCATAGTCTCCTGGGCATGGTTGGATGTCGGTACCCTTCCTAACCTTCATACATATGATTGGTTGGTAATTAGTTTAATTCTGTTGTTTGCCATAGTCTCTTGGACATGGTTTGGTGATGGAATCCATTCTAATTCATATACCTTTCATCTCTTTGAAAACTAGATCAATGGCAGTTCAGTTTAAATTTCATGATTCTTAATGTAGGCATAAGATCTCCCTGATCTCTACAAGTGGATCCTCTGAATCCCTAGTTCCCTTTTTCTGATTTCTCTCAAGCTTAGATAATTATTTCACCAGTATTCCTTCAAATTCAATCAGATTAGATTTCATCTTAGCCTAGTTCTAGTTCTAGATAATTTTAGATAACATACAAGTTTCAGTCCCTTGGGATTCGACCTCGGTCTTACCGAGTTATTACTACATCACAACCCTGCACTTGGGGAGTGAGCAACACTCCTTAAAAAATTGTCATGAGCGGAGATATTGGCATGCCAAGAAAAGGGATTGTGTTACAAATGTGATTAAAAGTTCATCGCAAGCCATTGCTAGAAGTTTCAACAATTATCCCTACCAGATGGAGATGCTGAAGAGAAGGTTAAGGAGGAAGAGGGACCTAAAGGAGATCAAACCTTCAAGACGAGGTCCTTCAAAAGGGCGGGGGGTGGTGGGGTGGGGGTGGTTTAAAGAATAAAATAAAATCCTAGCTAGATAGGACTAATGGTATGAGATTATATTACATCGAGTGATTTTTTGTTGCTATTTTTGAGATTCCAAATCTTGGGTGGATTCTATCTTTGAAATATTCAAATCTTGGATAGACCTAGATTTTTCTGTATGTTTGGTTGTTATTAAATAATAAACCAAAGATTTATTCACATAAACTCTTATGTCTTATGCACTAGAAGGTAGATGGCACATGAAGAGGATCATGCAGTTGTCCTTGGACCATATCATCATATATTCATTTCAATGCCAACCCTACTTGAAACTCTTTTCTCTTTAGAAAATGGCACCAAAACATTGAATCAATGGGGATCCATCTCAACGGGCTGCTTGCCCTTTTTTTAAAGAAGAAGATAAAATTATTATTGATGAAAGGGCTGTACAACAGGGGAAAACCTTGGACAGCCTGATCGCCCAACCACGAGCTGCCTATCATATGAAACTATACAGCCTAACACGAAAATTCAAGCCAGCTCAGGTCGGTTTCTAACTAAGCCAGTGAACATTTCCCTGTCATCCCCACACAATAATAATATACAAAAATCCAAATGAAAAAAGAAAGAAAAGAAAGTGTATTTACTTTATAATAGAGCATATGGTGGAGCCCACCCTGAATGTACCCCTGTATTCCATAGGCTACCCACTCGAGCCCGGTATGAAGATGCCACATATTAGCATATCATATTTATGTCATTAGGGAATATATCGTAAGATTACAGATAATGTTATTTTATTTAAGGCATGTTTGGATCATAACTCATTTTGCTTCATTTACTTATGCCTTAAGTGTCTATTCTTAGTTTCTACTTTTTCGACGCACAAGTACGTTTGGTAAACAACATACTTAATTCTAAAAAGAATCCATAAATTACAATATATAAATCATTTTTGCAACATCAATTTTGATGTAGATCATCCATTATCCCGACCCACCTTTGATGTGAGGCCATCCATCATGTGGGATCCACTTTTAATATACACCATCCATCATGTGTGGCCAACCTTTGATGTAGATCCTTCATTATGTAGGTCCCACCTTGGCCCTATCTTCAATGTGAACCATCCATCATATGAGGCCTACCTATAATGTCAACCATCCACCTTTTGAGGCCCACATTCGATGTGGGCTATCCATCATGCAAGGCCCACCTTGGACGTGGATCATCCATCATGTGGGGCTCACCTTTAATATGGACCATCCATCATGTGGTGCCCACCTTAGATGTGGGCCAATCATCATAATTAGGGGCCAACCTTTGATGCAAACCGTCCATTATGTGGCACCACTTCGATGTAGATCGTCCATCATTTGGGGCCCACCATCAATGTTAATTGTACATCATGTGGGTTCCACCTTCAATGTCTACCACCCATCATGTGGGGTCCACCTTCAATGTATACCACCCATCATGTGGAGCCTGCATTTTATGTGGACAGTCCATCATGTGGGCCCCACCTTCAATGTGGGTCATCCATTATGCAGGGCCACCTTTGATATGGATCGTCCATCATGTGGAGCACACTTTGATGTTGGTCGTCTATCATGTGGAGCCCACCTTCAATCCCTCTCTTAGTCTTTCTCCTCTCTCTCTAGCAAAAGTAAAAAAGCAAGATTTTTGCTTAAGGCCATAAATTATTTTAAACTGCTCAATGACTTTTAAATGCCATTTTACTAATCAACTAACTTTTGTCACATAAGTGATTGATTTGTTGTTGTCAGTCAAATAAGTAGCTTATCAACGTGTTCCTAAGCACACCCTCACAATTTTAGCATATGTTGTTGTTCTTTTTCTTTGTTTAGCGTATTCGTATCTTTTATTTTTAGTAATTAAGAGGTGGATGGTAGATTACTTATTGGGAGAACTTGTATGAAGAATGCTTATGTATTGATGTACTCTTCTTGAAGAAATCAATGAATAAGTTCTATTTTCTTCTCCATTTGATATTTAGCAATTAAGGAGGTCTCCCCCCTTGAAGTGGCGACAATCTCCTCTTAGATTCCTAGTTGAAAAAACCAATAAAACTCTCTTTGGTAAGTGAAGTTGTTACATCTAGTAACATAGCTAAAACATCCTGCCCAAAAAACAAAGAATAGAACAAGTGCCTAAGATGCAACAAGATGTGCATGAAACATGTGGTAAGGTCATGGATATTCTACCAATTCCCATGTGATGATTCAAGAACCCTAGGGGCACTTAGAATTTTCAACGTTTGATGGGAACGACCTAAAATGATTATGGTTCAATTTGGTTCGATTGAATATAAAGATTTTGCTGAAGACTTAGTTAAAGTTGCAACAAAACTCCCCTCTTTGTTACTGTTGTATTGAGTTTGAGCAATAATCGATTCATACTCTAAAATTGCCAAAGACATTCTTGATAAGTTGCTATATTAGCAACCCCAAGGACAAGATTTGATGGGTTCCCAAGAGCTACAAGCCAACTAGCTGTAGAGATGATCTTGAAATAAATGAATGATATTCAAATAGCTATAGCCTTAGGTGTAGAATCTCTTGTTTAGGAATTTAATTATTTTGTTATCGCAATGTGAACATCTTGTATATATGGCCCTATTGGTGTACTACAAATGAATTGAATCATTCTATCAGTTATCTTTGCCCGGTAGCCATCGTCATCTTGACACTAACTTGGAGGAGGTTGTCTTATTAGCTCGCATCTACAACAAGAAGCTCACAACTTCAAACAGGCAAGACAAGAATGGGCAAGGGACAAGCAGATCTCTAGCTCGGAACACCTCTAATCAATGACTTATCCTCCCTTCAAGAAATTATGTGATGGAAATGAAAGAAATGCACGAGGATGGACTCTATTATAATTGCTTTTTTATTGCATTGACTAGTTTGCTCCTAGCATCTTTGTAAAACACAACAATTCTTCTCCATTAATGAAGCAAAAAAAGTCCAACTCCGATGAGGAAGTGACTACCAAAACCACCACTCATAATACTCAGAAAATTTCTTCATTCTAACCTTCAAGACAAGGTGGATGTTAACTAGGAGGATGTAATGAACTGGCCGAAAAAAGCTCAATGGCTGGCTATATTAAATAATAGCCTACCTAGCAATTTCGAAATGATGGACATCATATTTATGTGATTAAGGCATATCTTATAGCATTAGGGTTCAAAGAATGCATGTGTGTGCGCACACCTTGAAGAAATCATTGAAATTAAAGTTATCTATTTTCTTCTCCATTTGTTGTTTAGCAGTTAATTAAGGTCTTCCCCCTCCATTTGTTGTTTAGCAGTTAAGGAGGTCTTCCCCCTTTGGACAACAGAATCTTCTCTTGAATTCCTATCTGGAAGAACTTCTCTTTATTAAGAGTTATTGTTACACTGTACCAAATTTTCTTTCTTGTTTCGTTAGTTTAAATTTTCTTGTCTTTTTTTCATTAGTTTAAATTTTATTCTTTTTTCCATGAGTTTATTGTTATATCTCATTATCAGGTCAGCGTGATTCATCACCAGCATCCTTTCAAATCTCCATACTAGGGCCTTGCACTCACCCTACATCACATGTATTTTCTGTGGCTCCAACAGTTTGCTCGGATCAATTATGAGCTGTTGACAAACTGAATTAAAAGTATCAGCTTTGACAAATCTCATGAAAGTCTTCATCTAGTACATTTTATTTTAAAAATCTTCTATGACTACTACAATCTCAAACAAGTTGTTAATCTAGCGACGCAACCAAATTTCTGACCTAGCAACATTGGTGAAATTTATTTGTTTCAAATAGGAAACATCATGACCAATGATCCATTGCTTACCCAGGTATTTAGCCCCCTAAGGCAATTATCTCGATGATATTACTTCATTGTTAATTCACTAGAGCCACCAAATAACTGAAATTGTGATTTTCTAAATCTTGTTCTCTACATTGTTATTGTTTAGATGGTCTAGACTTCTACATCGAGCATAAACATAACATATGTATCCCACATGTACCGTGAGAGTTACTCTACCAACCTGTCAAATACCATGATTTTGAACATTACCTTTTTCAAGCCAGTTAATATGATGATGATGATGATGATAATTAAAAATAAGATGAAGGATTTCCTTCTCTCATGGTCATTATGACATGGGACATGGATGCAATTCACATGAGTACCTTCTCACTAAGAAGCTCTTGTATAAGTGAAGTGTCTTTGGATATACTGTGGATAATCTCAGAAGTGGTTGCTTCTTGGGAATCAAAGAACCCAACTTCCTGTCTAAGAACAGCTTCCAGATATTTGTAGCGAATCCTCAGTACCTGCCTTTCACTGGTTCTACTCCAACAATACCCTTCTGTATACATGATTCATTCAAATCAGTACATTTCAAAAAAAAAAAAAAAAAGAGAGAGAGAGAGAGAGAGAGAGAGAGAGAGAGAGAGAGAGAGAGAGACACCCCTTCTCAAATTTCCATTTCATTTATGTTCAAATGATATAGAAAATGGGAAATTTTGGATTTTGGAAATTACCCATAAAAGCCACCACCAAGACTGCCAATCCCAAGTACACAAAGTAAAGAGCACACTACATAAATCCAAAGAAAACGAAAACACAAAAGAATATGTTAGTTCTGGAAATAATGAGAAAAGTTTCTTTAGGCATCGTTGGGATGTACTTTTGAATCGAATTGCAATCATGGCTATTGAATATTGTGGGAATGACCAGATTGTAATTACCTTAGCATTCATGCTGAAATAGTAGCTCTCAATTGTTTGAAACCTAGATTTTCACTGTGAATACTTACAAAAGTAATTGCAATACAATCCAATGATGCATCCAAACGCAGCCTAAACTATTTTGTTGCACTAAGATACCAATAACTTTTTAAAAGCAAGGGAGGAAAAAGGAGAGAACTGACAACTAGTTTTAACAGATTCTCGCTGGGCAGGGAAAACACCATGGTGTGCGTTTGTCATCACTTGCTAAATGATGGCAACTCATTCGATGCAAGGTGGATACATGAGTTGCAATCCAGACCATCCAGACTGTCCGTACCATCTCTTCCAATATTGATGGAGTGTAGCCAGGAAATCATTCCGAGTAGGATGATCCTCACTGTCCGACTAGTAGCCGTTAAATGGGCCGGTTAAATAGAAAATGATCAGTGATTCAAACTCAGCTGTAGGTGATTAAAATCATCTCATCAGTGTGATTTTTGGGCTGTCTTCCATAATCAGCTGCGCTAGTGATTTGGAAAGGCTGGATCAGCATATGTGTATGATGCATTTACGGTGCATGAAATGCCACCATACAGTGAATAGTGCAAATCACACACCAAAGAGAAAAGATTTACCATATATAGAAGGAAAAAAGATAAACAAGACTAAAAGATATCGATCGAATCAAATGCCAACTAAAAAGAAAAAAGAAAAAAGGACAGTGGGTCTTGCATTTCTAACCTTTTCAACCTCATCCATGAATTTTTCATGATTTCCTGTGGTGTTACCATACCCCAAGCTATTCATTATCCTGCTTGCAAAGAGCAATAGACAGTTGGTGGACAACCCATCTCCAATTGCTCCTACAGTACCCAATAACATCAGCAAAACATCAAGCCAATCAGCATATCTGAAAATCACCGCCATTGATTTCTTCTCTTTCCTCCCCATCTCTCCTTTCTCAGACTCATTCCCTTTCTTCCAAGGACTCATTTTTCCCAATATGGTAGCTGGAATTGCAGCAAAAACAAACCAAAGAAAACAACCAAGATGGAATAAAATACATGTGGGACTTGAAACCTTAGCTCGACATTGCAGGGCATTCAGCTATTTATATAAGCTTAGAGAAAAACTTTGATACTCTGGTAGAGTGTGGTGGTTGATACACAGGCACTAGGAAATCGCATAAGGGGCTTACAAAAAAAATCCAAATTATACCGTCCAAATCGTGGCCCCTAGGTGAGATGGATCACATACGAAAAGTTACACTGATGTGATGTTTTAAATGGAAGATTAAGGGATATTTATTGGACAGTTGACATGGTCCAAATAAATATAATAAAAAATCTCCACTAATCAGAGTATAGGATCATTCATTAGATCTGATTTTGAGAAGATGATCTTCCCGTGGTAGGTCCCACAATTTGTGCGGTTTAATATAGTTAATTTATGCCACGGGTACCCTAAGTATCAACCATGACAGAGTGCCAGAGCATCAAATAACACCCCCATAAGCATATATGCATGTATACCGTACAGACTGGACTGTTTCCTCGAAGCTATCTTACGCACCTGCATGTGGGCGAGCACATGTTCCTTTCTAACAAAAGCATAAATACTCTGGCAGAGCATGACTGTCAATACTCCTACACATCGGTGGCAATGTAGATTTGGATTACCCATACATCAATTCAAACTATCCGAATTGTGTGAGCCCACCATAGATGAGACAGTCCCAAAATCATAATGATTGGACCGCCCCAACATCTGATTAGTGGAAATTTATTTGTTGAACTAGGGCAGTTGGGTTTATTCCCATTTGAACCGTCCATTTGATGGCCAACAATTGGATGTTTATGATCATCCATCCAGTGCGATATTTTGGATTATGACATCGTTGCAAAACGCCCCACGATTTGGACAGTCTGGATTGAAACACATGTATGACATCTGTGCACTGTTTTTGTGGACTTAAAATGGGTAGTAATACTCCACTAGAGTAACAAAGAATTCCTCAAGCTTTTTTTTTAATGGTGTAGATTGCTTTAGTGCCACCAAAGCATGGACAGACATTTCCAGGGCGTTCAGAAAGCTGGTTGTGACCACTACCACATAGCTTCCTTTTAGGTAGTGTTTGGCTCAAAGGTCGATCTTTTTCTTCCTATTCTTTGCTTTTTCCATTTTCGTTTGGTTTTGATTCGTTGGATGGCTACGTATTATTTTGTGTATTGGGTTGGTGCGTTTGGATCTTGCATCCAATTTCTTTTTATGTGGGCCTTGATTGCAATGTTGCAGATCCATCTTGTTTTTATAATTGAAGTTTTAATTTCTTTGTTTTGTTTTTTAAAATCCCAAAGTGAATGTTGGAAGCTTTTATGCCTTTGGTGGGAAATCCACTCCTCCTTGACTGGGAAGCGGATTGCCTGAGACACACGCCACAGGGATATCCCTGTGGCACGACGTGGTCCAACCTCTGTGGGGCCCACCGTGATTTATGTTATTTATCCACTCCATCCATCCGTTTTTCCAAATGATTTTAGTGCCAAAAAAAAATTCTGTAGATTAAAAGCTCAAGTGGACCACACCACATAATAGAGTGGGGATTGAATGTTTACGGTTGAAAACTTCTTGGGGGCCACATAAGTTTTGGATCAAAATGATATTTGTTTTCCCTTCATCCAGGTCTTTGTGACCTTATGAACAGATTGGATGGAAAATAAGACATCACGGTGGGCCCTAGAAAGTTTTCAACAATGCTCGTTCACTCCCCACTGTTTTTTTTTTTTTTTTTCTGAGGTGTGGTCCACAAGATTTTGACTGCTTCATTTTTGGGATCATACCCTAAAATGATCTGGAAAAACGGATGGACGGCGTGGATAAAATACATACATCACGTTGGGGCACAGAGCCTGGGCCACGTCGCACCACAGAATATCCTGTGGCGGATGCCACAGGGAAATCCGTTTCCCCTTCACTGGGAAGCACCTGGAATTGAAGGATTACAGTACCGTAGACCCGAGTTTATCAATAGTATGCTCGGGTTTTCCATTCTGACAAGTGGGGTCGACTGTTCTGTGATCTAGACCGTTGGTTTGGTGATTCTAGCACTAGGTGGACTAAAATTATCCCGTTCATGGTCTACAGATATAAGAAGCTTGATAATTCCGCACGCTCGTCGAAGCCGTACACACCACACTTGGGTGCGTGTGTCGAAATGCGACAAGTGCGTGAGATCTGTGCTTTCTGTCAGGTGATCTGCACCATTTAGAATTTGTGGCATAAAAATCAGGCCATTTCACACTTCAGGTGGGCCACAGCCTATCAAAACAAATGAATGGCCAGAGAAAACCTTTTAAGCATCAATTTAACCCCACCCGATGAGTGGAACTTTCTGATTTGTTTATTTTAGGCAGAGTATCTCGGCATCTGCAATCTTACGGAAAACTCAGATTTCTCACACGTATTCCATGTTTTGTGTGTGTACCGGCATGTGGATGTGTACGGATCTACACGGTGTGAAATTAGCAAACGCCGTATAGAGAAACGATCAAGTGCGCTCAGTGCATGGAAATCTGTCCATGCACCTATTTGTATTTGGACTGTTGTTATCGGCATCACCTATCTAGACCGTTCATTAGGTTAAAATCACTCTTCGTCCATTAATTTAAATGATCAAAGCAGTCTGATGGTCATAAATGTCTATGACTGGACTTATGTTCCAATAATGTTATTGTCCATCCATCTTTGCACGCCACTGATTTTATCGTTTTGATCATCCGCTTAATTTGATTTTTTTCAAGGTAACCTACGTAGAGTGGATCTAATGAACGGTCCAGATAGGAGAGGGAGGATGCCAAATAGGCTCAAATGCAACTAGGAGCATAGAAATATTTCCATACAGTTAGCCCACTAGATCATTTCATTGCCGAAGAGAAATGCAGTCGGTGCATGGAACCTTCCCGCAACATAGTTGTATTTGGACTTGATAGCATTGTGATCACCCATCTGGTCCGTCCATTAGGTCTAGTCCAATCTTCTTCCGCTACTGTACAAGAATCATAGCAATCGAGTGGTCCCAAACCTTCCTTTCTTGACCCATCTTCTCATGATTTGTCCATCCACTTTTTATGCCATTAATAGGATGTCGTGGACCATCCCATAGAAATCGATTTTTTTTATTTTATTTTATTTTCCAAAGCAGGTCATAAACCGGACTAGACTTGGGCATGGGACGATTTGACTGGCCTGATTGGACACATCTGGCTCGTTTGGACTGGACTCGACCTAAATCACCTAAACCAAATGAATGAATCTTTCCTAACTGAGTAGGCTTCCTCTAATCTGAACTCAAATCAAGTCGGGTTCAAATTGCCCAATAATTTCACCCGACTCGACTTGAAACTTGATTTGATCAAACTCAACTCAATCTGAAACTGATTCAACTTGGGTTTTAATTTTTAACTATCTCTAACCTATATGCCCACCCGAATCCAACCTCGACCTTGACCTGACTCGATCCAAACTCTCTCTCCCTCCTTCATCCTCCTCTTCCAAGCCCGGCAACCATCCACTACCATCACCACCCTCCTCATCTCTCTCCTCTCAACTCCCTCACTCCCTCCTGCTCCAAACCTGGCAGCCACCCACAACCATCACCACCCTCTTCCTCCTCCTCTCTCTCTCTCTCCTCTCCACTCCCTCGATCCAAATCAGTGCTAAGTCGAACCGACTCAGTACTTTTGACTAGGTCAAACTTAGTCCGGATTAGTCCAGGGTAAACCCAACTCGAATCGATTTAGGCATGCTGGACTCTGTATTGAGTCAAGTTTGGGTCATGCTTATTTCAAAACCGGATTGAGTCAGGTCAGTCCTAACTCGGTCTGACTCGACTCGATGCCCAGCTCTAGACCGGACCTTATGGAGGGCCCAGATAGGTGATATGGATGCCAATGAGCCCAAATGCAAACTGTGTGCATGGGAAGGTTCCCCTACACTTAGCCCAATGTGGATCACTACTCAATGTTGAAAAGAGAAATACAGTGATGGTCCACTTTCAACTGAAAAAAAACAAAAAAAGGTGGAAGTTGATGGCTAGGATTGTCCAAGAAAGGCTACAATAGATAAAAGAATAGACGCGTCGAGTCAACCACTTGAGAAAGGCAACCCGGCCCAAGTGAGTGGATCACCTAACGAAAGGAGCATTCGTATAAGCCAAAATGGATGATTCGGTTAGGTGGGTCAATCAGCGGGCGTGGATTGCCTCTTCCAGACGCACGAGTGGGCCCAATCATCCTCAATTGGAATAATAGTCCAAAATAGAGGCTGCAACAATGATATAGTTGAAGATACACCTGAAGATTGTTTTTCATATATGGAGAGATTAGATTCCTCTGCCCACGTGATGACGTTGGGACAAACAAGCTTAGCTTTATGGCTTTACAAGGTGTAATAATGGCAGATGCGCGCTTCTAATTAGAAGCATGGGAAGCACAAATCACCTGAATGGAACGTGAGTTCACGGACGTGGAGATGTTTCGATTGTTAGACATACAGTAACGTCCAGTGGAATAAGAAAGCTATGTTTTTGTGTATTTCTAATTGCTCTTGCTTGTTTGGAAGTAAGCTTAGTTTTGCCTATTTCGGATAATTTGTATGGGATACCGTTTGTTGAGCACATTGTCCTAAGTAACGTAAAATAAATTATGATTGATTACATTGCACATGTAGATTAAGAATATAATGACACATGTGAAGTACTTGAAGATGAGTAGCTGTGTGATATGTGGTGCATATGTACAGGGTACACGTAGGAGTAGAGAGCAAAGTTCCATTCTTAATTATCTATTTACGATAACTTGTCATTGGTAGGGCATTGGGCCTTTGCCCCTCCCCATGCTACCATGAGGGAACTCGATTCGAGTAAAAACCTTAGAGGTTCGTGAAACTACCAACTTAGAGAATGACCCTAAACTAGTGATGTGGGTGGGACCCTGACCATTGTTCATCTATTATTATTATTTTTAGATTATTTTAAGTCATGGGCCTAAAATAGAAGTATATACTAATTTCTAGTGGACCACACCAAATAGTGGTTATTGACCATTAAAAATCTTTTATAGGCTACAAAAATCTTGGACCAACTGATTTTTTATTTTTTTTTTCCTTTTAACTATGTTTTTGTGACCTTATTAACAGATTGGATGGTTAATAAAAGTTATGAAGGACCTTAGGACATTTTTAACAGTGAGTGTCCAATAACCATTGTTTCCTGTAACATGGTCCAAGTGAAAATTTTATCAACTTCATTTTTTTGATCATGGCCTAGCATAATTTGAAAAAACAGATTAATGCTATAGATATACAATTCATACAACAAGGTGAGCCCTATGGTCAGGGTCTCACCCACATCAACAGTTCCAGCATACATGAGATGACTTCAGATGGATGGCATAACAAGTTGCATGTAAGGTATGCTTAAAGAGTGGTATTGACATATGTAGCACATATGGCTAGTTTTAAATGACGAATGCTTGATGATTGATGTAGCACAATGTGACACGTGAGGCAATTAAAGGTTAACGGTGGCACATGGGATGCATATGTTCAAAACGACATACACTAAGGTTACCTTAACGAATTTCTATCAAAGACGTGTGAAGCTGCTCTTACATTCGGAAAAGTAGGTTATTCCCATTCGCCATTAAGTAAATAAAAGTGTTGACAGATAAGGAATAATAAAGCTCCAAACAGTTATCTGTCTCATCTAAATATATTCACAATAGTACTATTGTTGCATCCAAATAAGCTATTAAACTTTAAGAAAGAACTGGCCCAGGTAGTACGATATAACCTTACTGTGTTGATGACTCAAAACTAGTGTTAAAAAGATTACCTTTTACCTAAATTTCCGGGATCGATGATCTGATGCAACTTTTGGACCTAACCTTTAATGACTGATGAATTGATACAGTTTTAGTCAACAACTGAAGAGAAATGAATCTAGCAAATTTTCTTAATTGCTTGCTTAACGTAAGACACCTCCTTGAATAAAACCTACCTAACAGATGATCGGAAGGTCACAAATCATCCATGAGATTAAAGTAGATTTGCAAGAGGAAGCTTTGATTTGTTACCATTAAACTTTAAGTCCTTCATATGAGGAGATTACAGTAAATGGTGGATTGAGATGTGGAGTACTTCAGATGTGACACATCAAATGAAAATGGTTACATGACCACATCTTTTTCAAGGATACAACTGGATGACTTGACTCGGCAAACTTGACTCGTTCGACTTGTTTAGATCCTACCGGATCTGAACTGAGTGGGTGAGTGGATCTGATTTGAGTTGACTTCATCCAATCCGAGCTCAAACTGAGTCAAGTTTGAGTCACTCAATAACTCAACTCGAGTTGACCCAAAATCCAACTTGGTACATTTGACCTGATCTAAAATTTGACTCATAAATATATATTTAAAAAATAATAATAATAAATCAGATCAAACATTTCATATCTAAGATGCCGTATAACTGATAAAGAGGCTACATTTTGAGTTGTGATTTCAGCCTGTGGATGCCTTGCATCCGACCCGACTCGGCACTTATGACTGGGTTGGACTCGGTCCGGATTAGTCCAGACTAGACCCGGACCCAAATTGGGTCAGGCATGCCGGACTCGGTACCGAGTTCATATCACTCCTATTTCAAAACCAGATCAAGTCGGATCACCCCTAACTCAGTCCGACTGGACTCGATGCCCACCTCTAGCTACAATAATAGGGCTAAGAATTACCTTAAACTTTCACCAACTAGAGGATGAAGAATCGATGGTCCAGATGGCTTGGCACGTTGCTGCTGAAAAGATGAACCGGTACAGCTATGACTGATCAAAATAAGATACTCACCATCCACACAAGCTGCATTGGTTAACAGAAAAAAATGTCCCCAAATCCCAACTGCCCAACTTCTCCGTGAGATATTGACTGAGAGGACAACAAAAGAACACTCCTGAGATACATGGGTTTTACAGCTTTTCTTTAGTTTCAAAACAAACCCGAAGGTCTACCACAACACATGCCTCTATATAACGGTTTCAAGATCCATTACAAACACCAAAAAGTGGGGTCCAAACAGGCCATTAATCTGGCCTTTGGATCACCTCACAATAATCTCACGTGTTCAAACCCCGCAAATCCCGACTATATATAAATACTCCCAACATCTTTGTCAATGAAATTTTTATTTTTATTTTCCGTAAAATCAGTGACGGTAGTCAATAGTAAGCATTAGTATATACGTCATGAATCATCTACACCGTCCAATAAATGCATTTTGATCATCACCGAAAATGCACTCAACCCAATTAAGGGAATGCATTGAATTGTATAGTACTCACCTTCACGTGGTATTTTCAATCCATTCCTCGTGCCAAAATCAAGCTATTTTTTAATGAATATTCACACCTCCACTTCATGGAACTTTGTACACCATGGGCCAGACCAATGTCGAGTGCTCTTCACAGGTGTTTGAATCAGGTTTGGTCGGGTAGTTTCCTAGGGTGGTCCTGATTAGTGGGTATTGGGCTGATTAAACAAGTGATAAACATGGGATTTTAGTGGTGTGATTTAAACTAACTTTGCATTTTTAAAATCATAAAATTCTCTATCATGACAAACATGCCCTCCAATTTCATCATGATGAGGTCTGCCCACTTCTACAACACACGGTTAAAGTGGTCAAAATCAGACAGCCCTACCCACTCAGACATTTTTTAAGATTTTTCAAGGGCTTATGTTTGTATTAGTAAAATGCATGCACATTGCTGTAAGATGCTGAGGTGGGGTTTTCGTGAAGGTTCATGGTACGGTTTGAGGAATGTGCATGTGTACAACATGGTATTAACAAATTTATATTTATTTATTGAACGGATAGTTGAAGATAATGGTCCACCCCGTTATGCGATGCATGATGGATCAGTCCATTCTATAAAATAAAAATAAAAATAAAAAAAGGACAATCCACGTTATTCATCATAAAGATTTGCAAATGGATGGTAGAGAAAAAGTCAGTGTGATTGGACAATCTTATTCATGAAACAAAATTATCTACAAAAATTAATGGCCAGATTTTAGTGAATTTTCATACCATTCATAAGGAAGCAGATTGACCATTGTGGTGTGTTGACGTCACCAAGTTCTGTGAGCTCCACCATGATATATTTGTTATATCCACACCGTCCATCCATTTTTTGAGATCATTTTAGGGTAAAGACCAAAAAAAGAAATATATCCAAAGCTCAAGAAAACCACACCTCCGAAATCAGTGGGGATTGAACGCCTACCTTTGAAAACTTCTTGGAGGGCACGGAACTTTTGAATCAGGCTTATATTTTTGTTTTCCCTTCATCGTGTGACCTTATGAACAGATTTGATGGCAAATAAACATCATGGTGGACATCATTGTCCCCACTGCTTTCTGTGGTGTGGCCCAGTTGAGAACTGGATCTGTCTCATTTTTGGTCCAATATCCTAAAATGATCTTGAAAAATGAATGGACGGTGTGGATATAACATATACACACCACCGAGGTCAGTGGTGTGTGGCACACCTCGCAATCCGCTTCCTTAAACGATTAGGTTGCCAGTGTTGGGATTTTTGGATTATGGCTTCGTTATGATTTTTCCTGATGAATGGACGGTTTGAATCATCATACACATTTGGCATGTGTATATTATAGAAGTGGACGTGGACCACTGGATCTCATCCCAACTATACGGTACCATGTAAACTGTACATACGTCAAATTTTTAAAACGATCCAAACCATTCTGCGGACTTAATCATGATTGGTCACAGCTAAAAAATTGCACTAATGGAATGATCCTAACCATCCACTTGGTATCTTACAAATGGACAGTTACAAAGAAAATTGGGTAATGATCCACATTTACCTGGCAGTTTTTCCGTTATTGCCCATCTGTACTTGCCTACATAAAATGCCACATGTACATTTTATATCATGTGAGCCCTTTTATTTTGGAATATATATGGAATATACTTTAAAGTAATCCTCATCAACGGTTCAATGATCCTCACCGTTCATTGAATGGGCCGCATGATCGACAGTAAGCATCAGAAATCTCCAACCTGGAATATCCTAATCCTTCGATCGACGGCTTATTCTCAGCAGATCTTTTCCTATATTTTGTTCTCAACTCTCTAGTCAAAAGGACATCAACAAAAGAGTTAGGAATATATTCCGTATTGGGAGATTTTTTTATTTTATTATTTTCTTTTTTTGAGTCATCCTCCATTCATAAGTGGCCCCATCAACTCAACGGTCTGGATCAAGGATCCATGGGTCCCACAAGTATAGAATCCTTCACCTGACCAATCTACATGCCTTGAGGTTCAGGGACCAATACGTGAACCAAAAGCACCTGGATAGATTATTTCAATTTAGCTGTATAAACATGTATATCATGTGATGATATTATACAACTAATTATCACTTTAGTGGCCCACTTCATCTTATCATACCCTTAGAATAGTACGCCCATGTTCTTAACGTACGCCATTTTCTAATTAATATTTGTCCTACTTGGCGGCCACGGGCCACTGACCCACCCATCGCAGTTATTTTAACCGACCATGTAAAAGCACAAATAAAAGAATGGTGCTTTGCATGAGCTTTCCTAAGTGCACACGCGTATGAAATAAGGCTCATGTGCCAGCATGGCATCTAGGTACGAGATCCATTCCATCCATCATGTTGGTCCGACCGTCTACATGTGGACTGGTCCACTCAACATGTGTGCCATAATATCAGAAATAGGTGGATGGGTTAGAAAACTTCTCCCAAGTTTTTTAGAGCCGTACATTTTTTTCTGCTCACTATGGCCCACCTGACGAGTGGATTAACCTAATTCGGAGGCCTGCAACGTCGATACAGTGGAATGGATTGGATCTGGCACCTATCTTGGCGTGTACATGAGCTTTATTGCACACATGCATGTGAGGTTAGCAAAGCTCGCTTTTCATAATTCATACACAACCACGAATTTTAAAGCTCGAGTTTTGCTAGCCCCACGCGGGCGCGGAATAGCTACTTACAGGTAGAGTACAGAGACTCGCTATTGAAGTGACGTCACCTAATTTTGTGGATCCCACCATGATTTTTTTATTTTTTTTATCCACACCGTCCATCCATTTTTAGAGGTTATTTAATCGCATGAGCCAAATGATGAATCAGATCCAAAGCCATAGTAGACCCCGCCATAGAAAACAGTGGAGAAAGTAACTACCACCATTAAAAACTTCTAAGGGCCACGAAAGTTTTCGACCAAGCTGATATTTATGTTTTCCCTTCCTTCATGTGTGCGTCAACACATGAACAGGTTGGATCTCAAATAAACATCATGGTGGACGTTAGGAAGGCTTCAACGGTCGGCATCACTCTACCCACTGTTTTCTGTGGTGGGATCCACTTCATCTTTGGATCTGTCTCATTCTTTGGATCATAGCCTAAAATGATCTCTCCACACAAATGGACGGTGTGGATATAACAAAAATCATGGTTGGGCCCACAGAACTTGGTGACGTCACTTTAGTAGCGAGTCTCGCTAGCTAATCCGCGTCCGCCCCACGCAGGCTGGCCGATGCTGCATACGTGCAAACCCAATGAGTGTGGGGAACATCTGAGCCGTACGTCCATAAGGTGGCCACTCTGCAAGGATGGTCATATGCCAAAGCCAAGCTGATTCGCTCATCAGGTTAGCTATTTTCATTCAAAAAGAACGAGCGGTTTACAAAATCTTGATTATGGTCTCAACGTACACATGTAACCAACCAGATAAGTGGACTAGCCTTTTTTATTCGACGGTCAGAATCATTTTATGCACGGCTTGGATGTTCCAGGAACTTGCCAAGTTGGCACGTGTGGTAAAGTGGAGGGAGGTGCATGTGGGCCGTCGTTAAAATCTAATTGGGGTTAATTGATGGGATGTTACGTGAAGTACGTTGAAGGTTCGCTACATATTAGACGGTTGAGGGGCAGATGTACACTGATACAACAACACATTCAAAAGCAAAAGCATGGATGGGCCCGGATGGCATTGAGTGTTTTTGCTTTTACGTGAAACAGAACTGTGGAAATGTGGCATTGCTTTTCCCATGTAAAGCAAAAGCATGGATGGTGATGGACTGCGGTAAAAGAGGTTTTGTTCTGATCATGGTCACTTGATCCTGTGCAGATGCGATCACAGTCCCCCTACTAGTAATTTCGAGGTGGGAGGGATTCTATGGATTATGATCCTATGGACAGTCCCCCTACATGGGTTCTCATTTTGTATAATCCAGCAGGGCATTGGTCTGTTTGGGCACTCTATGTATGATGGACCATGCTTCAAAAATCTGCCTCATTGGATAATCCAAGATGGGTCTTTTATTCAGTTGGATTTGGACCGTTGCTGCATTTCTCTTCTTAACCGTGTATTTCGAGGACGGAAGTTGACAGGTCAGGATAGCCATGTTGAGAGGGTCTTTTAAGGCTGGTACTTTTGGACGCGGCTTTGGTGGATCGGGGAACATAATGTGATGTATATGTTTTATATCCACGTCGTTCATCTGTTTTCCCAGATTATCTTAGAGCTTGAGCCTAAAAATGAAAGTTACCCAAATCTCAGATGGACCACACCACAGTAAACATGAGTGAATGAACAACCACCATTGATCGAAACTTATTGGGGCCACAAGACTTTTGGATCAAGTTGACATTTGTGTTTTCCCTTCATCTAGGTCTGTGTGACCTTATTAACAGGTTAGATGGAAAATAAACATTAGGTGGGCCCTAGGGAGTTTTTAATGGTGGGTGTTCAGTCATCACTGTTTCCTGTGGTGTGATACAACTGATATTTGGATCTACTTTATTTTTGGGATTACCATAAAATAATCTGGAAAAACGGATAGACGGCTTGGATATAGAAATATAAATCAAAATGGGCCCCACAGTCCTGGAACCACGGAGCTCGGTAGTTCCCCGGATCCACGGAAGCCGCATCGGGTCCTTCTGCGGTTCAACGAACCAATGGTCGAGATTATGGGACTGGATCTAAATTACACATAGCACGTCAATCCAGACTGTCCAAATCATTGGCCCAATTAGATATTCGGCCAAGGTCCAAAGTTCACAGGATTAGATGATCTTGCAGTTCGGTCGGTGGCCATCATATTGGCATCTGAAAAGAATACCATCAAAATCAACAGAAAAAATCAATGTGGTTAGGATGATTCCACGGTTGTGATTTTTTGGGCCATTCCCATCCACAACGGAGCCCACCATTTGAAAGGCCCAAATCGATATAGATGTGTGCCAGCATACCGTAGACGTGTGCACACATATGATCCACCATAATCCGCCAAACTCCATACTATATTATAATACCTTCTGAGGAATAATTCCCTGCAGCTCTTTGAATATGCCTTCACATGGTACCCAACTCACGTGCCAAAATGTAACTCGTGTAGGAGATCTGAGTCGTTCATAAGGTCTGTCCACCATGATGATCAGTAATGTAAATTCAGGCCTGTTTCAGTTATCACGTGGGTTGCCCTTTGCAAATGGACAGTACTAAATCATCCTTCCCATCAGTCTGATTTAATATAGGAATGGCTACTCTGATAAAAGGACCGTCCTTTTATTTTTCTCATGTTCGTGGTGGGACCCACCATATGTGTGGATCAGATGTCCTTCAAATGTGAGACACGTTGACACACGGGGAGAGAAACGATTGGGTACTGAGCCTTAGCAAACGGATACACTGAGAAAGTGAGAGATTCGAAGCATGTGATGGTTCAGTGGTCCATACCGCGATTTGGTCCCACATTTGCCTGTCCCCGCCTGCCGCAGGAAGTTTAAGTTTCTGTGGTCGAAAGCTGTGTGGAGCCCACAGAGATGCCCGTGACAAATCCAATCTGTCCATCAGTTTATAAACATCACAATAAGATTAGCAGTCCAAAAATCACACAGATCCAACACTCAGGTGGACCACACCAGACGAAACAGTGGGATTGAACGGACACCATTGGAAACTTTGTGGGGGCCACGGAAGTTTTTTATCAGAATGATATTTGTTCCTACAGCTTATCTGAGTGGTCATAACCCTATGAACATTTTGGACGGTATATAAACATCATGGTAGACTCAGGAAGGTTTCCACTATGGATGTTTCGGTTCTCACTGTTTCGTGTGGTCTGGCCCATCTGAGTTTTGGGTCTTACTGATTCTTGGATTCCTGTCTTATTGTGACGCTTAGAAACGGATGAACGAAGTGGATTTGTCAAGGGTATCTACGTGGGCCCCAAACAGCTTCCCACCACAGAAACTTCTTGTGGCCGGGGCACGGGCAATTCCCATGCCCAAAAATCTCCTAAGACATCCAGCCAGCCATTTTTTTGTCATTTTCAGGCTATCACTATAATTTTTTTTAATTAACCATCTATAGGCCGTTGATTGAAGGGTTGGGATCTTCCAATCTTGTGCTTTCTCCATGCATCACCCATCTATAATGTTAGCTCTCATATCGACGCTATAGATGACAAAACAATACCCCAATGCACCACACCAGACCGTTTCTATTCACTGTCTTAAAGGAATGACTCGATAACATACACCCACCACCATACTGTTCTTTATCACCATTAGATAACGATTATCACACGCCGCCCACCTCTCACAAAGAAAAGCAAAGGACCCACTTCTTATCACCATCAAATCTTGCTCGGATGGTGACCAACATTCAATCATTTTCCTACTTAATTTAAAAGTATGCACTGGACCCCACACTAACCAGATGTCTTTATAGGCATGCACCAGATCCTCTACTAATTAGATTTTAAGATGTCTAATCACTATTAAACTTGATAATGTTAGAGATTAGAGTATAAAAATTTTCTAAATGGCTAATAAATTAAGGTAACAAGGGGCCCAACTAAGGCCGGGTGGGGATTGCCCTTGGCCAACTCTAGTCCTCCATGTTGTGTCCTTAGCTGTAGACCTAGCTCTACCAGTCTGGCCCTTTAAGGAGGAAGCAGATTGGCTGGTGTACCACACACCAGCTATATAGCTGCTGTAGGTACGAGCCGTGCGAGACGAGCACTGACGCTTCTCAAGCTCGGAGTTGTACGAACGGTTCAAAGGAGATCAAAGTCACGTGGCCCCTACAGTGATTTATTTATTATATCTACACCATTCATCTATTTTTAAAGATCCTTTTAGATTATTATACAAAAAATAAATCATATCCAAAGATCATCTGGACCACACCACAAATAACAGCGGAGATAATGATTTTCACTGTTAAAAAATTCATAGGGCCCAACATAATGTTTATTTTCCATCCAATCTGTTCATAAGGTTACAAAGACCTGAATGAAGAGGAAAAACAAATTTCATATTGATCCAAAACTTTTGTAACCCCAAAAAGGGTTTCAATGGTAGACGTTCAATCCCCCACTGATTTTTTCAGTGTGGCCCACTTGATGGTTAGATCTATCTTTATTTTCGTTTAAAGCATTAAGATGAGCTCACTAAATGAATGGATGGTTTGGATATAACACATACCTCATGATCAGACCCACGAAACTTGCTGACGTTGATACAGCAGGTATATAGTTGGTGTGAAGTACACCAGCCAATCCGCTTAGATTAAATAATCCAAGGATTCAAACAATCTAATCTAAGATCTTTTTAGGATCCTCATCTATAACAAGTCTATCATATGGGCAATTTGGATCATTGACATATGATATAATTCCAATGTCCGTCCTTAGAATATATACATGTACGGTAAATGAATTTTGCCTACAAGTATCTTTAAATAGTTCATTCTTTTTTATAATGGTGGTTTACTGGGCTAATGGACCAGGCCAACAAAGCAGGCTAGGTCTTTCTACCTGTCCCAAGGGCTTTCTACCCTGACCACTCGACTAAGGTTTCAAGCTCAGTCTCGCCCTCTAGCAAAGTTATGGAGGAGCCTAAGCATTCACCGTAGGGATTGAGCGCCCTGTCGTTGGGTGCAGTTTTGGCAGGTTGGTAAGGTTGAGGGTCCACTTAATTTCAGTCCAATCTCAAGAGGAGTCGGCCAAAGGCTCAACTCAATCTCAAGATCTAACCAAAGCCACCCAACCCAATTAAGGAATTGAATACTTGGCCCTATCAAAATTTAAGTAATAAAAAAAAAGAAGGTAAAGCCGAGTTGAGTTAATTGATACCTATAGTTAATAAACTAATACATAAGATAAAATATTTAACTATTAAATAACACATATAATAATAGAAATGACACTGGTAAGATAAAGTCTATAATTATCGTTCACAAATAAATGAAATTTAAAAAACAAAAAACAAAAAAAAAAATTAATAAGATAGATGTCACACTACATGATAAACCCCACAAAGCTCGGGTGTTTTGCAAACTGCATGAAACAGGTTGCAGATTATTCCATAACCCGTGAATATTCAATGAAGAACCTTTAATGTGGAGGTGTTACCCGTGTGAAAGACCTCAACAAACCACATACATATTAGAGACGGGTGTCATCCATCAAGTAGTGATCAATGTGAACATGTTTAGACAAAAAATAATAAGAGCGTCGGTCATACCAGCCAAATTTCCATGAACTCTATTTTTATTTAAGCCATGAGTAACATTTAAATCATGTATGTTAGTCATAATCTACATGTATATAAGGTTAAATTTTGATTGGGTCGAACGGGTTGCCCAACGCCCTAACCTAAACCAACCCAAACTAGGTCGGGTTGAGACTAAAGAATTTAAACCCAAATTCCAACATAACTTCGACCCAACACAGCTCAAAGTTTAAATTGGGCAACCAACTCAAGTTCCACTTCTAGTTATAAATAGTTTTTACCTACCTAAGCATAGTATATCAATACATAAAGTGAATTTGACCTTTTTTTTTTTTAGTTTTTTTGAGGAGTCTCACCCGTTAGACTTCACCATGATATTTGCTACAACACATCGCCACGTATTTCTTTCAAATGGCAGGACTGTAGCCCGTTGGGTGTTGGATTTGAGGTTATCCAATGATGCAAACCGCTTATATGATGGGCCTCACAGTGAAGGGAGGAATCCCAAAAGAAGGGGTAAAAGAAAAGAAAAAACACATGATGTTTCAGCCCTCTGATAATTTAATGCATTTCCTTTCAATATGGACCATGCATTAACAAATGCTTGTAGGTCATTGCTAGGATCTTCTGGTCTAAAGAGAGTGTTTTTTTAAGCATATCATTAATCCACTGTGACGTGATCCATAATATAAACGGTTTGGATCATTGGAATTGGAATGTGACCCCAAATCCAATCGGTTCCTTGAGAATAAAAAGAAATTTGAGGTATTGCATCAAACCTTTTCTGTCTTTTACTCTTTGGAAAACAAAACACCTAAATTTTCTTGTTACTAGGAGATTACCTTGGGTATGCCGTTTAAATGAACATGGAGAAAATTATCATGCACGTATCCATCCATACACACGATCTCTCCCAAATCATGCATTGCACATGGCCCAAATGTTACACCAGTTACATGATTCAACCATCTGATCAAAGGCCATCAAACCATTGGTTAGAAAGAGTGGTTGGGTGAAAAAAGGTTAGGATCATCCTATCAATAAAGTTCATGGGTGATGCAAAATCACAAGTGGAACCGGGATTTGGATATCGTGAAGTACATATATTCCATATATTCAGCGGATATGAACATGATTGTGGTCCACCCACTCTTTACATTCATTTTTGGTATATCCTCGTGGATCAATAAGATGTTGTCACATTAATTAGCACTACACGCCTAATAATAATAGAATCATACTTGTTGGTCCCTTGATACACATTGATATCTCCATCATCTAATGGCTTGAGTTTTTAAAAAAAGTAGTGATTTAACATGGTATTAGAATGAAAAGTCTTATGTTTGAATTTTAAGAATAGCAAAATATGCCTTCCTAATATATTTCATGAGTATTCCTCCTAAAGATATAAAAAGAGAACGCGATGAAGAGCTTCATGTTCACACCAAACATAATCTATCTGTATGGTACAATGTTATCTTTATCTTTTATCTTAGTTTAGTTTTAGTCTCTCTGCTTCTGTCCAACCATACTACAAAACATTTGAGGTTTAAATTAGTATAGATCATTATTGTCCAATGCCATTGTTGTTGTGCGCTTGGGAGTAGTGTAAATATTGTAGCTTTTCATTGTCAAATCTCAATCAATAGAGTATCTACTTGGAAGATCGAACACCCTAGCTATATCATGTTGACCATCCACCTAGATCGTTTGTCCAAATGAGCAATTTAGGTATTTTCATCTCTGATTTAATTTTTATTCTCTAGTTTATTTATTACTTTGTCAATTGTATTGGCCATTAATCATGCATCAATAAAATCAGCATTTTTTAAATCCCTTTTAGTTTAATTTGTCCATCTTCATTCCACTGATAAATATATTGGCTACGATTACTAGCGAAATAACAAGTCCTTAAGACACAAAGTAAAAAAGAATTCATCAGGGATAACTAACTCCTACTTTTCTGTAAATCTTTTGATTATTGTTACAACCAGTGGTTGAGAGGGTGGCTAAGTCATAGAATTCAATCTTAAATGATCTATTTCAATATGGGGGCACTAACGTTCAAACAAACATTAAGTCGAAAACAACTCTGGCATGTCCGCGCTTCCCTAATCACACACGGTAATAGAATAGTCTCTTGTTTGTTTGAATTGTGCAAACACCAACAAGTGTATGCCTTGATTTATACTCGACAAAAAAAGGGCTTACTTGGATACCACTGAATAAGTTACTTTTTGAGTTACGTTGAGTCATTAAGTTACTTTTTTCACTTAAGTTAATATATGGTAAACATGATTATAAAAGTAACTTATCTACTTAAACCTACTTATTTCCATAAGTTTTTTAACTTTTTAAAGTTTTATGTTTCTACTTTTCTCTCTCACACGCTCTCACAATCTCTCTCTCTCTCTCTCTCTCTCTCTCTCTCTCTCTCTCTCTCTCTCTCTCCATATCAAAGGAGGCCCCACATGATGGACTGTCCACATCAAAGTTGGGACCCACATGATGGGCAGTTCACATCAAAAGTAAGCCCTACATGATGGATCACCATATTAACATGGACCCACATAATGGATAGTCCACATCCATGGTCAGCCACTTGTAGCACACTTCTTTAGTGTTGGCTCTGCACAGGGGTTGACTCTAACCTTACCCAAGCTCAGACGGTTAACAACCTTATACCGAGTCAATTTAAATAGTGGCCCAATTAGATGGAGCATTCTTAAGATCACATGTTTACTAATGCGATTTATGGTAAATACCAATTAAAGAGAAAATTCGGTGGTCTAATTTCAATGTAAAAAAAGTGATACAGCTCAAAAAGAAGGTATAGGATTTTGTGTCCATCCAGCATCATTCAGACTGCACAATTCCTTGATTAGTAGTATAATTCCTTGATTGGGGCATTGTAATGGTTGATCCCAATGGTTCACTTAGTGGGCCACATCTTCGGTGATTCCATGGACCCGAACTCACATTAGACAATTGTGCATAATCTAGATAAATGGAACAAAAGAAGTTTATATATTGATTGGTTACAAACAGCTTATTACTACATAAATTTAACCCGCATCCATGTGGGGCTTGCATGATGGAAGGCCCATAACAAAGGTAGGGCCCACATAATGGATGGTCCACATTAGAGGTGGGCTCCACATGATGGCCAGTGGATATTAAAAGTGGACTCCACATAGGTGTGTACACGAACCAAGCTAGCTCGATTAGCTCGCTCGGCTCGACTCAAAAAAGCTCATTTTGACTCGGTTCCAAGCTAAGTTCGAGCCGAGTCGAGCTGATTTTTTGAGCTTGAAAATGAGTTCGAGCAGCCCCAACTTGACTCGACTCGAATCGAATCCAGCTTGAATCGAACTCGAATCAAACCAGTTCGATGACTTGGTTACTTTGCCATTGATGTTGACTCAATGAAGTGTTTGAGTCGAGTACTTGGGTTGGGCTGCATCTGATGGAATGTTGTGTTCAAGTTGAGTACCTGGGTTGGGATGCACATCATCTGAGAATGATTTCTACAATGGTGGCCCACCTATGGTGATGGTGGATGTGGATCAATCAAGCTATTCAAATTCTTCAAACTCTAAAATCTCTATATATACCTGTTGTAATCTCATATATACCTGAAATCTCTATATATATCTGTTGTAATCTCATTTTCTGCAGTGAAATGATAGTAGAGAAGTTGAGTATTGTTATTTTTTGTTATGTTCAAAAACTCTATTGTAGCATCTCTGTGTTTTGTATTGTTTAGAAGGTGCGGTCCAGGTATTTTGAAGGTGTAGTGTAGGTGTTTGAGAAAATGCCTCAATGGCGAACTCGGCTCAATTTTGGCTCGAACTCGGCCTGAGCTGCTGACCGAACCGAGCTAAGCTGACCAGTCAAGCTCGAGGACCGAGCTGAGCCAAGTTCGAGCTGAGGTCAGCCAGTGGTCGAGCTGATGCCAACTCGACTCGATTCGACTCGATGTATACCCCTACTGTACATGATGAACGATGTTACGCCCCGAAATTCATCATGTGGAGCTGAGTATGCACCCTCAGACCCGAGTTTCGAGTCATAATTCCGTACACAAAGTGTATTAACTTTACTCCATTATACGATTATTCAAAGGTAAAAGTAATATTCATTTTTACATTCCAACTAGGTATATTCACAAGCGTAAATTAGACATCATTCACTAGTCAATACAACTTACCAATAAATACTTGTTACAAACCTAGAACAATTCAATTAAATACTTAAAAATCCTACAACTAATACTATCATTCATTATATATAAATCAGATCATAATAACAAAAGAAATTCTAATTAATTAATTACAAATAGTTCAAATGCAGTTAATTCCTCTCCTGACAGATATGGCCACGTCTCACGTGTGTCGTGCACCAGTTCAGTCACAACTTCTTAATATTCCTGCGCCAACTCATCAGCTAATTACTTATCTGTAGTGTTTTTTCATCAATAAAAATGTAAGGTGGCCAGGCTTAGTGAGAAAACCCAATATGGTTCATGCTTATTGAAATTAAAATATAATAAAAATAGAGTATGCACAATAATATGAATGCAATTATGTATGAATGCATCAGATGGGATGATTATTCATCTACTTTAGTTGGAGATTGTCAACCAACATCCACCTGTTGGATAGGCTTTCACCTTTCAATAGGCTTAGGCATAGCTCGCATCTGCTAACGCTCTATTAGGATCAACATTTCTTTTAGGGAGGGCCCCTATGATCGACCATATATTATACAAATGTAATGAATGATGGATGATGTATGAATGTATCATTTTCATAACTACCATATATAATTGTCTTGATAAATAAATTCAATGTACAATTATAATTTCATACAATTTGACACATATTAGCATATAATTTATTACATCATACAATATTGTGACAAAACACTCAAATCAGTGCATCAATCAATCAAACTATCATAAATAATTTATTTTAATTCCAATGAATCATGAGACACGTTGAGTTACTCACCTGAATCTGATAATGTAGAATCCATCAGATAATTAGCTTGATTTGAATGTAGAGATCCTATTAATTATATAAAAGATATTATTATTCATCTAGTTTTATTACATGATGGGGCCCACCTTTAATTAACATCTTAGGTAACTAAACCATAAATGATCAAATAATTTGAAATTCCATATATAATATGTTTATTAAATTTAATTATCAAAATTTAGATTTTATTTTTAAGATTCTGAAATTGAATGAAAATTGTTTGATAGGGGTAGCCCACTAGATGATTGGATCATCCAGATTCTTAAGGTATTAACATATTTTGCCTCTATAGATTAGATGAATGGTGTGGATCTAATCACACATATACCGATGAACCATTTCGACTTTCTATGTCAAGTAATACCAACACTTGTGCGGAAATCTAGGATTTCCTTATTAAACATTTTCAAAACTGATCAGTGTCGCCCATTCGATGGTCAGATTGATCTGGAAGGTAAGGCCCTTGTATATTTTGGCGTTAAGGATTGTATGATCCGTACAGATCTAATCTGATTCGACTAGATGTACACCAATTAATATCTGTGACAAGAAACTGCGCATTTAATTTTAGACATGCATGATCTTTACATCAGATGCAACAATAGATCAATGCAATGAATATGTGGCCGATCCACACTATTCATTACATAGATCAAGTCAAAATTATATTAAATATACAAAAAAGTAATGAGAGAAAAAATAATAACTTACTAGATCTAAGTCCTCTAAAATCCCCCCCCCCCCCCCCCCCTTTCTTAGTTGTTGCAAGGTGTCTTTTTATTAATATCTAAGTTAGAGTGGAACTCCTCTTATGACACACTCCGTAAAAGAAAAACTTATTTGAGGGATTGAGACTTGAGAGATATGATGAAGGTTAGGGGCTCCACATGATGGGCAGTGGATATTGAAGGTAGGTCCCACATGATAGACGATAACATTGATGGTGGGCCCCTCATGATGGACAATAACTTTGATGGTGGGCCCAACATGATGGATGACCAACATCAAAGGTGGGCCCTACATAATGGATAGTGTACATTAAAGGTCAGCTCCTAATGATGAATAACCCACATCTAAGGTGAACCCTACATAATGGATGGCCCACATGGGTGGGGCCCACACAATAAACAATCCACATCAAAGGTTAGCCCATATGATGGATGGTGGATGTGAGGGGGACCAACTGACTTGAGGTATAAATACTTATGATGTCAAAAACCAAACATGCTTTTTTACTTTTTTGATTGAAAAATATATTGTTTGCGGAACATAGTTATATGCCGAGTAAGTAGAAACCAAGACAAGTTACTCATGGCATAAGGCGAGCCCCACATTATAAATGCCCATCAAGGTGAACCCACATAATGGATTCCACATCAAAGGTAGGCCCCTAATGATGAATGGCCCACATCCAAAGTAGGCCCATATGATAGACGACTAGGGGTATACACGAGTCAATCTAAGTTGAAATGGGCTCAACCCAGCCTGACCCGGTCACCAGGCAAACATATCCAGCTCGAACTCGGCCCGGTCAGCAATCGGGCAAGTTCGGGCCAATTTCGAACCTTACAACAAGTTCATGGGAAAGGTTTTGATAGGTAATCTGCATCTCATTATAAGGCGCTCGATCAACAATTTAGATAGTTGAACTATAGACTCCACAAAATATCTAACTAGTCAGGACATTATAATTCCTTTTTGTATTTGGATGAATCTAAGTCATTCAAGTTATACGTCTGTGAGGTGGATGAGTCACTGTCACTTCAAAGATGGGCAGTGAACTATCTCAGAAGGTAAAGGGGAAAGGGACAGGTAGGGTTTTGAATATACACACACACACACACACACACACACACACACACACACCACTCGACCGAGTCAGGCTAGGTCGAGTCAAGTTTCGGACTGAGTCGGGCCGAACTGGAACCTATCCGAACTCGGTTTCGGGCTGAAAAAAATGGCCCATCCCCGACCCGAACTCAGTTCCGGGTTGGGCCGAGTCGAGCTTTTTTTGGCCGAGTCAAGTGAGTTAACTGGGCTAGCCCGATTTGTGTACAGCCCTATAGACAACCCACAATGAATGTAGAGCCCATACGATGGATGGTCCATACCAAAGGTGGGCTCCACATGAGGGGTGGTGGATATTAAAAGTGGCCCTATATGATGGACAATAGCATTGAAGGCGGGCCCCATATGATGGATGACCCACATCAAGGTGGGCCCCATATGATGGATGACCCACATCGAAGGTAGGGCCCATACGATGGACTGCCCACATCAAAAGTGGGCTCCACATGATGGACAATTCATTTTGATGGTGGGCCCCATATGGTGGATGGCCCACATCAAGGTGGGCCCCACATAGTGGATGGTCCGCATCAAAGATGCCAATGATGAATGGCTTGCATCTAAGGTGGCCCCACATGATGGACGACCTGCATTGAAGGTGGGGCCACATGATTGACAATCCACATCAAATGTGGGCTCTACATTATGGGCAGAGGATATTAAAGGTGAACCCCACATGATGGACAATAACATTGATGGTGGGGCCACATGATTGACAATCCACATCAAATGTGGGCTCTACATTATGGGCAGAGGATATTAAAGGTGGACCCCACATGATGGACAATAACATCGATGGTGGGCCCCACAAGAGGACAACTCACATTGAATGTGCATCCACTTTTGCGCCCCTCTGTAGATAAGAAGTAGAACGTGCCATCACTTACAACCCTTTCCTCTGCCGGGGACTTCCGCGAAATGAAAACGGGCAGCATCGTCGTATGCTTGACATTTATTGCCCTGGTGTATATTCCGGAGTACTCCAATGGGCCCTGCATAATGGAGGGCCCACTTCGAAGTCGGGCCTTGCATGATAGACGGTCCATATTAAAGGAAGGCCCACATGATAGACGACCCACATCCAAGGTTGGCCCTGATGATGCCTACATCAAATGTGAGTGTGACAAGGTGAATGGTTCATATTAAAGATAGGCCCCACATGATGGACGGTTCACATTTAAGGCAAGGCCAAGGTGAGCCCAACATTATGAATGGTCCACATCTAAGGTTAAGCCCACATCATGGACAGTGGATATTAAGGGTGGACCAAACAAACTCGAGGGATAAGTATTGTCATCTTGGAAGCCAAATATACTTTTCTACTTTTTGGCTAATAAGTGCGTGTTTACCAACATGCTTATCTACGGAATATGTAAAATCCAAGGTAGGCTGATAAGCTACTTGAAGCTTAAGTAGAAACCAAGATAAGCTGGTAAGCTACATGAGTAAAAACTAAGATAAGCTAATAAGCTACTTGAAGCTCAAGTAGAAACAAAGGGGGCCTTACTCTTACCCGGGTGGTAGACTCCATGGAGTTTCAACACCAGGTCAAGGGTTCGAGTACCCACAGTGGTGAAATCCCACGGCGTGAGTGTGTGGGGGCATGTGTGCGTGTGTAAAAAATAATTAAAAATAAAAAAAATAAAAAAATAAAAAAGGTAGAAACAAAGATAAACTGATAAGCTACTTGAAGCATAAATAGCTTATGTAAAGTAACTTGCAATCCAAGCGCCCCCAAGTGTGATCTCCACTCAACAACTGTATGTTGTGATTTCTATTCAACAAATAGATGAATCATAAGCAATCCATGATGTGCCCTAACAAATAGATGAATCATAAGCAATCCATGATGTGCCCTAACAAATAGATGGATCTAATTGCTGACTGCACTTTTTTCTGTAAATAATCTTGACCGTTCATATTAAAGGCCATTGATGATAAAAAAGAAAAAGGTCAATTTGTCAGATTGGTTTAAGGACTTGGACCTAATGAAGTCTGGATCAACGGCTTAGACTAAGTACTCTAATGCAACTAGGAGTACTATTTAACTACCAGTGCTTTGAGAGCCCTGGGGCATTTTTTCAAACAGCTGCAATTTGCGAGCTACTTTCACATATCGAATACTGGGAAATAAGAAATAACCATTTGTATGGAATTTTCCTATTGATTAAGCTGAATGCTGACGATTCAAATCATCAATTCACAAATGGCAACTATTCTGTGCGTCTAGATGCTTTAACTGATCTGTTTCACAATTCATGATCATCATTGATGGGGCGATCAAAGTGAAGGTGGAACACTAAGTTCCCAATAAAAATGCTGATGATGATGAATCCATGTTTTCTGAGGTGTAGTCAGTTTCAAGCTTCTGTCTTTACAGGGAGAACCTACTTGAAACTGCTAGATTCATATGTAATTACGGGATCTTGAAAAAAAAAGTTCCAATAAAAACCCAAACACTGAATACAATTACACACCTTTCAAGTTGGAATCAAAATGATAGTAATCAAAACCAACCAGCTCCAAAACAGATGCAAGCTCATTTCTTCAAATAGGAAGTACAGAAGTCATTCTGCTCAATGCAAATACGGTAACTTTCAGACCATCCCTCTGCTGTGATGCATAGCTACATCTGGTTCATCACATGCGCCCTGTTTCGCCTGCCTTCCCATGCTCCAAAGGAACAAACAGGATAAATTATTTAGTTCCAAATTTGTTTTTGTTGCATTTTCCAATACGGCCAACATAACTTGAGCCAGTTCAGCCTGGGTTGTTTCTGGATTTAGCAATTTGCCAAAACCAAGCTAAAAAAAACATGTACTTTCAGTTTCAGATCTTCAGAAGTTTCTCTTGCAAGTGCTTCTGTAACATGTGAAGAAATTAAGCATAGAGATCCGAGCACAGACTCCATCCACTTTCACATCTCCAGTTCTCTAAGCGCTGATGGATGGCCAACATTAAGAAGGAGAGATCTTATCTCTGGCAAGGAAACTGAAGACCTGCTTCAGATTGCCTCTTGATGGCCGAGCATTTGTTGCAAATTTGCAGATAAATACCAGTCGCCGTCGCATCTCCCACTTTGTAATGCACGTCTCCTTGAAGGACTTGCCATTGTCGAAAGATCCTAAAGAGGAGATGGAAATTAGAATATACAAAAGTGAATAGAACCATTTTGCATCTTCTTCTTCATAACTAGAAGGGGTAGAAACTAATTAGAAAGATCCAAAATATCAAAAAAGGGAACAAGACCCAGGGTAACAAACAACAAGAAGGTAGCAAGTGTAAGATCGCGTGCAGTTATGAGCATGCGCACGTGGCATAAATGAGCATGTGTTGGATTTGACTCCTAGATACTTAAAAACATGTGTATTCTCTGAGTGTTTATGCTACTGGTAGAAATGTTTAGAGTGCATTTGGATGCGCAATTTAACTGAATTACACTTCTGCTCTGGCAGTTTTCATGTTGTTTTCGGCTCCTGCAGTTGAACCAGTCCCTGTATTAGTTCCAGCTGTTCTTTCAATAATATTTCTGATTACCAATCAAAAACAAAAAAAAACAAAAAAAACAAAGGAAAAAAAGGGGGGGGGGGGGGGGGGGGGGGGGGTTTGGGAAGAAGAAAGAAAGTATGAAAACAACTTTGTTCAACTCACTATAGAGGAAATGGCAAAGGTGGGGATGGCATCGCTTCTATTATTAATGACAAACTACAATTGCATGTGTTTTCAGCTTGGATATGAGTAGTGGCAATTAGAGCTGGTCCATTATGAATACAGGACTGCACCCGTGACCCTCCTTCACACATTTACTCTTTATAATATTGCAATTCGATTCAACTGAGCATCCAAACGCAACCCTAGAGTCTTAATTTATGAATATCAAATGAGCGATCAAGAACAGAATGGTACTCTGAACTGGATCAGCCAATTTATGAACTGAAATTGCATAAGATCTAGACTACAAAACAGCATTCAGGGCAAGCTAAAAAAGATTTGATTGAGTCTTAGACGCCAGATTCTTCTATCTAGAAGATCATGCTTTAGGAACTAAAGCTTTCAGATTTGTGAATCGCTATTTACACATCAGGGGGTGTTCAAACTGAAAAAGGGTCCGGAAAACTAACACAACAGCTCACATAATACATAAATATGAATATACATATGAACAAGAATGATCTCCTACAACCAGTTGCATGTGAAGTGAATCGCTATTTACACATCAGGGGGTGTTCAAACTGAAAAAGGGTCTGGAAAACTAACACAACAGCTCACATAATACATAAATATGAATATACATATGAACAAGAATGATCTCCTACAACCAGTTGCATGTGAACTTCACATGCAACTCACATGTGAAAGGTGAGCCTCATCATGGAGATTAGCTGGCAAAAAAATAGGGCTGGTTCACCAATCAGGCAGGTGTTCATTCCTCAGTATGAATTATGCATTTGTTTGTCCATGTGATGTGAGTAATGTGATGCGATTGACTCAATGGTTGACAGAAAATTAGAATACACAAAGATCGATCATAAATAGGGTTGCAACTTGGGCCGTTCTTAACCTGAACCCGACTGGCCCGGCCCAATCTCATGGTTGACAGAAAATTAGAATACATGAAGATTAATCATAAATAGGGTTGCAACTTGGGCTGTTCTCAACCTGAACCCAATTGGCCCAACCCAATCTCAAGAGATTGGACCGGGTTGGGTTAAGGTTGGATATTTGTAACCTGATTTAAATTCAGGCAAGACCTGGATTCACGTTGAAACAGAACCCGACCCAACTCCAAACTAGAAGCATTTTGGGTCATCTGATGGGAATTTGTCATATCAATGGTTTGGATCAAGTTTTCATTACCCAAATCCAGATATTCATGTTGGCTCGAGTTGGGGTTTTTTTGGGTGATATGCAATTAAGTCAGCCTCAGGGTGAAAATCTAATCAGGTTGGTTTGGGTAGACAAGTTGTTTGGGTGGGGTTCCACTAAAACCCAAACTGAGGCAAACTGACACAAGTTGTACCCTCGGCCTGATAGGGATCTTGGGCAAAAGATACAATTTTATCATTTCCATATGGGAAGTTCTTCGTTTCACAGGTATTTGGGTGATGGTGTAAGTTACAGAAGAACCAAATGTGTATATGTAGAGAGCATGGCATATAGCAAGTTTGAGTGGGAATAGAGGTATCGGGGCGCATGATCGAGTTTATAAGGGGACTTCGATTTTGTTTACTGTATATATTGCTTTTGCTATGTGAGTTTATGTACACTTTTTGGGAAAGCTATTTCTTTTTTCTTTTTTTCTTTCAGAACAAGCAACTGGGGAATCTATTAATTAGGAAGAAAGGAATGAATTCCCCAGACAAGAGGAGCAACCAGCACCCTCAGTTGCTAAAGATAGTGCTTTTACATTGGACTATGCTCTTACATGAGTAAACAAAATGTTTAATCTAGAAGCTAGAGCCCTAATATCATTGAAGATAAAGCAAAGACCCTGTTGGCTAGCCCTAACTCAGCCCAATAACTGACCAAAGCCTATTGACCTTCAACAATAATTGGGGTGGTGTTACCCTCGTCTAGAAGGCAAAAAGCTTCTCTAACAGCTTTGGCCTCTGCTTGTACCAGCGGGCATCGAGGTGTCACGCCTAACAAGGACAGCAGCACCTGGCCCTCTGGTTCCTCAATCATTCCCCAATGCCCACAGTCAGCTGCAGACCATTGGACACAGATTTATCTTCCATGAACCCACAAGGGGAGGACACCAACTGCACAAAGACCTTGACATGCACGGACCAACCACCTTTGAAACTCATTCCTCAATGATTGCAAACAACCTCAAGTTGATAAACGCCTTACAGTTAGTGCCTAGTGGCCGAATCAAACAGGGAACTCTCTATTCTGTTAATCAGGGCCTCTCCCATCAACTGGGATTCATTGAACAAGCAATTATTCCTCTCCTTCCATCTCCCAGAAAATAGCATACGACAGAAAATCCCACGGTTCCCTGCCTTCTTACTAAAATGGACCTCTGCCCATGTGAGTTAACTCTTCCCAATGGATTGGCTCAAGACCCACCTGGTGTGGAACCTTTTCAGTAACTGACTCCACGCCCTTGCGACCACCAAGCAGTGAAGGAACTGGTGGTTACCTATGTCCTCACTTTCCTTGCACATGATACACCTATTAAGAATAACCGTGCCTACACCTATTAAGAATAACCGCGCCTCTTCGCTGAAGTTTATCAACTGTGAGAACTAAACTGTATGCTACTAACCACATGAAAGCAATGACTCTCAGCGAGGTGGCCGATTTCCAACGATCACAGTGGAAGGAATCATAGTCAAGGGAAGTTGCAGAAATAAGACTTAGCTGAGAACATGCCTGACGCCTCATGTATTCATATTCTGGTGTCCTCCACGTTTCTGTCCAGCCGGACCTACTCCAGCAAGCACAATAACTGCTGCAACTCTTCCTCCCTCCTTGAGATTTCTTCTCTATCTGATGTCCCAAATCTGCCTACCCTCAAACCATTCCATGCATTCACTGACTGCTGTTTCCTTTCTTCTGGCTATTCTGTAGTCTTGGAAAACTGGCAGCTAGAGAGCCCTCACCCAAACATGTCCCAAACCTCTCAGACTCCCTGGTTTGCCATAAATGTTAGCCCCTCTGCTAGAACCTTTCCCCACACCTTGCAGCGCTTGTCTCTCCACCCTGAACCTCCACCACCCAGAAGACTCCAATTGTGCTCTCTTACCTTTCCTACCCCTATTCCCCCTTCCTTCGATATGAGGAAGAACTTCAACCTTATGCTTATTTAGTATTACATAGCATGATCCCTTGGCCGATAATTGATTACCCTATTTAGGGCAAAGCTTCGAACAATAACGCCAACCATTACTGCTAAAGCTACAGTTCGTTTATCGGGTTTGAGCGGGAGTGGATCAAAGACTTCTGGTTTCGTGAACATGTCCATAACTTTATCATGGATCTGATTTGGATGAATACACAGGAAGCCCAGATTCCTCATTTTTGCACATCTTTCCACTTTACCAGATGATATTTCTGCATCTTTGTTGAGTCACCCCATAGAGAAAGAAGTCTTGCCCTTCTGCTAGAACCTTTCCCTACACCTTGCAGCACTTGTTCTCCACCCCGAACCTCACCATTTGCAAAGAAGGCTCCAATTGCACTTTATCCTGCCTACCCACATTCCCCCTTCCTTGTATTTTGCACACCTTTCCACTTCAAGAGATGATATTTCGGCATCTTTGTCGAGTCACCCCATAGAGATGGAAGTCTCTCTGGCTTTTTTTCTTTTCTTTTCTTTTTTCCAAATTCTTTCTCCCACAGCCCCTGTATTTCGAAAAAGGAGAAGAGTACACAGGTAAAGTCATATCTTCTTCTTCTAATAACTTCTTTTTCACCAAATATTAGATTCTAATAACTTCTCTCCTCCCAATATTAGATTCATGATATTAGACTCTAACATTTGATTCTTAGTGATTTCTTCTTTGCCAGTTAAAAGGCTAGTAAAGTATAACACAAAACTGTTCTTACATTTATTTCTTTCTTTCTTTATTATTATTTTGTAGGATAATACTGTTTTTACAATTCTCAACTGCATAACTAATGCTTAGATAATTGGACTTAATCATGACTGAAGCATTCCTCACGTTCAAGGTAGGTGCTCAGTGGTATCACATCCATGCAAGATAGGCAAGTTCACAGATTTGAGTAGAAACTGTCTCCATCCAATTACATGAAAAATTATAGGAAGATGCCAAATATTATGGTTTTATACTTTATAGGCATAAATAGGCATAACCACAGAACACCGGATTACCTCCATCATTATATAAGGACGTTAAGATTGCAAGAGAGACACAGATACTAATATCTTCCCCTGCAAACAGAAGTCATAAGATATCTTAGTACAAGCAGTTAGCACCTGTATACTACAATGTAGGTCGATGTGATATCAAAAATCAGTCAGGCGTAGTGCATTTATTTGCCTTACCATTATGACAGCAGACCAAGAGCTTCTTCTCTCTGGTCAAATGCAACTTTGCAAAGTTAACTGCTAAAGGAAGATTATTTAGCAAGGAAAACCGATCAACTTTTGAGGCCTGTCCAAAAACAACCAGACAGTAAATATATATATAACATATATAACATAGTCCGCAAATAAGTGATAACCATTATAAGAACCAAACAAACCGTTTTGTATTTGCTACATACGCACCACTATAGGTAGATGCAAATAAGCATCAGGGCTTGGAAAACGGATTGATGCTGACTCACTGTCACAATTCAATATGCAATCAATATCGTTGGGCACATCTGTAACTGTGTGAAAAAATAGGAGGGTAAGCTATGTGCATGAGAAATAACAATTGAAATCACAGTTATGAAAAATGACCACATGCCCCTGAATGGATGGTAAGTTACCGTCCACTCCTAGCACCTAGCACATGTGGGCATGAAATCCAAGCCACACAAAAGTTAGGCCCTGAAGATCACCAAGCATGAAAATCAAGCCAGTCAATCATTAGGAAGGCTAATCATTACCAAAATAATGAACAGTTTAAATCAAACCTGCTAACAGTTTGCTCCGATGTACATAAGCTTGCCTGATGACTGGACTGGCCTGATTTTTATGGCCAGTGAACTTCATGTTTTTCCATGGCTCAGATGTTAAACACACTTCATGCGTTGATGCAATATATTACCAACCACAAGAATGATAAAAGCAAGTTGTCAAGTCGTGAAACAGTGTAATGGGAAAAAAGAACTGAACCAAGCCATTTTTTACTTTGCTTTGGAGAAAAAACAGGTGGTGGCCCCACATCTTAACCATTTTAATGGAAAACTGTATGTCTTTTCAATCAATTAACAAGGAAAAATAGAAGTCCTGCAGAACTCAAAAGACATGCAATCCAACATAACATAATCAATAAACATCTAAAAGTGTTAAAAGCAAATGAAAATCTGAAAAGACACATTACAGAAAATATGCCCAGGAGTTGCTAAAAATATTTTGAATCATGTGTGCATAAACATAGCATTACAGGCATTTAAGGAAATATGTCTGGCAGTAAAAACAAATCAACTTCATGTAGATGGATAACTTCAGTCATTTCAGCAAAACTAGGAAATCAGCATACCATGCTGAGTTGTGCCCACTGCAAGATTAGTTGAACCCAGCCAAGAAAATAAACACTGTTCACCAAAAGATCGTTCAGACGTCAAGAATGAAGGATAAATATTGGATTCTTCACTAAAAGTATCACCACTACTTGCCGACATTTTGTGAGGCTTGATTATAACTTGAGGAGCACTCTCTCCCCTTTGAGCACGGTAAACCCTGTCCTTTTCAACAATTTCAGCTACTGTTTGATTACACAAATCAGGCCCTGCATTGATGAGATCAAATGCATTCTTCCAGAAGAGGTGAGGTGGCAGTCCCCTGGCCCAGCTTTCTTCATCATCTCCTGCTCCAGATATATAATGCCAGCTAAACTCTGCGATGGTCCTTTGCTGTATCATGCCGTTTGAGGAAGAGGCAGAAACAAGTATGACAGGTGTGAAATCCCAAGAATCACAAGCAGGTACTTCATTCAACCAGATGACAGTTTTTGGTGAAATCCATAGTGTACGTAGGGGCTTTCTCAGGGATAATGCAAGAGAAGCAATGTCTGTACCAGTTGCTTCCAACTGTTTCGTCCATTCCTCAAGGTGATCCTCAATAGCTTCTTTCTCCATTTTGGAGACCCAAAGAGGGAGATGCAAGGAACAATCCCAATCAAGAGAGATATGCCCTGCATGGGCAGCTTCATGAGAAGTATTTAACTCCTGTTAAAAAATATGAATATCAGATACTTCAATGAATTCATGCATATATGCTATGTGTATATTTATGCATGTCAATACAGTTGCAACAACAAAATAACGAAGGAATAGAATTCTTGTGTACACTAATGTGCAGTTCTTCCATCTTTAAAATAAATAAATAAAATGTGCAGTTCTTCCAGGTTAAACACCTACGAGAAGTTCAAGATGACGAATTACAGGTACAGAGATAAGATAGCGACCCAGATGTGGATACCGCAGATTCTCAATACCACTATTGGCATTGAAATATATGATACAATGACATTGAAGGGTGGGTCCCATATAAAGGGTACCTTCTACACTTCTACTGAGAAGTTGAAGCCTTCTGCCAGCCGGGACATCCAAGTTGAAGTTTGATAGCGGTTGTTAGCAGCATTGACCAGCTGGCTTTGGAGTGTTTCTAGAGACAATGGTAAAGATGCTGCCTATACAGGACTATTGGCCACTAGAAATACCATGACAGCCAAGATATACCCTTTGCTTGATGGCTTGAGGATTTTCTTTTGTTAGTTTTCTGGCCTTGTTAGAGTGGAATGGCCAACCCCAATTAGTCAGGATAAGGCTTAGATGACGATGATGATAACGACAATGACGACAACGACAATGATGATGATGATGGTGGTGGTGATGAGTTTTCTAGCCAGATTGTGGTGAAAGAGAAGTTATTCAACAATATCCAATATGCAAGTTGAGATGGTCCCAATTCCAAGGAGGCTTGCAACAAGTTATGGAAGATATGAAATCTAAGGGAGTTAATGGACACCACATTCCATCAGGTTCTGAGAGAGGCCAATGAGACTTCAGGTTCACTCAGTGGGGATGATGTGATAAGATTATCTATTTGCTGTTAACTCCTTTACCTTTTTTTTTCCTGATAAATGATTACTTCCATTGAAAAGCTAAGACTCAATTCTTGTCTTTTGGTGTTTTTATTTTGGATAATAAAAGCAATGATATGGAACATTAGGGAAGTGAGTAGCAGCAAAAGATAATGATAATAAACATATCATAAAGGCAGGTTAAACAATATCCAAAATATCAAATATTTGCATCCCATTTTTATCGGCAAATATTTGCATATATTGTATCAAAACATCATGTATACATTTTTATAAATTATAAACGTCGATCACTTGATGCAACCAACTGCGGGCTCTTATTTACTGACAAGTACTATTTCCAAAATCACAGCTCCTTAAATGAGATCATCATGTGATTTTGTAAGAAAAAGCTATAACAATTATAAAAAAATAAAAAATAATAAAATAAAACATATGATATGCGTATATTAGGAATGAGAAAACTGTAAATGTTGTACTTGCTCAAGTATGTTAGAATATCGGTATCCTTTTGAGCACAGCCCTATTCTAATAGGCAGTCATGCATTGATAGAGCATAACAACTACATAACGAATAATGACTTTGTTTATCTTCTTTACTACTCACCTCTTCTCTCCTTGGACCATTTTCTGCAATCTTTTGAAGATGATTCTTGATTGCCCGATTCAACACACAAGCCCAAATGGGTATTGTCTTTGACATGCTATCTGGAAATCGCTTCCCTTTGCGTGTAGAATCAACAATTATGCAACCTCCTTCCTGCCCTAGCCACAAAATAAATAATTAAAAAAAAGCACCCAATGGTAGAAGTATTATCACACAAGAGAAATGAAAGCAGCCATAAAAACAATACAGTGCAGTAACGCATGTTCTTTTTCAACACTAAGCACCCATAGGTTTCCTCCCCTAATGAAATTCAACAAATCTTAGATTTGTTACAGATTGAGTGGAGCTTTACTAAGCGCATAAGCATACGCAATAAAGCTCATATACATGCCATGCATGTGTCAGCATGGCACATAGGTGCAAAATCCAATCCACCGATCAAGCTGGTCCAACCTTCTACATGTTTTCCGAAAAATAAATCCAGTCCACTCAGCATGTCAGCCCTAGTATTGGAAACAGGTGGATGGGTTAGAAAACTCTAGCCAAAGTTTTTCAAAGCCATACATCTGTTTTAAAGCTGTGGCCCACCTGATCAGCAGATCAACTTGATTCTTGGTCTAGGGCATAAATATGATGGTTCCCTTCTGATCAAGGTGTTCAAAAATAGTTACATAACGGGCATTACGGCCATTACGTAATGAGAAAGGTGGGAACTGTTATGTGTTCGTAACAGCCATAACAGAAGAAAAAACTGCCCCATTAGCCATAATGCCCATTACGGGGCCAATATAGGTTTTTTTTTCCAAGAAAGAAAAGGCCGTAATGGCCATTGCGGACAGTAACGGAGGTGGCCTACCGTTATTGAATACCTTGTTTCTGATTGATGGATTGGAACTTGGATCTATAGCGACATGCTGGCAGGTGTGTAATGTACATAGCTTTATTGCTCACACATGTGCTTAGCAAAGCTCAATTGAGTTATAATATAACTTCCAAATTATCCACCAAAAAGGTCTTTAGAGGGCATTTTTTGTTAACTATTTCTTGCCATTGTAGCCATAGGAAATTGAAGCTAATATCTCTGCTATTTTTCTTAGTAAAGTTAGCCATACTTTGCAAGTGGAGCTTGAGGGAAAATTGGAAAATGTTTACCATTATGGTCAAGACACACCATTGCAGTATAAAGAGTGTAGTGATATTCCTTAATCTGAGTAGGAGTGTTTAAACTTTGAGAAGTAGTTGCATACTTGCATTGCCAAGCCATTTTTTTGGGGGGAAGCTTTGCAAGGGCAACTCATGCTGTTGCATTTGTGAGAATTTGTTATTTCTTTCAGTCAGCTTTTCAGCATGGTGCTTTTTCTTTGAAGCAATCCAGCTTTGCAAGCACACCATCCTAGTTTGGGTCCCACTTGACACATGTGGGATAGCTTCTATTAGCAGTTAGTGCATATGTGGGGCTCCCTCTATCACATGCATACTTTAACTAGGAAAGTTAACTCTTTTGCATCTTCTTTATTTTTAGAAGACCTTAATTTACTTGTAGTCAGAATCAACCAGAGAAACTCTACAGGAAATTAGGCACTCTATAAATATGGCTATGAATCCCGGTTTGCCTAGGCGAGCAATTCCTGACTCCACGTATTCTTCCTCCTATTTTCTTCTAGGGTAGACAACCTGCCATTCATCTCACTATGTGCTTGCCAAATAATCCAAACCGTTCCATCAATAGTTGTATGGCTCTCATGATATCACTCTTAGGACTGCAACTTGGGTCCGGGTCAACCCAACCCAAGTTCAGGTTGGGTTCAGGTTGGAAAATGTCAATCCAACTTGAAATTGTGTTGGGTTTGGGTTGAACAAATGCGAGTCAGATTGGGAATAGTCACATGTATTTGGGTCTGGTTGGGTCGAGTAGAGAGGAATTTGGGTTGGGTCCAAGTTGGCACCTCAAGTCGGAATTCAGGTCAGGTCGGGTTGCAGATTGGGGTCTCTTGAGGTCAGGTCAAGCTTGGGTTGACCCTCAAACCTACCCAACCCGCCCGAGTTGCACCTCTAATCACTCTAGTTTCCTCTAACCATCTTAGGACTGATTACAGGAAGCCCAGATGTTCGTGGGCATAAAATCATCATGATAACTTAAAAATAAATAATATTTATAAATAAATAAATAAATAAAATGTGTATGGCCAAGGCCATATTTATAGAATCTCATAAGTTTCCTCTTATAACTCATTCTATATTTCCAAGTTATAAATAAGGATCTTCTAATCTAAGAAATAACAAAGGAATAAAAAATAGAAGAACACAAACTTCCAAAAACAAATAGAACACTGCAATTAAAAGTGCTAATGAGAAAAAATGAGAAAAAGGAGGGATTGGAATTCGCGTATACCGGCGAGCTGGGCGACATGAAGATTGAGTCGAGACGTGCTGAAAGACCAGTTATTGCAGTGTCCGTCCGTGGATTTGAAGTAGCAAGTGGAATCGAAGCGAGAAGAGTACCAGAGGCCGCAGCGGAGGTTGGCGATGAGCGGAAGCTCTCGCCACAGCTCAGCAATCTCGGCGACGAAGATGGAGTCTTCGTAGATGGATCGGAGAGCATTGTAGAGGGAGTTCTCCTTCCTTTTGATGCTTCTGGAAGCTCTGTAGATACTCATCCGCTCCTCTTCGGCCATGGCGGGAAAGGTTTCAGGAAAGGGTTTCTCTGTTTACCTTTTCTCTGTTTTTTCGGCGGAGAAGAAGGGGTGCGGATTAGATACTGACAAGATCAGTAGCCAAATCGCTACTGAAGTGAGGTCATCAAACTCTATGGACCCCACCATGATGCATGTGTTGCATACCTACCGTCCATCAATTTGGAGAGATCGTTTTCTGGCAAGATTAAAATAATAAGATAGATCTAAAATTCAAGTGGACTCCACCGTAGAAAACAGTGGGTACAGTGACATCCACCACTCAAGACTTCCTAGGGCCACAAGTTTTGGATTGAGTTTATATTTTTGTTTTCATTCCATTTATCTCCATGTTAACTCAATGAACAGGTTAGATCTAAAAAATACATCATGACTAGCCCATAAATGTTTCAACGGTAGGTGTGATTGATCTCATGGTTTTCTATGATGGGTCCACTTGAACTATGGATCTATCTCATTCTTTTTTTCATGCCAATAAAATCATCTATGCAAATGGTTGAATGGCATGAATACAACACATGCATCATAGTAAAATCAGAGCTTGGGCGCGTCACTCCAGTAGTGATTTGGCTACTGACCTTGTCAGTTTCTAATCCGTGCCTGAGAAGGAGAGTGTACGCAGATAAGGGCGTATATGGTTTTCAGTTCAATGGTAAGTAGCTGGAAACAGGTAACGATCATTTAAAGCGTGTTTGGGAGCATGGATTTGTAATCCTCCTAGATTTGGAATCCTTCTTCATCCCCTCTAATCCAAAAGTAACATTGCATAGTATATTAATAGGGGTTTAAATTTAATTACTAAATTAACTTTAATATTTTTAATTAGTGTATGTTTGGTACAATGGTTGTAATAAGCTAGCCTAAAATATACACTTTGCCTAAAAATGATAAAATTTCAAGTCTTGAATGGGCCACAAGCAAAAGATCACATCCAAGTGATTAACTAACCATTTTTAACTATTGATTTACATGGACAATGTTTGGATGACACGGATTATCTTATTAAAGTAATTATAGTGATGCAGTTGATAATATAATTGCTTTATTATATTATCAATGGGTCATGCATCCCATAAATTAGCGGTCTAGTGACATACATGTTACACATGCGAACACTTCAAAGGATTTTAAATGTAATCCAAGCTTCCACCTTGAATTTCAAATCTCCTCTTTGAGAGTATTGGAAATCCCATGGATTTAAATTACCAGGGTGTTTGGCGCATGGCATTGGGAAGGATTAGGTGGGATGGGATTCAAAAAATACACTCATTACACATAGAGGGACGGTCCCTTGTCACTATGGGATAAGCTTAATTTCATGCTATGTTTATAATACGGTGGTACATTGAATGAATATACCCACTATCATTTGAAACTATTGAGAATAACACGTGTTATATCCAAACCCTTCATTTGTTTTGTAACCTCATTTTATAGCATGGGCCTAAAAATGAGGCAGATCTAAAACTTATGTGGCCCCGAAAAAGTTTTCAACAATAGGTATTCAATACCCGCTGGTTTCTATGGTAGGGTCCACTTGAGCTTTAGATCTAACTAATTTTTTAGCCCATGATCTAAAATGATCTCGAAAAATGGGTGGATGGTCCCACACATCATGGTAGGACCTACACAACTTGCTAACATTGAGTGAAATTATCACGAGACCCAATGCAATTCCACCTAATCTAATTCCAAGCTTTTCCATTCTTCCCAAACATTGAGGGCCTGCTTAGGCAATAAGATTAGAAGGGATCAGGTGGGATGGGATTCATCTAGTCCTGTGCCAATTCCACTCCATGTTTGAGAAGAATGAAAAGCTTGGAATTAGATTAGGTGGAATTGCATTGGGTCCCGTGCCAATTTCACTCAATGTTAGCAAGTTGTGTAGGTCCCACCATGATGTGTGGGCTATATCCACACCATCCACCCATTTTTGGATATTATTTTAGAGCATGTGCCAAAAAATCAAGTAAATATAAAGCTCAAGTGGACCCCACTATAGAAAGCAACGGAGATTGAATACTTACCGTTGAAAATTTCTTTGGGCCACATAAGTTTTGGATCTACCTCATTTTTAGGCCCATGCCATAAAATGAGGTTACAAAACAAATGAACGGTTTAGATATAACATGTGTTATTCTCAGTAATTTCAAATCATGGAGGGTATATCCATGTCATGTACCACCGTAGTACCAATAAAGCATAGAATTTCAAAACCATCTTTTTGCCAAAAAAAAAAAAAAGCATGGAACTAATCTTATCTCATGGCAAGAGGGGACAGTACCTGCCATGGGTAATAATTATGTTTTTTGAATCCCATCCCACCTAATCCCTTCTAATCCCATCGCCCAAACAAGCCCTGAGTGGAATCGGCACGGGATCAAATGTAATTTCATCCCATCTAATACCATGACCTGTGCCAATCATTATCATTATCATTATGTGATTACAATTATTATCATTTTAAAGTGTTTGTTTAAATTGAATTGCAACTCATAAATCAAGAGTTAAATACGATTGCAAGAAAAATAGATAAAATAAATTGTAATCATTACATTCACCGGAGAAACAACAATATCACAAAATTATCATAGTAGTCAAAACACAATTACAAAAGTAAATAATTATTATCTATTTATGAACATTTAGTATTGTAATTAGAAAACCAAATAAGTCATAGATGACCCCAGCCATATCAAATAATCAGCTATATAACAAGCGCTCATCACATAGTTTATACTCATCCGATAGTCAACATGGATATCATGCATACATTGCCACACTAAAGACATTCTCTTCTCCTTTGTAGCAAAAATATATTTTTTTTTCTACTATGGACAAAAGGAGTGATGAGCTAAAAAGTTTTTAATGGTGGGCATTCCATTACCAAAATTTATTGTAATATTGTTCATTTGAGACAAGGAGGAGCAATTCGAGAGTATACTATTGCGCGATCGCATGAGCTCGCTCTCGTTTCTAGCATCAAGCGTTCACGCGAAAACGGTCATAACTCCCTTGTTACAACTATGATCGAAGTGATCTTATACACGTTAGAAAGGTAATTTGATGAGTTTTAAAATGGATTCATAATCACTTCATTTGGAGACCATTTGAACATTCAAAAGTGGATCCAAAGTCTATACTGATGTTAGTCATGCTTGCGCAATTGGCTGAGAGTTATGGATTTTGACCCAACTTTGAAATATCATAACTCCCTCATTACAACTTTGATTAAAGTGATCTTATATTCATTAGAAAAGTAATTCAACGAACTTTCAAATAGATTTAAAATCTTCATTTTGGACACCATTTGAACATTTAAAAGTGGGACCAAAGTCTATAGTAACCGTGATTGTCCAAAATATCATAACCCCTTTATTACAGCCCTAATCAGGGTGATTGTGTACTAGTTAGAAAGGTAATTCAATGAACTTTCAAATATATTTCGAATCATCTCATTTGAATACCATTTAAACATTCAAAAGTGGGTCCGAAGTTTATGATAACGTTAGTTACACTCATGTGATTACTCGAGAGTTTTTTTTATTTTGACCCAACTTTGAAATGTCATAACTCCCTCGTTACAACTCCATTTGGAGTGATCTTATGCTCATTAGAAAGGTAATTTGATAAAATTTTAAATAAATTTATAATTATCTCATTTTGATATCACTTTTTCAAAAATGAACCCAAAGTCCATGTGATGTTGGTCACACTAGCGTAATTGTTTGAGAGTTCTAAATTTTGAACCAACTTTAAAATTTCATAACTCTTTCATTACAGTTACAATCGGAGTGATCTTGTACTAATTAGAAAGATAATTTGACGATCTTTTAAATAATTTAAAGTCATCTTAGTTGAAGATCATTTGAGCATCCAAAAGATTGCTCAATCTTTATATTCGCCCGATTCTAATTAATTGGACGATCTTTACTCACTTTCGTTTCCAGCAACGTGCAATCGTACAAAAATGGTCATAACTCTCTCATCGCAACTTCGATAAGAGCAATCTTGTGCTCATTAGAAAGGTAATTCAATGGACTTCTAAATGAATTTGGAATAATTTCTATTAGACACCATTTGAATATTCAAAAGTAAGCCCAACGTAATCATATTCACTCTCATTTTCAGCTATGTGCGGTCCAAAAGAACGGTCATAACTCCCTTGTTTTGGGTTGAATTAAGGTGATATTGTACTCATTAGAAGATAATTTGGTAAACTTTCATATAGAATGAAAATTTATTTGGATACCATTTTTCTGTTCAAAAGTGGGCCTAATGTTTATGATGTCATCAAATTGTGTTTGCACCCATTTACCGACATCTAAGTGACCCACAAGAACGGTCACAACTCCCTTATTTTTTGCAATTTCTTTTCTTTCATTCTATCTATTTCTTGGGAAAATGTACGTTTATTCAAAAAAAAAAAAAAAAAAATTTGAATAAAGAAGAAAGAGAACCCATTTTATGAGGAGAGTTGATTAGATGGAGTGCCGATTTCGCCCAAGGTAATGCGCCTCTTATCATGGGGTCAACTTTAATATAGTTGTTTTATATCCACACAGTTCATCCGTTTTGCCATGTCATTTTAAGCTACGGGCTTAAAAGTGAAGCATATCCAAATCTTATATTGGACCATACTATATGAAACAATGGCGATTGAACATCCCACCATTTTTACTTTTTAGGCCCACCATAACGTTTCCTTGATGTTTATTTGCCATCCAACCTATTTTATAAGGTCACATGAACCTAGATGAAGGGAAAGCACAAATATCAGCTTCATTAAAAGCTTTCATAGCCCCATTATAAGTTTTTATGGTTAATATCTATTGTTTCCAATGGCATGGTCTACTGAAGACTTAAATCTACTTCTTTTTCAGGCTTGTTTCCTAAAATGATAGTGAAAAATGCATGAACGGCATGGATATAGAATTCGTGCATCAAAGTGGGTCACACAGTAAGGGTCAGACTTTCTTAGGTGAGGCTAGGGCCGCACTAATTTGTTCCCTCTTATGTGATGCATAAGAAATTGAAAAAGTTAATAGAAAAAAAAAAAAAGGGGTATCTAGATAGAATATTTATCATAAATTAATGGCAAAAAAAAAAAGTACTATCATACATATATTTGAAAAAATACTCAAAAGTAATTTCATCTGGAAAAAAAATGAAGCCAATGCACGAACATGTAAAAAACTAAAGTTTTGAAAAATGTGATATTTTAGCCCTCACAAGATACGATATATATATATATATATATATATATATATATATATATATATATATATATATATATATATATATATGAGCCTACAAAATTGACCAGTACCGGCCTCGCCGGGTAGGGTAACTACTACCAAATCCGAGAATTGCGTGGGATTGCTTGCGACAGTGTCCTATGAAGTGCCTATGGTCAGAAGTACGTGGATTCACCGTGATTTTTGTGTGAAATCCAACCAGTCCATACGTTGCGTCAAATCATGTTAGGGTATGAGCCGGAAAATGAAATGAAGTTGGTCCAAAACTCAAGTGGAGGACCAGATCAATGTATCGATCAGGTCGACCAATACACTGACATTATCTGCATTAATTTCCACACGTTTTATCTCACTGCATATTTAACTGTTAACTGTTTTTGTTATCTACCTCACTTTAATGGCTACAGATCAGATGGAGAGCGTCCTCTAGCAAACAATATAACATATCATTCCCCAACTAGTAATACCCGGGAAGAGGGACGTGCCTTCGGTGGATCCCTGACTGTGAGCCCAACGTGATGTATGTGCCTTATATCCACGCCATCCATCCGTTTTGACCGCTCATTATAGGGCATAAACCAAAAAGTGAAGTTGGATATAAATCCCAGCTAGACCACACCACAGGAAACAATGCTGATTGAATACTTGCCATTAAAAGTTTCTTGGGGCCACCGTAATGTTTATTTTCCGTCCAGCCTGTTGATAGGGTAACAAAGACCTGGATAAAGGAATTGCACAAATATCAGCGTGATCTAACACTTTTGTGGCCCACGAGAAGTTTTTAGTCGTCAATCACTACTCTCCTGTGGCATGGTCCACCTGAGATTTGTTTCTGCTTTTTTTTTTTTTTGTCATGCAATAAAATGAGCTCTCAAAACAGATGGACGGCGTTGATGTAAGGCAGATACATCACAGTGGGTCCACAGTCAGGAATCCACCTAAGCTGCGGCAAAGAGTGATGGTTGCCACGCAGCATACATGTGAGTTAAATATAACCGTCCAAATCGTGGTCCCAGTTTTGATGCCTTATAAACTGATAAATTACCGTTACTGATGAGGTTCACCAAATGAATGGTCTTCATTACCAAAGATAGGGCCGGACCTGTTGCTGGCGAAGTATTAAAAAAACATAATAATAATTTGTTCAAGCATTAGAAATAAGGAAAATGGTAATCGAGTACGCATGAGGCAAGCCAGCATGGGAGGATCATTTCAGGAAAGTGGGGGGCCCAGCTGAGAGTACGTGAGAAAGAGTGGGCCCTCAAGATCTGACGATCTACACGGTATAGGACTTCCATAAAGTCAATGATGAACAGTCAAGGTCTAGCAATCCACCTAACTACTACCGGAGCAGATGGGTTTAATCACCTCTTTGATACTACTATAGTCGGCGGATTACGATATATTATTTAGATCATTTAAAGGACAAGTTAGATCAACAAATATTAATCTCCCAGTCATTCACTACAGAAACTCTTCCCTAGGAAAGGACTGGGAGTTTGGATGAGAATAGAAATTATTCCATCTAAATCTTCATTTAGAGTTGAATTGGTAATTTAACTTTACATCAAAGAAATAAAAACAATTAACAAAAAGAGGTCGTGGGACCCACCCACCAGTGATTGCCCATAAGTGAGCCCCATGGGCCTATGTCCAGCACCTTCGACATGCATTTGTTGTGTACTCCTATATGACCAATAGCAAGGACCATGATCCTAAATCCCCTAAATGCTTGATTGGACTGAAGAGGGGCCACCGGCCCCATATGTGATTCAAGTGGGTCACACGGAGGGGAACGGTTTGGAGGGTGTGCTTCTCCCCTTACACTGTTTCCAACCGTGTGGTCTACTTGAACCATGCATGGGGCTAATTTTCGGGACCTGGGTCTGATAAGGGCTGACACACCTGATGGTCAGGGTGGATTTCACATTAACACTGCAGTAGGGCCCACCTGAGTCACCAACTCCTTTCCAAAGTGTCTCCCAACCTTTATTAAATACAAGGATGCGTTTGGATGTCAATCAGATCTATGCAATCAGATCTATGCAACACATATCGCATTCCAGTTGCCCTCACCAGTTTTCCTGCTACAGAGCACAAATCCATGTCTTTTTTCTATTATTTTTTTAAAATATTGTTCTTTTCCACTCTCTGTTGCAAATTAACTGGACAAACATGGAAGGCTGGAAAAAAAATAAAAAATGATAACATTTAGGACATCCAAGTACAGACTAATTCAAAAGAACTATGGAAGTCCAATGCGTTTACCAGCAGAACATTTTCCAAAGAAATGCAAATGATAAGATAATTTCCAAAGAAATGCAAATGATACAAAAGAGGCCAAGCTAAACCAAGCTTCCATGGGCACCAACTAAGTGCACCTCAACACTACATGACCTAGTCCTTTGTGTTTGAACTTTGAACTTTACAGAGAATATGGTTCTTCAGCTCCCTCTTGCCGCCATCATGTCCTATTTACAGTTCAGCCGTTGCCAGTTGATTACCCTAGGATGCTGGGCTGAATTCTACCACCTGCAAAAAGTGGAAACTTCTCAGTAATGTCACAACGTCTTGCTTCAATAACGTTCTGAAAGATGGAAGGCGTCTTTGATTTCCACTAAAAATGGAGCCTTCAAACCCATTAAGATATGCATGCTAGCAACAGTACCACTGTGCAGGAGGCTGCATTGAAAGGAGCTTGGATGGACTCCACACAAACATTGGCACATATTGGTTCTGATGGAAGTGGGTTCGTAAGTAGAAATTAAGATAATCTCTTAAACTATGAAGTATAGACTGAGAAAAGAAAGAACTGATGCAGAGAAGATTCATTGCTAAACAATGACACGTCTGTTGAGTTAGCTTGAACCGAGACAAGTATCCATATTTTGGAGAGTATTTGCCATTGCAGTTAGCTTGGCACCCAATTAGTTGGGACACGGCTTTCATGATGATGATTTTTAAGTGCTAAATGTAGAAAAATGGCTTTTGCTTTCAAGATTTCCCGACGGACTTGTGTGCACACAGGGTTTCTGATGTAGGACCGATGCATGAACCAAATAATATGTGAGATCAAATGGTAGAATTAAGATAATTAACAAAAAAAAAAAAATTGCCATAATCTTCACGAATAACATGAAAACCAAAAGAATTAGATCTTAGTTTCTTTTTATTTAATGATCTTGTGTGACGATGTTGGTAACTTAGGCTAGGATTATGCATGATGTTCTTTTGGTTTTCATGATATTTGTGATAATAATGACAATGTTTGTGTTTTTTTTTTTTTTTTTAATTATTATTATCTTAATTCTGCTATTTGATCTCACATGTTATTTGGTTCATGCATCAGTCCTACATTAGTTTCCTTGCATGTACAAGCCTGAAATGGGTTTTCTCTCCAGCCTAATGGATGTGATTCATGCCTGAGAAGGTTGGATTCTATTGTCTGCTCTGGCTTGACACATGATTTGTTTCCCTCATGCTCAACAAGCCCATAGAAAGTCCAGCAAATTCTAGAGGGGAAATAGGGCATTCTAGGCTCTCAAATTCACATACCTTTTTGGTGTTTTACTTATCAGTGGTTTCACATAGCTGCCATTGGTAAGATACTATTGATCATCTCCAATATTGGGATATCTCACATATGATGGATGTCTTCTGAGAATACAAAAGCTTACCCACTCATTTGAAGTTTGAAAAAGGCACATCTGGGTTAGTCTTCTATGTTTCTTCCGGGCAGAACTGGCCTTTTTTCCTTAATCAAACAAGCAACGGTGTTGTGCCCCTCAGAAATGAAGGCTTCTTGATGCAGTTGATGCCCTGTTGTGAAAGATAATAAAGTGGCAGTTCATACCCACTGCTAACTTGAAGAAAGAAATATTAGATGATTGATGTGCATATAAATGAAATCAAACCATGCTTGACGGCATCTAGCAGCTTCCTGCCGAATGGGCCTCTTTGGATCGTCGAGAGCCTTTGATATAGCCTGTAGTACCTGCAAAAGAGTTTTTCAAATATGTATTACGTAAGAAGCTTTTGCAATCAGCTGACATGAAAGGCATCGACTATCATAAACAGTCCAACAAAATGCACATAGGGGAATTCATTTCGTTGAGTTTACAAATGTAAAGGGAAACCAACCTGTGGTCTCATGGGATAAATCGTCACATGGGGCAGCCCTGACATGGCTACAAGGCATTGAATTGCTGTTTCACGGACAAGCTGAAATATGCCAAGAAAGTTTTCTACGAATTTCAGGTAATCTTGTTGACTTCAAAATAAGTTCATTGCCCAATACATCTACTTAAAAGAGTTACCACTCTTAATGCATTCTAAATGACTTGGTTATAATGATAAGCAAATGAAGCAAGAAGACCTATGTAAATTGGAAATGAAAACATGTGTTAGTGTCAGACATGGAGTGTCAAACATGGAGACACTAAAAGTTCCAACATGCCAGCACCCCTGTAAGATAAAGTGATTGCAAAATGTATTATTGTACAAATGTTACTTTAGGCTACATTTGGTTGCAGAAAATATCATGATGTTTCATGATTAATCAGTCTAATTTGGTGCAGAATATCATGAAATTCCATGATATTTGGTACCAAAAAAAAAAAAAAAAGCAGCATTGTAGATCAATGACAAGGTGATTAGAAATGAAATTAAGAAAGAAGAACCAGATAAGAGGGCATCGGTTACTAGTGGTAAGAAATGAAGTAAAGAAATAGAACTGGTTGGGTGGGAAAGTAATAAACTAACCAAGGAAATCAATGTATGGCACGAGATATTACCATCATGTGTGGGTAGGAAACCAATCCAATAAGATGAGCTATAATGGCATTTGCATTCTCTAAAATAGCCTCTTTCCCTGTTTGTACATGCGGAAAAAGGAAACTTCATATGAAACTTTGCATAACAATCACAACATAGAAGATGTAAAACAAAAAAGTAGTCAACCATTCCATAACAAAATATAACCAGTTTATGTTTGCACATACACATCAACCAAACAATCTTTCGCTGAATGGTAAGATTTTCAATGGTATTTCCATTCTAGAACACTTCAATAAGATTGAGAGGTAAGACCTGCACTAAAATGTACATCAGCGACTAATCATATCTAAGAAAACACACCTCACCAAGTAAAACATGATCATGATACAGGTTCTCCCCCCCCCCCCAAGTGTTTCATGCATGGTGAATCATGAAAAGAACTAGTTATTTACCAATTCAAAATAGAAAGACAGCATGGACTTGCAGGAATTTACAGAAGTTCACATAGTCAAATGCCACAACCTGGGAAATGCTGAATAAGGTGGCATACCTCAACGACGATTTGTGGACTAGCCAACACCTTATTGTGTGTTTGACAGACACAGACACAGAGACACGCACGCAGAGAGAGAGAGGGAGGGAGGGAGGGAGAGAGGGAGAGAGACAGAGAGAGAGAGAGACATACCTCAACGACGATTTGTGGACTAGCCAACACCTTATTGTGTGTGTGACACACACAGACACGCACGCAGAGAGAGAGAGAGGGAGGGAGGGAGAGAGAGGGAGGGAGGGAGAGGGAGAGAGAGAGAGAGAGAGAGAGAGAGAGAGAGAGATTCTAAAGTTTTCAATTAAAAAGCCACATCTTCCCTTATAGTGCGAAGAAAGCGTAGAGAGAGAGAGAGAGAGAGAGAGAGAGAGAGAGATTCTAAAGTTTTCAATTAAAAAGCCACATCTTCCCTTATAGTGCGAAAAAAGCGTTGAACATATTCAACGTACATGGCTTAGTGAAGTCTAAAATAGCTGAACTAGAGATGTTGTATCCAAACCCAAAAGGCCAAAAATTCAATGTGTTTAAATGAAGCTCTTGAAATTGGCTACACAAATAATCCAGCTGAAGAACTTGTTGAGCGCCCTATCTTCCTTGGTCTCCTTTTCTACAAAGCTCATATTTGATAATTAACTCTACAATTGGCATGACATGAGTGTGTTTGAAAATAAAATGAATGACATGTGATATAGAAAGTAATCCATTGGCATGCCCATGACTGAATAATCAATCTAAGTGTTCATAAATATATGGAATGCTTACAAATACACACCGAGAGCCATGATATAACCCCTAACATGTGAATCCATCATTAGACTATACATTATGGGACAACCCAAAGCACTTTTGACTTTATGGAATTCACAATTCAACACTACCACCTTATTAATTGTTTGACGACAAAAGCTTTGGGATTAAGGTTCAGCCGTTCAGGGAAGCATTTTATTGCAAATAATGTCAATATGCACACTGAGAAAGCATCATGTTCTCCATCACCATGAGTGGGGTATATAAAACATACAAAATGGGGAAAAAAGAACAGATGGTTATATGATACTGTATATCTTCATGCACCAACAAAAGACAGCACAGGCAATTAAATAAACTAAATTGAAGGTGCAGATATATGTCATAGAAACTGAGATCTCACCATTCTCATCCATTAAGATCCCAGATAAGACCAGCAAGAGGCTATAGGTCAGATCCTTATTCACAACATCCAGACTTAACATGGCTATGGCATTCAATAATGATGGAATGATCTGTGAAAGAGAAAATCTCAAAAGAGAATGAAAATTGTATACACAGAAACTGGAGAAACCATTTTAAAAAAAAAACTTTGAGATGTCCAAAACTAACCTTCTTGGCTTCAGTTACTAGGACGCTGAGTGGAGTCTCAGAAATTATATGCCCAAAAGCTCGATATAGCATCACTCTGGAATTAAATTAAATCTTATAAACACAAACCGAGTGTTTTTTTAACAATAGAAAGTGATGTACACATGAAAAAATGAACTGTAGCACACCTTTGAACAGTAGCAGAAGTGAACTAGGCAACTTTATGCAGTTGATAGACATCCATCAATTTCAATAATCTACAAGAACATCTTTCTAGAAGGATCTAGTCCTATTTCATTCGCATTGGCATGATCGAACAGATGTTCTTTTGGATTTTGTGTTGTCCATTAAAAAGTTAGCCAAAGCCAAGCGCAAAGATGAACCAATGTATTATTCATGATATTCCTTGCAGATTGGAGTCTTCATAAAGTTATTAACCCAATAAAGTACAGAAGAAATACTCCAAAATCGCAACTCATGGACACTTGAAGTAGAATAATACATCGTCCCATATTATTGCACATGGCACCACAGATATGTAACCGTCAGACAAAGGAGAGCTAATAGAACATGCTCTTACAAACTTATGGAATAGAAAACATTGAAAATGGTGCTCATCCAACCCCATGTGCCCCTCCAACACAAATTTTGTAATCATTCTAGCAACCAATGACATCCTAGTCTGTGATGATCTATGATAGACATTCCAATCTACTGTGGAGTTCACAAAGAACTCCATCCAGGCATGTGAGAACAACTATATGGAAGAGATGAAAGAGTAGATGAGTATGGTGACAATTCTCTTATTGGAATTAATACCCCTAGGCTACTTTGGATGACTTCATTCGTAACTTTATACTTGTCGTCCTACACGTCCATCGCAAAAACCTCATCTCTACAATAAAAAATCTTTGCTCATGCTGCCTTCAACTACCCAACACACTACCCCATATAGCATAGCCTGTTGAATAGTTGTCTTATAAAATTTCCCTTAGTCTCAAAGGTATGTGATGGTCACACAACACTCCAGAGGCACATCTCCACTTCATCCACCCAAATCTAATTCTCTAGGAAATATTCTCACCAATCTCATATAAATAATAAAAAACTGGATTATTCTATTAAATACCATGGCCATGCATATGAAGGTCAAGAACAAAATAAGAGGCAATGACGGACCATGCCAAATTTGTTTTTAATGAAAATTTTACCAAATTGTCCCTCAGGTATGGTTGTTGCAAGAGAATAGCTCATTTCTTTTTCTTTTCTTTTTTCTTGGCCTCCTGACAACTTTTTGGTTTTTGCAAGTACCAAAATGCAATTGCCTTTTGGGGTTGCGCCTGTACCTACTTTTGCTTTTGGGAAAAGCTTTGAAGCCCCAATCCCGATGCACAGCGTGGCCATCACGTGGTGATTGGGCCCACGTGAAGGTAGATTCAATCAATTCATTCTATTTGTGGCCCATCATTCAATGGGAAGACACTAATTTCAGCTTGATACGAACTCTTTTGTAGCTTACAACAACTAATAACGGTGGTTGTTCACTCCTAACTATTTCCTTGTGGCGTGGTCCTTCTTATCTGCGGATGTGGCTCATTATTTGGCCCATGGCCTTAAATTAAATGCCGAATCCAATGGATGGAGTGGATTCAATGCATACCCCACGTTGAGTCCCACAGACGGTGTCCGAGGACCATATAATAAGGCCAAGTACGTTGAGAGACCACATTTCTACGCTTTGCATTTTTTTTTTAGAGAGCTTCCTTCGTGGGACCCACCACCACTCTCCAGCCCACTCTAGTCTCTGGTAGTACATTCTTTGGCGTTATTTACTCCAAAACTCTTCCTCTTCGAACCTCAACGAAATCCACCACCACGCTCGTACACTTATTCTCATTGTTTAAATTATCTCCAATATTGTCAAAATATTTCCGATATTATTATTATCTCTAGCTTGGCGATACCGATAACACCGGTAGTATTAGAAATTCCAGGCATAAGCAATGTACTAAGTATCGCCAACATATCGATATCGCCAATATTTTTAATTGTGTAAATTCTAGGCATCGCTTGTCTTGAAATTGTATCGATATCGCTAATGTATCACCAATATTTTCGACTATGTAAATTCTAGGTGATGCCGTGACGCTTGTATCACATGTGTATCGGATATTTTAATAATATCATCAACGTAGAGATATCACAAAAGGTTTGTTAAAAAAAAAAAAAAAACTATTTCAATTATTTCATGAGCACATTGTTGCATGCAACCTTCAATTTGTCCTTACTAATATTAATAATATCTCAATATTATCGTTACCACAACATGCGCGATATCAAGAGCATAATCTTTCATTTCCTTTTTAGTTTTTAATGATTTCTTGGCAAAATATCATGAGTTGTCGATATTCTACAATACCAATGGATTTTTGGATGGATGATTAGAAGGTTATATGGGATGGATGGGATGGTTAGACTGTTTCTTACAACAACATATGCTTTTAAGCCTCCATTAAATGGAAACTTGTTGTGTATACATTCTTTTTGCAAATTTTTATTCCTAAATATGCAAATATGTATATTTTATCATCTCCTAAAGTTTCATTGAAAATTCTACCGTTTTTCACATGTTTTCCTGCATTTCCAGTTATTAACGATATTATCAATGATATCGATATTGTTTCCATATCCCCAGCCAACAAAACTTGTAGCGATACTGATACTTCAAACACTAATTGAGAGTCCACAATCTTTTGTTTCCTTTCCAATTGTTGATGATTTCTTGGTGAAATATCATGTGTTGTTGATATTTTACAATATCGATGGATGTTTGGATTGAAGGTTGGATGGTTAAATAGGTCGGATGGGATAGTTGGATTGATTTCTTTCAACAGCACGTGCTTCTAAGGCCCCATTAAATGGAAACTTGTTATGTATGCATTCTTTTTGCATTTTTTTTTTATTTTTAAATATGCAAATATACACATTTTAACATCTCCTGAAGTTTCGCTGAAAATTCCACTGTTTTTCCCATGTTTCCCCGCATTTCTAGTTATAAGCGATATTATTGATGATATCGATATTGTTTCCGTATCCCTGGCTAGCGAAACTTTTAGCGATACCGATACTTCGAACACTGCTTATTCTCCATTTGACCATTCCCTGGCATTGGAATCGGATCGTGTGCATATTCCTTCCCATCAGCAGGAAATCGGGTCAGGTGCACATTCCAACCCTTAACACATGACAATCACAACCGTTAACACATGACAACACAACCCTTAACATATGACAACCACAACCATAACACGTGACAATCATTAAGTGCCCATAATAACAACCCTGACCCTTAAAAGATGACAACCTTGACCCTCATGTGTTAAGGGGAGAAATGTGTACCAAACCCAATTCCCTGCTGGTGGAGAGGAATGTGTACCCAACCCGATTCCCATGCCGGCGAATGAAACACAGGAGAATGGTCCATCAGATGATAGAGTGTGGGAGTGTGGTGGTGGGTCTCATGGTTCATGGTTGTCATGTATGAAACAGGCATTCTTTCAAGCTAAAACGAACGGGAAGGCTGTACGCCGAAGAACCTAACGCTAGTAGCCATACGCCAAAAAAAGAACTCCGCTAAAGGGTGGTGGTTGGTCCCACGATGGAAGGTTCCAAAGGAAGCATTGTAAAAATAATAATAAAAAAATCAAATGGGTCCTTTGACCGACTTGGCCCTACCTATGGGGTCTTCGAACACCATTTGTGGGGCCCACCGTGGGTATGTGTCAAATCCACTTCGTCCATTGGAATCGTAATTTCATAAAAAACCATGAACCAAAAAGTGGACCACACCACAAGGAGATGGTTGGGAATGAACGACCACTGTTATCAGTTATTGTGGGCCACAGACAACTCGTATCAAGCTGAAATTATTATTTTCTTGCTAAAATGGTGAGGTCACGAAGAATGAATGGATTGGTTTAAGTGGGCCTAATTACCATGAGATGGCCACGTCATGCATTAGGATTAGGGCTTCGAAGCTTCTCTCACAAGGAAAAGCATGTATGAGCACAATTCCTAAAGGTAAGGGGCATTTTGGTCCCTTTAAAAACTAAAAAGTTGTCAGAGGCCATAAAAAAACGAAATGAAAAAAGCTATTCTTTTTTAACGGCCATAACTTGGGACCATTTTGGTAAAAGTCCTGTTTCTAATAGCCGACCAGCCTTCAGTTGGGCTTGGGTCAACCCACCTAATTTTGAAAGGCCTAACCATGATGAGCTTGAATTTCTAAGCAAGCCCAACCCATTAAAGTTAATTAAAGGCCAACTCAACCCATTGCCTCCAAAACCTTTAACTACTAAAAGCAATAAACTTAATAAACACACACACACACACACACACACACACACACACACATCCCAATTATAGTGATCTGTCTATGCCTTGTTTATATTTATGCCACTAGGCCCCAAGTAGGGTTGTCAATGAGTCTAGGTACCCACATCTAGACCCAACTAACATATCAAATTCCAATCATATCGAGTTTAGCAACAAGTATCATTCATGAGGTAGTAGGTTCAAATCCAATCGAATTTGGGTACCCTTACCCTAAGGGTGCAACATGAGTCGGGCTCAACCCAAACCCAACTAACCTAGCTAGAACTTTAGGTTGGGTCGAGTTTGATTGAGGTCAAATTGGGCTTTGTGCTAGAAATTCCTTGATGATGTAGCTAACGAATGAGAATCTTCAACCGCACGTAATTACATCAAACCCTATGACCAAATCATACTCAAACACACCCAATTCAAGAATAAGATTCTTTCATTTGAAAAGACATGAAAAATGCAATAACAAGCAAATAATCAAAGCTCTCACTAGTTTTGATGGCCTATATCATACACCTTGCTTGTGAAAACATGCACTCACACAAACCCTAGAGAAGGGTCAATGGCCAAGGCTTGTAGAGAAAAAAAAAAAGTTTCAAAAGTTGTTGGACATTTTTTGTTTATTGAGTTTTTATATGAAGGAAAAGAAAACAAAATCCCTAGCACTAATATGGGATTTAATCAATCATAAATGTGTTAAATGTTATAGTCTCAACCCTACACTCTTTATTTAAAGGAAGATGACTAAATACCACTATCTACTTAAGTGAGACATGCAAAGCAAAAATAAACTAAATTTCATCCAAAAATAAACCAAAATTCGTAACTTAAGTTCAATGCAACCAAAGGTATTCCGTATCCGTTACAACACGCCCGTAAAGGCCGATACGTATAGGTAACGATCATGACCGTTACGTGACACGGGGGTGAAAAGGGACAGTTAGTTTTTTGAGATCGTATCAACCGTTACGGTGGCCGTAAAGGCCATTACAAGGCATATCGATCATTACTCCAGTAACAGTCGAAAAATGATTACTTTTTTTTTTTTTTAAATTTAAATTCAGTTTTCCCCTCTTTTTCACTTTTCTCATTCCAAAACTCTCCTCTATCATTTTACGACAGATTTCGACCACTCTTACTATAGCTTTTAAAATTAAAACTGTAAATTGAAGTGATTTGAGCGAATAGAATCTCTAAAGGCCTTTCTTTTTTCAAAAAATTGAAAAAGCAGTATTTATGCCTTTTTTTTAATTTCTGATTGTAATGCTTGATTGTGATGTGTAAACATTAGAGACACAATTATATTAAACAATTCACTAGATAGCTCGGTACAACACTCTCACCAAAGAGCGGACCGTTAGACTACCATAAACATGTTCGAAACAAAAAATGAATATATATTTTGAATATTTACATTATTTTTTATTTTCTAGATATTTTTTTCAGAATTTTTCAGGCAAAAGAAAATTTTCAACCGTTATGGGGGTCGTAACGGTCGTTATGCCCCCATATCGACCATTATGGTCGATACCTGTATCGGTAATGGTGGTGACCGTTACGGCCACCGTTACCGATACGGAATACCTTGCAAAGACCCTTTTGTGGACACAAAAGTGTACCACAAGTGCCACAATGTATAGTCCATTGATGAGTCTAGGAATTTAGCCATTATGAATGATATTTGGTCCCCTTTTCTATGCTCTAATCAATCCCAAAACTCCTCAGCAAGAACATTAGCCCAATCCATTAACATTTGGTTGTCCGCATCTTCATCGTCCTCCTCAAGTTTAGAGGGACCTCGACCTAGAGTTTGATATGATGTCGGCTACCCTGTATAGTGTGAAATTAGCAAAATTGAACACATTAAGTGCCTGCGGCAAGTACATCAACCCTATCCATCAGCATTTGGTTGTCCACATCCTCATCACTCGACCCCACCCTAAGTTTAAACTTGGACTGTGACATCAAGCAATCAGACCTAACCTAAACCCATCCCTATATGTATAATATACTATAATTCTATATAGGGAGTGCGTAGTCATGGATCTCATATTGAGATTGGGTTAAGGTTGAGTATTCAATGCCTTGGGTCCAGCCAGGATTGGGTCACTATTGGTCAGCCTTGTTTAATCCCACAGGCAAAATCTGGCATTATGGAGCTCCTCCGAAAGTGGCGACTTTAGGGTGGCTTGTTGTTAGAAATAGAGTATTGACGGTTGAAAACCTCTCTAAAAGAGGATTAATTTTACCTAACATATTGCCTTCTTTGTTACAACCAGGCGGAGTCTGTAGACCATTTGTTTTTGCACTGTTCATTCTCTTTGGGAGTTTGGGCTGGGATTCTGAGTTTGGCTTCTGTTTACTGGATTATGTCACATTCCATCAAAGATTTCTTCAAAGTATGGCATGCATCAGATGGAGGCTCTCTAGGGAGGAAGAACTGGAGACTCGTGTTGGTAGTTGGGCTGTGGTCTCTCTAGGGAGAAAGAAACAATTGTTATTTCCGGAATTCGAGTTGTTCGATGTCGAGGGTCATTAGTAATGTTGTTCAGCTATTCTGGGATTGGGCACATTAATTCTTGTTCCTGGGTTTCAACCATGGTGTTGTCTTGTTGCTGTATTGATAGTAGGTTAGCTGGGTTTTAGTTTTTAGGCACTTTTTTTTTTGGTCAGTTAGGTCTTTTCTTTAGGCTTTTTCCTTTTTTGTTTTGTTGTTCGGCTGTTTTTTTTTTCTGGTTGTTGCCCAATAAATTTCTTCTTTCCAAAAAATAAAAGAACTCCTCTTAAGGTAAGGTTGAGCTTAGGTTGACCCTTAATCCAAACCAACCCACCTGAGTTGATCCCTACTTGACAAATCTCGCCAGGTCTAGCTTTGAGCAAAATTTAGAATTCATTATGGTGTTCAGATTCGAAACAAATCTAGGATCAGTTTTTTTTTTTTTTTTTTTTAAATAAAATTTATTAAATAAAGAATAAAATAAGAATATGTTGTGTACCAAGTCAGATACCTGACCAAAAGCCAATTTCTAATTTGATCTGAATGTGGACCTGAACATGACCCAATTATTGATTGAGCCCAAAATCCGAATCCAGATCTGATTAAATCAGGTTGAAGACTTCGAATATTTATAGATCCAGGTACCCATTGATGGGCCTAGTGCAATGTTTGAATTCTTTGGAATTCGTGTGTGCACGGATGTGTTGCCACAATTTAGTGAACTAACTCATCTTTAATTGTAAGAAAATACCTTACCTTGCTTTTGTCTAAAATATTGCACCTTTTCAATTGAACTTGAATGACTGAAGATTGCATTAAGTAAAGAAAAACACAATCAATGGTACAAATAAACAATTAACATTGGAAGTAAACAACAATTTTGTTGAATTTATTTTGTTAGCAGGAAATTTTTTATATGTAGTCGAAGCTAATAACAGCCCATTGGGCATTGCTAGTAATACCCAGGTTCAGGCCACAATTTTGAGCCTGTTAGGCCCAGGCCTAAACCATGGGCCAAAAAGTTAAGTCTGTTCCAATTTCAACATGAATTGGGCCTTAAGTTAAAAGCCCATTGGATTACTCAATCCATTGACAGCACTATTTCTGATGCCAAAGTTAATCAATAAAGACACCAAACCCATAGAGGCAAAACATCAGAGTGAAAAAGCATAGACCAAAAACTAAAAGAGAATGAAAATCCATGCAACAAGGGTTCGGGGCTTTCCATAAGCTTCTAAGAAACATAGAATAGTAAAATGCATCACATTTTCCATTGCCAAAGAAGGATTATTCATGGGCAAGTAGTATAAGGAATGAACACATTCTGAGTAGAATATAGACCAGTAGCAAGCATCTTTTATCATAAAGATTCATTAGGCGTCAATCATCATGCCAATGGCTTCTAGCTCAAAAAAAAAAGGAATTGAGATATCAATCACTCACTCGGATAACACAATGACCTGGAAATATTGACAAGTGAACTAAGTAGGGATAACATTGTTGAGAACAAAATCATCATAATGCAGAATAGATGACCTTAATGATTGACAATGCATCACACTCAAAGGAATAAAAATGAAGTGAAAAATATGAGAATTATGGAGCACATTTCACTCTTGATCAACAATAATGAGCATTCGATCTTATCCCACGTTGAAAATCCAAATTACTATGTTGAAGATTTGAACACAGTAGTAAATTACATAACATCATGGACATGATATTGAGGTAGCGACAACTTAGCTTTAAAGCAAGAAAATCCCATAGGAATTGCAACCAATCCCGGGGGAAACAAACAAAGATTTTGATACTGCTCATGTATATACCTTGTAAATGCTGAACCAGATTCTTTAATTAACGACAGCATAATGGGCATCATGCTTGAGAAGAAATGTTGCTTATAGAGCGGCCTTATGGTTGCATGGAACTTTTTGTTCAAACAAACTTCTGAATCACTCAGAAGAACATGGAAAGCATCTGCAGCAGATCTAGCGAAAAGAGGATGTGTATCCTGCCCATCATTGTCTTCCAAGGTATCCTTCTGCAGTGACACAGTGTCTGTCTTTCTACTTAACAGTAAGCATTTCAAAAGAAGCTTTGTGATTTCCTTCACTTTCTCATGCCCTCGCATGACTAAACCTTTTCCTATCCATGCCAATCCAACTATAGCATGGGTTTGGACCAAACTATTACTGCCAACACTGGCACGTAAATTACAAGGAATATCCATACTTGCATACACACCATCACATTTCCTCAAAGGACCATTATCAAGAACATTCCGTGGTCCCATCTCGAGAATTGCATCCAATGCTTCTTCAAAAGAACAGGAACTTGACACCTCTTTTGTGTTGGCTTTTATATTCCATTTGTTAATTACAGAACCCAAGGCTTGAGCTGCTGGAACATGTCCTTTGACAAGAACAAAAATCATGAAGAACTTCACTATTACTCTCATCTCCGGCAGAGGTGTTTGAGGACGAAGAGCTGTTAGTACTGCAGCAAATAGTGAAATAAGCCATTCATCCCTACACGAAAGACTAATTAACTCCTGAGTGAGTTCTAAGCCTTCAAGTTTGACAGAACTGAGGAGCTTTGATTCCTTCAATGAAGAAAACGTCCTCAGTGATAGTATATTATAAGCTCTTTGGACAATCAGACCCTGATTTTCTTGCATACATCCCCCAACAGCCAGCCTCATTGCCTTCATGGTTGCATCAAGAAGCACCTAAAATAAATAGGATATAGTATTGTCAAAAATATATTGAGTTATTATAGTTTCAGCACTCATAAAAATCCAGCCACCTAATGCACCAATGAATATAGAGTTAAAACTGTTGTTGATAACTATAGCTACCTGCCCGTTATTCCCAATGTTGAAAGTCAGACTGCTATCCAATTGGTCGAAAATATTGAGAGCAAAATGCATTGCAACTCCCTCAAAATCTCCATGCTTCTCAAACCTGATCCCAAGTAATTTAATCAGAAGAATGAGAATTTTTACAATGTAGCTATATTGAACTATCAAAATCTAATCCAATATCACTCAAAGTTGCCTCAAGGAAAGTTCTTGACAGGTACATTATGCAAGTCACTGAGGAATTTCATTTTTCTTTCTAGCAACCAACTTGAAAATAAAATCTTACAATTAGAAAACAGATTTGGCACAGAATAAGAATCATGCAGAATGATCCTAAAGCATCTGGGGAACGGTGCCTGAGCAGGTCCAATCACAAGTTGTTCTTTTTTAATAAAATTTACTTTGTTATGCATTTGGCAAAGGTTAATGTTACATTAGAAACAAGACCCAGCAACTTGGGAAAATTCTTTAACAAAAACCTAGATGAGAACTTACAAGCATAAGACCCAAAAGCATGGCTCTCTTCTTCTTCTTTTTTGTCGTTTTTTAACAAGTTGAAAAAAGAAAGCCCATCATAATTTCCTTTTCTATCAATAAAGACCTTAATCAGAAAGAAGTAAACACGGGATGAAAGAAGGAAAATAAAATTCTGTACCATGGAAGCACTCGACTAGAGTAGCTCTCCAGTAGAAGAACTAAAATCTCTGTGGACTTCAGATTTCCTTCAACCTATACAGGAAACAGCAATGAATTCTTTGAAGTACTAATAAGATGATAGGAAAACAAGAGTCATATACATACTGCATCTTTAGAAAAACAAGAAAAACATCTCAATAGAAAATAGGGATTTGTGTGTTTGACGTACAGAAGCTTCCACAAAATTGGCAGATATGGCTTCTTCCAGCCCTCGAACCACTTTTAACATAAAATGCAGCCCCACAGTGCCAATGTCACATATGGCCTCCAGTTTCAGTGTAAGAAAGACATCACAATCATCACGTGAAAGCAGTGAAACAATATTTTCAACGACAATATTCACATAACTTGTTCCTTTCTCAGATTCATGAAATTTCCCAATGGATGTACCAATTTTTGTCAAGGCCTTCAAAGTCAATTTCCACAGGAATTTCTCTTCAAACCTTCTGGTGACAATAGACACGAAGATCATCAAAACATTTTCATATATTGTCTTTGATAGTGGCATGAAAGACCCTGGAAACATCGCCAATAATTGCAAGCCCTTCACTGAAAACAATATCAAAGAAGGTGGCACTATCAAAATACAGAATAATTAATATTTCATTACAATGTCATCCATTATCAGCAAGGTTAAGTGTTCCCGAAATCGCATCTAGACTAGAAAAGCAAAAAGAAGAAGAAGAAGAAAGAAGCAAAGCCATGACCTTAAGTTCAGGTTACTCGCAAGAATTGCTCACAACTTGATGCAGAATGCAGACTGCATCTGGGCAAACCAATATCCATCTTTGATTTCCGTATAGGACACAATCTAACCATCCAAAAGCCTAGACTTTTACGCATCCTTGAAGGTCCACATCATTGACACTGAAGGACCGTGATCATGATAGCATGAAGAGTCCTTTGACTGATTGAAGGTGGGTTCTCGCGCCAATAGCCATCTTGCACGCCGCTTCTCGTCACTGTCTTCTCGCCAACACCATCCGGCAACCACTGCATCTACCAGATCTGGAATTGTCTCATACTTACCCTTCTCCTCTGCCTCTGGCCACAATCGTAATTGCAACAGCATTGGAACTCTGTCCAGCAAACAGCATCCCCTTCTCGATTTGAAGGCTAATCAAATCGGCACCCAAACCCAACATTCCCTGTTCTCCACCATTCTCAGATCCAGCAACTGTTCTTAGCAGCAGCAACAGATCCTCGATTGTTCTCCATCAGGTCCGACTAGAGAGAGGGAGAAGAAAGGGCACTCGGCCCTCTTTTTACTTTTCTTTTCTCAATTTGCTTTAAGTGCTCTATGAGTGCACTAGACTTCCATGCAGGCCCATCGCCACCCATACTTTTCTTTGAGATTCCTTTGCATTGGGTGCTCCTTGGGTGTACCTAATTTTGTGCACTTCCAACTGCCTTCTTCATACATGTTCTCCATGCATCTTCTTCGATGATGTATCTTCCTCGTTGCAGCCCTTTTGGCAAGATGTGTTTTTTGTTTGTGTCGCGCATATGGACCAGACTCGTTTTTGTGTCAGGCATATGGACTGGACTCGTTTTACACGGAGAATTTTGGACTGGACTCGTTTTTATGCTGTGTTTGGACCAGACTCATTTTGTTCCAGGCATTTGGACCAGCCTTGTTATTGTGTCGAGCATATGGACCAGACCTCATTACCCTATTGGCCTTATGGCATAATTTATTTATTTTTGTTGTTGGAACGTCTAGACCCACCAGAAGAGTAATGGTTGAATTCCCAGCCACTAGAAGTGTATGTCCACCAAAAGTGCCACAAGATCGTTCGTAGGTCATTTGAAGTACTAATGGTTCACATCCCATCGTCAAAAGTGCCTACTAGCCTCATGCTACTCGTCATTTCGTCGCTTCATGCTTGCCTCATATTATCATTGCATTTTTCTTTTGTTTTTGAATAAATGTTCATTGTACCTTTCAAATTCAAGTTACCCCTTTCAGAGCACCTTGAGTTTGAGGGGGCATTTTAGAGTATATTAAGGTCATCTTCCTAGACTAGGATATTCCTATATTTGTTAAGATGCATATCTGCTAAGATCTCTACACATCTTACATCTCTTATATATATATATATATATATATATATTCATGCTATTCTAAGATAAATAAACAAGTTATAGTATCCACAATGCAGTCTCTTATGGTTTAACAGTCATCACTACTTGATTGAATGGTAGCCAAAACATTCTAAATTTCCCATCAAAGCAAACATAACATGCCAATCCAACATTCAATTTCATTGAAAATGATCCATAAATAAGGAACCATACCAAAAACAGTCCATTAATAAGGCAATTACCCTCTACTTGACCAAATGTAACTGGCAATCAGATAAAGAAATGATGAAAAAACTCTTTTCTTTCTTATGAACAGCATGATAACAAAGTTTTTCCCACAAGGAAAAATGTAAGTCCAAAGAAAACGGAAGTAAAGGATAAATGGAAAGCAAGCTTTTACCAGCACAGTAAACATCAGCCTGTTCAGCATCTAGACTTTTAGTTGTTGCCAGAATAGATCCAAAAGCACAAGCTAAAGGAGCTGAAAAGTTTTGAAGCAAGACAAACCACGTATCTTTCCTTGAAGGAGATTGCAGCAAGACTTCTTCAGAGCTCACAGCCAAATCTCTGCATGCAGCGAGGAGTTCAACACAGAGGTACAGGGCTCCAATATTCAGTCGTTTGGGAAGTACATCATTGCCATTTGAACTGCAATCCATGGAAGGTCTTGAATAAATTCCCAAGACATCCATCAGGCGAGGGAAATTTTTTTGCAACACTTTACTACAGAAAGCACTGGAGACTTTTGCTGAAACAGATAAGATGCTTCCGATTGCATGCAGTTTCTGCTTGTTTTCTGCACTAATATCCTTGTAACTTTTATCGCTTATGGCAGACCTAAAAATTGTCTCCAGGTCTTCATCCTCGATTATCAAACTTATAAATATATTGTCACTGGAAGTGTCTAATTGGAACATGAGCCTTTGCAAGCATATTAGAGCTTCTTTTGCAACTTCATTTTCCTGGGCTCTCACATCCTCCAGCAATTCTGAGGCTAATGAGGATAGAGGATCTTGAGATGAAGTAAATATTGCATCTTTCAAAGAAGACCAAATAACTTCAGCATGCGTCGCCATTCTATCCGCACCAAAATGCAATATGCAATTGCTAAGATACTTTAAAGAATCAAGCTGTAAGGATTCAAGCAGTCATCTCTTTAGCAACTTGGGGAAACAGTTAGAAAAAGATAACACCATAAGAAAAATACCTGCGGACAGTCCATAGTATACAGAAATAAATTTTAATGCACCAACCTTTGCTAATAGTAGAGAAGAAGAAAGTTTTTCAAGCAGCAATGGGATTGCAAATGGCTCAAAAAATGGTGTTGAGGAGAAGGCATGCTGCAAAGAGAGTTTCCAGTAGAGGATGAGCAGACTATATAGTCATTAAATATGAAATTCAAGAAAAAACAATATTAGCTATAGAAAGAGTAACAAGTGTTGGAAGTATTATTGTCAGAATCTTCTAGGATTAAATGAACGTGTTATGAAAGAGATAGAAAACAACCAAGTACATTTAGTTCAGTAACGGTATGACATTGGTTCTTAAAAGGGACCAAGAAACTAAGGCATATGTGGAACGGTCCAATGACCTTCCAAGCAGTTCTAATTCAGTATCATCTGCCCATCTGCTCCCTTTGGTACTGTAGCAATCCTAGGATTCATTAATGCACATCCCATGTGAAACACGGATGAGAGATCTGAGCTTTCCATCTGGTTTGAAATAATATTACAATCTTATTCTGAATAATTAGGTAATTCCACGTATTAGGTGGGCCAAAACGTACAAAGTAAATTATTAGGCATCCATTTGTTTTAATAAACTGTAGTCCTCCTGAGTTGTGAAATTGCCTCATTTTTTACACGAAAAGATGTAAAAGGTGTAGCCCACTAGATGGAAAGCTCAAATCTTGCACACATTCAGTTAGCACATGTTCTTCTATGAATGGGTAGAGCTGCCACATGCATATGCAATAAGCAATCTTCATTACTTGATTAAATTTTGGGAGGTCAGATCCTCTGCAACTATGGAGAGTATGCTTCTTTTAGGACTCGCGCACGTGGGACCCACCATGATGTTTTCATGGCATCCCACCCATCCACGATGATTGCTCCATGAAATTGTAATGCCTCAAAAATCAGGCTGATCCAATCATCATGCAGGCCACCGAATGAATATGAGGTTTTTGGGTGGTCATCCATTGTCGTCTATGGCGTGGTCCACTGTGTTGTTTTGATGTGGTCCAACCTGATAATCAAATGAGCAACACAATTATGATGGGATTTCCAAAACTTTTGGCCTGTACAATCATCAAGTGAACCACATCATAAAAACAATGGATGACCGCACAAACTTCTCCAACCTCACTTGGTGGCCCACATGGATGGGCATTCCAACTTCATTTTTCGGTGACCCTTCCAGACAGTTTCGATGCCACATATACACCTTGGTGGGCCCCAACCACATCCACAATAAGCTCATTCTACAATGGCAGATGATTCCCATTTGGAAAGGATCCTGCCCCTTTTTTTCAAAGACTTAACTTTCTGAAATCCTTTATGACACCTGTTTTATCGAACTTGTAAAATGCCCAAGCTCTTTGAGCCCTATATGACATCCACTCCATCCATCAGGTTCGCTCCTCATTGATAGGCCCTGATGCCAAAAATCAGCCAGATCAGCATCTCAAGTGGGCCACACCACAGAGAACAATGGAATGGGACACCAACCATAGGTTTCTATGTGGGACCAGAATGGTATCTTACATCATAACCAGTTCATCAGGTGGCGCTCACAAGCATGGAGGGAAGTTGAAAAATCCAGCCTGTTCCGAAACTCAAGCAGGCCACACCATGTGAATTTTGAAGGTTATAGGCACAATGTACATGGTTTCCATTCATGTGGCCCATCTGGATTTTCTTATGGGCTGATACATTGTATGTATGGTGTATGTAAGAGTCCTCACTTGATGGACAGTGGATTTCAAATATAAAAAATGGTGGACATGACGGAGCTTGTATGTTTTCTGCACAGCCTAAATGAGGTGTTCATGGGGTATTGTTGGAATAAATCAAAATAATAACGTTGCTTCGCCATTTTCCTTAACAGCCTGGGTAGATGGTATTATTTAGTAGATTTAGGGAGTGGGCTGGAACAAAAATAAATAAATAAATAAATAGGAAGAGGCGGGTCCATCCCAGAAACCAGACTAAGAGGGCATTTGGTCTTTATCCCAAAACAAAACATTCAAGGACTCGATAGATGTAAACAAAAAAAAATTATTCACTGATCAACTAAAAACTGCCATTGTTAGCAACATTAAATTGTTGTAGAAAATTCTCCCAAACCAGTAAAAGTTCCTGAGGAAGCATTCTAAAAAATAAGCTGCATACCATTAGTGCCATTGAGAGGTCATCCCTTTTAACGTCAAGTTCATCATTTTTTGGCTGCATACAGCGGAAGAACAGATTCATACATCTGAACAATATGAAGTTGGGCACAAGAAGAGAAAATATTCACAGGACAAAAGAGTAAGTAAATCATAAAAGAACAAGCCAACAAGGACATACACTTGCCCCTAAACAATAGGAAGATAAAGTAACAGATATTCCAAGAAAGCAAATTGCTTTGAGTTGACAAACAATACTTATTCTCAATGAACAAAAACATGAAGAAGAGGATAGGAAGTCCAAATCTAACTAACACGTAATTTATAAGCCAACTTAGATAGTGCAAAGACCAAAAGAGAACCAGAAAAAGAGAAGCCCTTCCAACAATGCAATTTTAATTGTGCAGGATGTTTAGAATTACCACTAATACTTACATAGGTAAATATCCAAGTGCATGAACAATGATTTTAAGCAGAGTTCGATGTATCAATGGCATCAGCCAATGCTATCAGTATTGTGAGTCAGCATACAAAACAAGGGGTGTATCGCAAAAATACATTGTTGATGATATCTCACAATATCCAATTATCAGGAGTATATCAGCATGAGATGTGTTATAAATGCAACATATTCAAGCGAGATTCAAAAAAAAAAAACTTTTAAAAAAACTTTTAGAAAAAAAAAATTGCCCAATTTTTTGGGGAGAGTGTTTCAATGTGCTTTAACAATTCCGCTGGAGTTGTTTCACGTCAAAACATCAATTTGGAGGAGAAACACAATATGAGCGGATTCAGGCTGAAAACTCAAAGGTGAGCAACAAATTAGAAAGGATACAATAAAAATCCATATTTGTGCATGAGTTTTATGCATAGAAATGGATTCCAAACAAGAAATTTCAATTTTGAAAGCGTAAAACAGGAGAAATTGGGAAAATCCACTTTCACCCTTTGAAGTTGCAACTTGCAATGTCAGAGTGGAAATTGATTATATATAATAAATATGTAATAGAGAGATAATTATATGTTTATGTTATTAAAAATATTGATTATTATAAAATATATTGTCATCATCTAAGCCTTATCCCAATTAATTGGGGTCGGCTACATGAATCATGTTTTGCTATTCTAGTCTATCAAAGGCCAAACCTTCAGTTAGACCATAGGTCATCACGTCTTTTCTTACTACCTTCATCCACATCCTTTTGGGCATTCCCCTTGCCCATTTAGAGCCTTCGACTTGTACCAACTTACTCCTAACCCATGCAGTTCTTGGTCTCCGTTGCACGTGACAAAACCATCTAAGTCTACTTTCCCTTGTCTTATTACCAATTGGTACTACTCCTAAGTTCCCTCAAATGCATTCATTTCTAAGATATCCCTCCCAGTCTTGCCACTCATCCATCTCAATATCCTCATTTTGGCTACATTCATCCCAGGAACATGTTCATTAACTGCCAACATTTTGTCCCAGAAAGCATGGCTGGTTTTATAGCTATCCTATAAAATTACCCTTTCAAATTATAAAATATGTAATTAATTGAAATGATTTTAAAATATAAAAACTTAAAGAACCATATTGATTGCTATTTGATTGTGGAGAGGTGACCATGCCACCCAGGAACCAAGCTCATGTTCTAAACCAGGAGTTCACTCTTCGAACAGATTGCAAGTCAGTTAAAGGAGTCCTTGCCAAGGATGTTAAGGCCCTAGCTGCCACTCAGATCTTTGCACGTTGTAGGCAATGTTCTCCATATTCAACTGTGAAGCTGAACACATCAAGGGTGATTCGAACTCTCCCCCGAATTTTCTCACTAGGGAATTTCTTCAGGGTAGTGTCACTACATCAACTCTCTCCTCACCCCCCTGGGAGAAAGAAGACAGAGATAGAGAAAATTCATCCACTGACGACGAGAACTCGATCTAACCTCCACCGCCTGCCCTTGCACAGATCGACTCACAAGAAATGCAGCTAGCTCGCCAACCAACGGTTCAGGTTTGAGTTATGGGCTCAAGCCACGCCTACAATTCTGAATTCAATGAGGAATTGAGGACAAGTGGACATGCCCAAAATTCTGAATTCGATGAGGATTTGAGTACGGGCTAACCTCCAAAAATTTTGAAAAAAAAAAATATTTATTGCCAAAAAGCACATAACCTACGCAACATGTTCCTAACGCGCACGGAGGCTTTCCCGAATAGGGAAGCCCAAGTGTGCATACGAGTGAGTTGTATCCCGTATGGAGCTGGTTGGGGACTTGGTCGCCTATATGATATGGACTTTTGCTTCCAAAGGCAACCCTCTCGAGTTTCCGGCTCTTTCCGTCATTGAAGTAGCCTTTCGTCGCCCTACCTTAAGAAAGAAGTCACTACCCAAACCATAGTGCTCAGCCAGCAACACACGTCTGTGAGCAGGAGAGCTTAGTTAGTGTTTCTCACATCACAAGATAAAGCTAGCATACAATGAGGAAGTTATTGCATGGAGCATTGGGACCACAGACACTAGTGATGGACAAGGAAGCTCCAGTTCAATGTTGAATTGTGGATATAGCTCCGTCTATGGGATTACTAATGACTAGGACATCCATTCGCAGCCATCTGGCTATAGCTATGGTCATTAGTATGCCTATGGATATGAACAAGGGTATCATTATGGACATGTATCCATGATATGGATATGGTTATGGAGGTGTCAGCCACAGCCAGTGCCACTAGGAGCAATGGTGAGTGACGGTTCCAATGATTGCTCAGTATATGTTGATGGACATACTGGTGCACATTGCTGAGGATGTGTAACAACAATATGTTAAAGAGTAAATGGCTTGATATCATAACCTCATAAGTTGGGCATAGTAATGTAGCTTACATGGAGCAGCAGTATTGTAGCCACCCCTGGTACAGCAACAAGAGCCACTTGTAACTCCGTGCAAATTAAAGACAAGTTTTATATATATATATATATATATATATATATATATATATATATATATATATATATATATATATATATATATATATATATATATGTATGTATGTATTTTGTTGCATTGTTTATGTTTTATTAGTTGTATCATATGATACTTGAATGATCAGAACTCATTAGGGATAAAATCATAAAATTGCATCACTTGTCGTGGCTGACAATGCATAGTTGTGTCCCCTAAACAAAGAAACCTATTATACAAAGTTTACATAGTTTTTTTTTCTAATGATTTGAGTTCTAACTGTGAAATCGTGTATTTTTTAACATCTCTTAAAGTTTCACTGAAAAATTTACATTAAAACTATCCCCAACATTTCCCTCATATTGTGATACATTCTGTAATACATTTGATATCTGCCGATGTTCCCATGATATTTCCATATCCCAACGGTGTGATGCATGATGCAATAACAATACTTCAAGAACTGATTGTAAGGACTAAGTTCCTGTAACAAGGAGCACCTAGTTGACTACATCCAAAACAGTAACATTCACATCCACAAACGGTAAGGTAGCAGAGATACTTAAGGTGGTTTGATGTTGGAAGGGAAAACTTTCAAGAATATAATCAACGGAGTTGCTCCCCATCTTTACGCTCAATAATTATTGAAGTCCTGAGGTGTCTAATATAATTATAGAAGTTCGTAGATTTGGTTTTCACAGGAAAAAAATAAGCATTCATCATTGTTCTCAGAAAGTTATAGTATTAAAGAAAAACCATCAGCATAGTCATCGACAAGAAAAATGATGTTCAGCATCCATGATATGCACCCGTTGTACTAATCTGAAAGGAACAATAGACTTCCACCAGCAGGTTGCATCATACAACTAGAGACTATTAGAGAGTAGCCTATGAAATTTGAGATGAAAAATGCAGAGATAGCAGGTATCAAATTCATAAAATCATAGAAATACTAAATGAGCTCAATATAAGAATTGAGGTATACTACCCAACAAGCAGCAGTCCAAATGAATTAAAGATATTTTTAAAGGATAAAACTAAATGCTCCTCAGAAAATGCAAAAATTAAAGAACGGCATAGAGGATGCGCATAATGAGAATGTGTGCTCCTCTTAGTTCAGCTTACATGTGTGAAATAGATAGGAAAATAGCGGCCCAAAATGTCGAAAAGATCACCCGCATAACTTGCGATTGGACCAGATGGATCTGGGAATAGTCGCGCAAGAACTTCCACAAGATGAAAAGTAAGTGTTAAGCATTGAGGATCCTTTTCTTCATCAATTGCTTCACATGTCCCATAAACAAGGTCATCACCCTATAACGGAAGTAATGATTTGATAAACATCAGAAACTACAATTGTGCAACAATTTTTTTTCCAGAAAAAGGATGAACAAAAAATGCAAGAATCATTGAGTATTGGAATATCTTTTAGGAGGAACAAAATGAAAGAAAACTAAAAACACATTTTCACTGAAGAAGAAAATAAGGAAATATACCAATGCATAATTTAAATCTATTTTAGAATCTATGCATTATGTACAATATCAGTAAAAAAAAGTAATGTACAATCACTCAGTTGAAAGCTCAAATAGGAGGAGATCAAGATTGAAAATACTACCAGAGTTACCATAGCATCAGGGTAGAGATCTAAAAGGCAAGCAAGAAGTTCAAAACATAGCTGCAAGAAGATTACAAAAGGCAAATGTCAAGAAGCTACAAGTTGAACGGGAAAAAAATGTCTAGCAATACAGGCAGTGCATCACTATGTACTAAATGAGTTAATGTTCAAAAGATGTGTTTGAGAAACCCACCTTACGGTCATGCTGAGCTAAAGACTGCACCTGTAGATTCTGTAAATAAGACTTGGCAAGCATCCTTGCATCACTGCCTAAGACCATGCCAACATTACTCTTCCTCCTCACAAGTGCCAAGCAACCAATAAGTGCTCCACGTAAAGCTTGCCAATCTGCCTGGTGCAAATAAGAACATCACATAACTTATGAAGAAAACAAAAGATAAAGACATAATATAAATGAGCAACCAGATCAGCATCAACATGTAGTAGAAGATACAAATGGAGAGGACATAAAACATAAATACAATCAAGCAATAAATAACAAAGTGCTGTAACTATTAATATTTACTAAAAAACAGCAACCCCAAACTAACATTGGAACTCACCAGTCTTGACGTGAAAAAACCTATCAAGCTATGTATAGTAGCATTGTCAAGTGGCTTTGACATAAGACGTGTCAGAAGTTCTGCTAAAAGAAGGATACCTGAAATTGTAGCAAAATGGCAGATAGTGACACAACATAGAAACAGAATTGCAAGGCACATATTGCACTAAGGGAAGAAAAAGGAACCGATATATATATATATATATATATATATATATATATATATATATATATATATATAGTCATGCTCCCCTGCGCACCTTTGCACACGTGCCATGGGTGTCTAATCTGAACGGTCCATGTGATGCGGAATCCCATGAAACCCTATGTGACAAATTTTCACCCCGATCTAAAATTCTGGTGGGCCATAGCAAAGAGAAATGCAAATCAAGGGATAAAATGTTTTCATTTTTCATGGCCCATCAAAGTTTTAGATCAAAGTAAAAGTTGGACCCGGGGGTTTCACGAGGTGCTGCTTCACATGAACGGTTCAGATTTTGAATCCACATCACGTATGATGGGTTCTCAAAAAAGTTCGTACGTAGTACATACAAACTGATTCGCAGGTGAGCGTTTCCGTGTGTGTGTGTGTGTGTGTGTGTGTGTGTGTGTCTATATATATATATATATATATATATATATATATATATATATATATATATATATATATATATATATATATATATATATATAAGTAAGAAAGAAAGGAAGGAAAAAAGAGGCTAAAGGATGGTGAATGAAAAACTACCTACTTTGCATATGATCTCATCTATCAATTCAAAGTAGAAAACAAAGGCCAAAACAGCCCCATCAAACATCAATCTGAACCTTAGTCTTACGGTTCTCTGATCTCTTAACTAAGTTGTTAAAGGAAACTTGCATCCAGCACATTTAATTTCCAGTTCACGGATTTTTATAAGTGCCACCATAAGCAAATCCCAGTTCCAAGTTCATTTAAGCTATTGTTTGTTTAAATTTTGTGTGTACTTGAGGTAAATTGGTAGAATTGGTTTAGAGCTAAAAGACCAGAGCTAATGAAGCTTGTAGTTCAAGTTTTAAGCCCACATGCAGTACTTCATCTGGAAGCATACTTCTGGTTAGGGTTTGATCTTGGTCTCCAAGAGTTCACCTAGAAGTATCACATTATAATGTGATATACAAGTGGATACGAGAAATCCCTTAAAATAAAAAGGATTCTCGCAGTCAGGTTTACGTCATATATGATATGGAATTGCAAGAGAAGCATGAAGAAGAAGGCATGGGCCAAATCATAGTGGACCAAGTTGATTCAGATGATAAGCAAATATATGAAAATAAGGCCTGATTCTCCCCACCAACCATTTTGGGGCTTAGAGGATAAAAATGTTCCCTCTGAAACCTAGGACTGTCAATGAACTGGGCCTGGACCAAGAAAAGATTAAAATTTAGAATACGGATGGCCAGACTGGTTCAGAATCCTATCCCGTTTTGCAGACCAACTCTAACCCATTACATTGACAACATTTGAAATCAGTATACTGAGCAGATTACAGATCTAAATTCAAGAAGAGAGAGTTAAGTAACTTCTAATGCTGTTTATATCAGGTTCCCTTTCTTCTAAATTCATCTAAGCTTTTTCTTCTAATGCCAGTGAAAGTAAATGCAAAAATAATGTTCTGCAAGTTACAGGGGACATGGTTTGCCTCCAACTGCTGGCGTGTCCTAGTGAAAAGGCATCATTTGTGGCTGTCAGATAATGGCCCTGCAGTGAAAAGAAAAGATTTCCCTTTGTGAAATGATGTTTATGCCCTTTTCATTGTGGGGCCACATTTGACAGACATGCATGTGCTTTTTTAATGGGCCACATCAGGCTCCTGCAGCCCCCGGTTGCAGGCAATTCACATCCAGTTAGAGGGGATAAGGAAGAAGTTAGCAAGGAAGGCAACGATGCAGAAAGCAACAAACATGGCTCTTTCCAACACAATGCTTCAAAACTCAGCTGCAGGGTGTAACTCGCGAAGCATATACGGTTGCTATTTGTTGAGTTCTCAGACAAAACCAAATAGATGCACAGTTACTGATCCCAGAACCTATATCATGTATTTTTAGTTGTAAAGGCTTTACCTATAATCTAAAACATGGCTTTTTGTCAAATTTCATATTACAAATAAAACTTGTAATGTGTTTACAGGCCTTGTAAACCCTTTATAGGCAAATGCAGCTATCCAAACAGCCCCTGTAATCTGATTACTTGTAATCCCTTCACAACTTAAGGATTTTACAGGCATCCAACGACCCCTAAGTATCACCAATGTATCAATATTGCTAATGTATCACCAATATTTTCGCCCGTGTAAATTATGGGTGTCGCTTGTATCACCAATGTATCAACATCACCAATATTTTCGACTGCACAAATTCCGAGTGTCGCTTGTATCACCAGATTATTGACGATATTTCAATAATATCACCAATGCATCAATATCACTAAAAATTTGTTTATTTCCCATTTCAATATTTTATTTTTTTTGGCACATGGTTGTATGCAATGTTCAAATTACGAACAATAATATCGATCAAATTGAAATATTGTTGTTAACACAACATGCGTAATATCGAAACGATAGTCTTTTGTTTCCTCTCTAGTTGTCGACAATTTCTAAGCGAAATATTGTGTGTTGTCGATATTCTGAAATATTGAAGGATGTTTAGATGGAAGGTTGGATAGTTAGATGGATGGTTGGATTGGTTTCTTGCAACAACACATGCTTTTAGGCTCCCATTAGATGGAAACTTATTATGTATATACTCTTTTTGCAATTTTTTTATTCCAAAATATGCAAATATGTGTATTTTAGTATCCCTTGAAGTTTCACTGAAAAAATTCCACTATCTTCCCCATGTTCCCCATTGTTTCTCCGCATTTCCGGTTATCGACAATATTATCAACGATATCAATATTGTTTCCTTATCCCCAATCAATGAAACTTGTAGCAATACTGATACTTCGAGCACTGATTGTAACTATATATTTCAGAGAGTACTGTTCCTTATCATGCAGAAAGAAGATATAGTAATTTGTGAAGACATTCAAACTCATGACAACCAAGGCAACATTTGGATGCCCTATCGAATTACATTTCAATAATTAGCTCAATATATTGGAAATGACCCAATTGTAATACCTTCCCTATTGTTTATGACAAGCAGCCTTCAAATTGTGGAAACATCCCTTTCAAGTTTGACTAAAAAGTAAGATATATGCGTTTTGGAGCCTAATCCCTCAATATGAATACAAAGGATGGTAATTGCAATGTTGTCATTTTCAATTTACTGTGGTTTTTGCAATTTGATTCCATAGTGCATCCAAACAGGGCCTAAAAGAGCAAGACGTGATTAATATTAGTTTATAAGCTTCCATCTTTACCTACAAGATAAAGACCATTGCTACCATTCTTAGATGTCTAAATAAATTACATAAGCTATTTAAGGGCAGTTTTTTGTTCAAATCTCGGAAGTATTATCCCAGTAAAACCATATTCTGACAGGCTGTCGAAAACTGCCACATCATCACCACTTTGGCCTCATCCCCCCTTGGCTCTACGGCAAATATTTCTTCCTACAATAACATGGGGAAAAGAAAGATGGGTGGCAGCTCTCCAACAACACATCTGGATGTGTTTTTACCAGGAAAAACATCCCAGTATAAAACAAAGAGACCCTCAAAAATATATAATGTTAAGCCCATCGAAGATGATGGAAAAGGAATACCTCTTGCACGGAGGACATTATCTGAAGTCGTCAAATACATTTCCATTTCTCTAACCTAGGGGGGAAAAAAGATATGAGAATTAAATAAATAAAAATTAGTACAAGGAGATGAAATTCATCACATGCAAAAAGAAAAATATGACGAAAACTCACCAATTCTTCAATCATTAAGGTGTCATTCTTCACAAGTGCAGTAATCACATCAAGGCTTGCATCCTGTAACATAATAAATCATATAGAAGAAAAAAAAAATGAGAGGAAATTCGGGGCGGGGGTCGTTTGGCAACCTAGAAGTTGACCCATTTGGAATTGGATCCCAAATCCAAGGCTGATTCTTAAATTTGGCCGGAATTCAATTCATGATTTTTAGCTCATTAATGATTCCCAGTGAAAAGCTGGCTTGCAAATCTTGGGGATTAAACTACTCCCCAATGGCCATATTTTGAAACTAACTATGAGAAGGGAGAGATACCGATCAGGTAGCTCCTTGCCAGATCTCTGCGATTGGAGCCTTACCTGATCTCCTTCTTGGTGACGAATCAGACAATTGCTTGCTCGAATTAATGGTGGGTTTGGAAAAAGTTGGGTTCAGGTTTTGCATTTTCTTGTTGATGGAGTTGTGTTTGGGTTTGATGGATGCAAGTTGGTGGGTATTTACACTCCCAACTTTCTTTACTAACTACCTTTGCGGCAAGTTTGACGCTAACATGCTTCAATCAAGGTCACTCTAGTGTCCGCAGTGTGATCAATGGTGTCATTGTCGAACCATGGCCCCACTTGCAGGAAATGAAAACTTGAGCATTGTATAATACAACTAAAAACTACTGGCCTGAGTATAATTTTTTTGGGAAGTAGGAGCCTAGGACCGTGGATGCCGGGAGAGATTGTGGTGAGCTAGTGGCAATTAGGGCCACAACTTGAATGGGTCGGGCTGATGCTCAACCTGAGACCAACTCATGATCAAGTTGGGTCAACCCGTGGCAGACCCAATTCAAGTCCAATCCAGTGTACCATATCTTCAGCCCTAACCGTTCTCAAGTTGGGTTATATTGAACCAGGTTGGTCAGATTAGGTCAAGTTGCAACTAGGGCAAGACTCCTATATTAGTATAGTATCTTATATACATACATTAAACATAATAATTTATACTATTCATGTAATCTAAAGTCTGAGAGGGAATGGCGGCACAAGAATCATGCAGTTGACCCCAATTAGTTGGGATAAGGCGTAGATGATGATGACGATGACAACATAATCTGGAGTAGGGTTTGGGATGGGTCAAGTTGCCCGGGTCCTCAATCGAAGCTCAACCTAACCTGACATCAGATAGAAGTATTCCAACCGAGCCCAACACAACCTCCAACCCAACCCCAAGCGACCAGACCCAAATTTTGGGTTGGGCAATCGGGTCCAGGTTGAGCCTGACATAAGTTGTACCCCTAGCGGCAATTCAGCACTCACGTGCTGCCACGTCACCTGCGTGTAGGATCGAGACCAACCATTGGGTGAATGACCCTGTCCCAAAATAAGGCGAATCCAATCATTTGATGGTGAGCACATGTATGAGAAAATGGATGTTGGAGAAAACATGACCAACAATCCATATTATTCAACATAGAGTTGTAGACCATGTACAAGTGAACAGTCGGGATATTGCTTGGAAAAGTGGAGGGAACCTACCCCCACATAGGCACATATGTTAATATGGAGCATGTAATATCCTTGCATTCCATCTAGTTGGAAATAATGTTTATCATCTGCATAAAAATCAGAAAGTTTAGTACTCAAATGGGCCACAGGCCCACAGTGCACACATCTGGGGTTTTAGCTCAAATTATCAAATTAGTGGGCCCACTTTTCTAGACCACCTGATGTTTGAAATTGCCTTATTTTCAGGCCAAGGCTATCTGACAAAGGGCTCAGTCCAATGATTGTCCACATATTGCACACACGTCATGTTGGCATATTTGATACGATTTACCTCTTCAAAATCATTCTCCTGTGAATATACACAGTAGAATTCCTGACAATTCTATCCCAGCATCCAAACACATTTCGGGATTACACAGAATACAACTCCAGGTTACGAAACACGACTGACAGTGAGATTCTCAGGGATTCCAATCCGTGGAATTGGATTCTCAAGTAATTCTCAAATTCCAGGTTGCCAAACGACCCCTTAGCAGAAAGGAGCTCAAATTAAGAAGGGAGAAAAGAGAGAAACATAAGAAAAGGAATCAGAAATGGATGGATTGAGAAACCTAACTTCTAGGTGCGATCGAGACTGTCGAAAGAAGAGATTTTTCCCTAAGAGAGTGGAAGAGAGAGAGAGAGAGAGAGAGAGAGAGAGAGAGATGAACCTGCTGATTGGACGGGCGAGACGAATCGACGAAGGTTTCTACGTGCAGAATCCAAGAGCTGAGGTTCGCCATTTTCAGAACAAGGGAAAGCGAGGGTTTTTGCGCAGAGCGAGGGTTTTTGATGCCGCGAAAAGCAGGTATTTAAAAGGTGAGATTTCTTACGGAGAATCTTTGAAACTCTTGCAATGTGGTGGATGATACGCAAAGCACTTTAAATTACATAGAACCTGCTGATGCGACTTATTGGGAACTCAAATTAAATCGTCCAAATCATGGCCACCGGTTTAGATGAACTCAAAATTAAGCTTATTTGATTATCTGCCATCCGATTAGCGGACATTTATTGGACAGTTAAAAATGAAAAATACATTGCAATCCTATTTCAACAGGCAAGTGGTCACACATCAAAGGTTACCATTGTTCAACCAATTTGATTTTGGGGCTATGACTTAAATATCTTCAGCTCGTGAGTGAAGCTGGCAGAGAAATTAGAGTGAGAGTGTGATTGATCCAGGTTGGATCCCTGGTTATCCAGCTGAGTTATATGAAGCGGCAGTCACTGGCTGTGATGGGTCATTTGAAAATCGTTCCAGTTTGAAACTCTCCGCGCCCACACCTAGCTTTAAGCATGATTTTACAATTTTCATCTGGCAAGAGCACATAAGTTTTAGAATGGTGTGATGTTCAGTTTCAAGAACAAACATTAGGCGGTGCAACTGCTACGTGGTGTGGATAACCACAGGGAGTGTTTAATAATCTCTTTGGTGGAGCTGTAATGAGCATGGTTATAACACTTGTTTGAGTCGATAGCTGCTCGGACTTAAAAGAGGATAATCAGGTTTAATACCAGGAATCAGGATTTCGGGGAGGTGACTTGGACAGATTCGTCCAAGTCATGTTGGATGCAATGTAGTATGAAAGCGTTAGGGTAGATTCGTCTCCATGAATAGGGGCAATAGATGGATAGAGTGAATATAACCAAGATAACTTGGTGGATACCACTAAATTGTAGAGATGATTTGGGCCAACTGGTCCAAATTGACTTGACTCCGCGTTGAACCAGTCAAAGACATTAAGCCTTTTAACCATGGTACTGAACATGGCTGGGCTGGGCTGGGCTGGGTTTAGGCTCCACTCAAGCCTGACCTCATCTCAAGGGGAACCAACCTATAATCCCACCCAACCCGAATTCCAAGCGGATGTCCTCAACCTGGCCCAGCCTTAATTCTCCCTTGCCCCAGCCTAAGCTCACCCACCCTAACTCAAATACAAGTTTAATTATTCCAAATGAGACCTAAACCAACAAGAATTTAGTCAACTTGAACCCAGGTTGGTGCTTCCCAACCTTAATCCGACCAGAGGACCTTAACAAACTAGGGTTGAAAGCTGGGTGGGTTCAACTTGACCAACCTGACATTAGGTTGGGATCGTGCATGATGTATTAGGTTTGATCTTGGGCTTGGGCTATACAAACACCAACTTAGATAAAACTTAATCCGAGCTTAGGTTGAGGTCTTAAGTTGCAAAACCTAACTTAAACTTGATTGATGTATAAGTTACTTACAAATTATAGTTGAGTGTGGAACATTTGTATTGAAGGCACATGAAATACAAATACCATCAAATCCCATTGGTTCACATAATTTTTGATTACTTAAGCTATAACAAGATATACCAAATTTCTCTCTCCCAAAAAAATTGCATGTTACACAACATAACTTTTAAAGGAGTAGTCTTATATTTTAACTTGTTTGTTTGAAAAAAAAAGGTTATTTACAATAAATAATAACATGTGTTGGGGAAAAATGTGTTAAGCTCGGAGACTCGGATAAGAGTAGGTCGGCTTTTCTGACACTGCCTGCAGAATCCAAGACAACACCGACGGAACAGAGGATAGGACAGGAGGCGTAAGCAAGGACGATTAAAGTCGCTCTGTCAGAGTGATAACCTCGTCTGCATGAGCCCACTAAAGGCCGAGCCTATTAAAGCCACTCAGCCGACAGAACAAGACCGACTCAAGGAGTTGGTTCTGTCGATCACGGAGCAAGGAATGACCGATAGAAACTGAGATTATTCCGTCCGTGGAAAGGCCGGGAACCTGTCCTCCTGCGTCATCCGAGACTCCCCCAGAGTCGGTCACGACCTGGCCGAGACTCCCCCAGAGTCGGTCACGACCTGGCCGAGACGGCGAGTGGCGGAGCGAGAACAGATGTTGGTTTACGGAAATCTAGGGATACGGGTAGCGAATCCCGAGATTCTCGGGATTCAGATCAATCCGTGGAATGGGGTAAGTTTCCGAATAATCAGGAGAAGAATCCTCTGAGGATAAGGGTTGGCAAACTATATAAATCTCTAAGCTTGGGACAGAAGAAGGTACGCAATACTAACTGAGACAAGCTCTTGGCTATTGATCGGATAACTGACTTAAGCATCGGAGGTTCTCCGGCTCTAGCCAGGGTTCCCTTGACATCGTTGTTCGTGCAGGTGAAGGAGGGTCCGCCTTAAGGAAGCCATTCCATAAGAACACAGCAACGGTTTGGCACCGTCTGTGGAAAACGGACAAAAAGCCGTTTTCTCCAATTATTCGAATGGCAAGAACCAGAAGGACGGACCCAGATGAAGCGGGGGAGGCCGCTGCTAGCACAGCTCAGGGAGCTCCCCTGACAGCACCGCTTGCGACTACAAGCCAGCCTAATCAAGGGAACGCACACCTTGATCGCGAGGTTCAAGAAATGCGTTCCGAGATGGCTGCCATGAAACACATGCTGGAACAACTGTGTAACCAGCAGATGCAGCGCCAGGAGTCGGCACAAGTTCTTCCACCAGCGTCTATAGCCCAGCCTGTCGCGCCACAGTCGCCCAGACGACCGAGTCAGCCTCGAAAACCAAGTCACCCGGCGCCTGCCCGTTCAGTAACAGACATTTTGTCTCCCTCTGATCTGAGGCATAGAATAGATCAGAGGAGGCGAAGTCGGCTACCTGCAGACGCTGAAGAAACGGCAGAGAGCGCCGAATCCTGGAAGGCTGATATACAGGACTTCAAGAACGAGGTCCGAGAGAAGATGGAAAAGGAGATGGCGGATATAAAGCACGGTCGGAACTCAGATCCGACCAAATATGAAGAAAAAGCTTCTCCGTTTGTGGACGAGGTAATGCGGCCTCGGTTGCCGGAAATGTTCCACTTACCCCAGATAACTCCTTTCTCCGGAAAGACTGATCCAACAGAACATCTTGAATGCTTCAGAACTTACATGAAATTGCACGACGCCTCGGACGCTGTTATGTGTCGAGCGTTCTCTCTGACCTTAACCGACGTAGCCCGACTTTGGTTTAAGCAATTGAAACCCAGGTCGATTAAGTCGTTCGCCAAACTCAGTGACGCCTTCCTCAGCAATTTCATCGGCGGAAAGAAGAAATTGAAGCCTCCCGCGCATCTGAACAATATAGTTCAGAGGGAATGAGAACTACTAAAAGACTACATTAAACGCTTCAATTTCGAGTCTCTATAAGTTCGAAAGCATTCTGAGGAGACGGCTCTCAACGCTCTCATGCAGGGGGTTAGAGACAAGCCTTTTTTGGCGTCACTGGACAAAAACCCGCCCAATACTCTAGGCGAGTTTATAGTTCGGTCGGACAAATATGCCGATGCGGAAGAGACGCGACTCCTCAGAGAAAAGATCCAGAACACAAAACCATCGGCAAAAGAGTCAGCTAAAAAAGAAGCCGACTCAGCCGGAGGGAAAAAGCGAAAAGACGACCGGGGGTGAGATGACAGCAGGCCAGAAAAGTGACCAGACAGAAGATTCTCTACATACACCCCCCTAAACAAATCTCCTGAACAAGTGTTAATGAAGATCAAGACCGAAGACTTCGTCAACTGGCCCCGAAAAATGCGAGAAAATTCGGATCGTCGGAACAAGAACAAATATTGTCACTACCATCGTGACCATGGTCACAACACAAGTGATTGTTATCACTTAAAGGAAGAGATTGAGCGGCTGATTAAAGAGGGCCGACTAAGAGAACATACAGTAGGGACCGACATCTCAGCAGGACCGAGTGAAGAGCGGCCCCAAGAAGAAATCCGAACGATCGTCGGGGGTCATCAAGGCGATGGGGACTCAAATAACACCCGAAGAAACCACGCTAGAAGCCTCGATCGCCCAGAGTCCGAGGTTCTTCTGCTGTCTCGGCCTCCCAAGGAAAAGAAACGAGAGAAATATTGTATCTCGTTCACTGAAGAAGATGCTCGAGGCATTCATCATCCTCATGATGATGCGCTCGTGGTCACCCTTACCATCGCAAATAGAAAAGTATTCCGGATACTAGTGGATACAGGATCATCAGCGGACGTCCTATTCACTCAAGCATTCGACAAAATGGGCATAGGTCGGTCGGTACTACGGCCTATCCGAACCCCGCTCATCGGGTTCTCGGGTAGACAAGTACTTCCAGAGGGAATCGTCTCACTGCCACTTACCGCCGGAACCGCGCCTCATCAAAGGACCACGATGGTCGACTTCCTGGTCGTGGACCAACCGTCGGTGTATAACGCCATACTTGGCTGACCGTCTCTAAGCCTCCTTCAAACTGTGATGTCTACCTACCACCTCTCCATGAAATTTTCGACTGAGTCGGGAGTAGGGATAGTGAAAGGAGATCAGCAAGATTCTCGGAAGTGCTATGCCACCGTGGTCAAGGCCCCGACTGAGGTTTCGATGATTGAATCGCTTGACCCCTGTATCGGATCTCACGAGCGGGAGGAGCCGATGGAAGAACTCATCTCAGTGCCATTAATCGAGACAAACGTTTCGAAAGTAGTCCGAATCGGATCATCTTTGAGCCCGTCTCTTAAGGAACGGATGATCGCCTTGCTTCGACGGTATGCCGATATCTTCGCTTGGAGTCATGAAGACATGCCTGAGATCGATCCCTCGGTCATAACACACCGACTCAACATCGACCCAACCTACAGACCCATCCGATAGAAGCGTCATCCTCTCGGCCCGGAAAGGTACGCTATCATTGGAGAGGAAGTCGGCAAGCTTCTTAAAGTCAAATTCATCGAAGAGATATACTATCCGGAATGGATAGCCAATTTCGTACTCGTAAAGAAAGCCAATGGGAAGTGGCGACTATGTATAGACTATATGGATCTAAACAAAGCCTGCCCCAAGGATAGCTTCCCTCTTCCTCGCATTGATCAGCTGGTTGATAGTACCGCGGGTCATGAACTACTAAGTTTTATGGATGCCTATTCAGGCTATAATCAAATTGTAATGCACGAGAATGATAAATCAAAAATCACCTTTGCCACTGACAAAGGCCTTTACTGTTACCGAGTGATGCCGTTTGGATTAAAGAATGCCGAAGCAACGTATCAGTGGTTAGTGAACAAAATGTTCGCTCGGCAAATAGGCCGAACGATGGAAGTTTATATTAACGATATGCTCGTCAAAAGTAAACGAGCAGCCGACCATGAGGACTTAGAAGAAATGTTCTTGACTCTGCGTAAATATAAAATGAAGCTGAATCCTAGCAAGTGCGCATTTGGCGTAAGCTCGGAAAAATTCCTCGGTTTCCTAGTTAGTCAGCGAGGAATCGAAGCGAATCCCGAGAAAATCAAAGCCTTACTCGAAATGGAATCTCTTAAAACAATCAAAGATATTCAAAGGTTGACAGGAAGAGTGGCCGCGCTCAATCGTTTCCTTTCCCGAGCCACAGACAAGTGTCTCCTGTTCTTCAAGCAATTGAAGGGACGACAGACGATGGAGTGGACGAACGAATTTGAGAAGGCATTTCAAGATCTGAAGGTTTACCTCGGATCCCCACCGCTGCTATCTAAGCTCGAGCCTGGTGAAGCGTTGTTATTATATTTGGCCGTGTCTGAAGCCGCAGTAAACTCGGCTTTAATACAAGAGAGTCAAGGGAAGCAGCTGCCAGTCTACTACGTCAGCAAAGCCTTGCAACCAGCAGAGACGAGGTACCCTCAGCTCGAGAAAGTAGCCTTCACTCTGGTAGTTTCATCACGACGCCTTCGGCCATACTTTCAGGCCCACACCATTGTCGATGTGACCAACTTACCACTCCATCAGATTCTCCAAAAGCCGGAAGCTTCCGGCCGACTTACAAAGTGGGTAGTCGAATTAAGCGAATTTGACATACATTACAAGCCCAGGACAACCTTAAAAGGACAGGCCGTCGTCGACTTCCTTGTCGAAGTAGTTCCTAATCGTGACAATATGCCTGAGTCAGAGGGAATTATTGTACCTGAGGCATCTTCCTCTCTCGGACCGATACCCTGGAAGCTATTTGTCGACGGATCATCCAACTCGAAGGCAAGCCGGGCAGGGGTAGTGTTAGAAACTCCCGACCAAACCTGTATGCAATATGCCTTGCGACTCGGCTTTCAAGCGTCCAACAATACAGCAGAATACGAAACCTTATTGTTAGGCCTTAGACTCGCCGCGAGTCTGGGCGTGACCCATTTGAACGTTTTCAGCGACTCACAATTAGTTGTTAACCAAGTTTCCGGTGTTTATCAAACCCGGAAAGAGCAACTGAAGGCGTATATGGAAAAGGCTAAAGAATTGATCGGCGGATTCCAGAAATGTGAAGTAATTCGAATACCCAGAACCGACAATGCCAAAACTGACTTGTTAGCAAAGCTTGCCTCAGCAGACGAGAAAGACATACCTCGGTCGGTTCCGATTGAATATGTCCTTAAACCAAGCATGAATGAGCCGACAGTCTCGGCCCTATTTCCCATCAATCCAGCGACTGCTTGGTTTGACCCAATCGTCCGCTACCTCAACGATGGTGAACTGCCAGAAGACCGCGCCGAGGCACGGCGGTTAAAAGTTCGAGCCTCGCGCTACACCATCTTGAATGGGATTCTGTATAAAAAAGGCTTTCATGCTCCTCTACTAAGGTGCGTCGACTCCTAAGAAGCCGACTATATCTTACGGGAGATATACGAAGGGATATGTGGAAACCATTCAGGAGGACGCTCGCTCGCCAACAAAGTGTTGCGGCAGGGGTATTACTGGCCGACTATACAGCATGACTCCAAACGATTAGTCCAGAGATGCGACAAGTGTCAGCGGTTCGCAGTAATCCCGAGATAACCCCCCGAGGAGCTGACTCCGATGTCGGGACCATGGCCCTTTGCGCAGTGGGGGATCGACATAATCGGGCCCTTTCCATTGGGGAAGGGTCAGACTAAATTTGCCATGGTTGCGGTGGACTACTTCACGAAGTGGGCTGAAGCAGAACCATTGGTGAAAATTACCGAGCAAAGGATCACGAGTTTCGGTTGGAAGAATATCATCTGTCGGTTCGGGATACCTCGGACAATCGTTACAGACAATGGAAGGCAGTTCGATAACAAACAATTCCGGAAGATGTGCAGTACCTCGGGATTCGAAACGTGTACGCCTCGCCTCATCACCCTCAGACGAACGGACAGGTCGAGGCGGTCAACAAAATTATAAAGCAGCATCTCCGGACGAGACTCGACGAAGCAAAGGGATCGTGGGCCGAAGAACTTTCGAATATACTGTGGGCCTATCGGACCACAGCACGGACTGCCACGGGAGAAATCCCCTTTTTCCCTATGTTACGGTGAGGAAGCAGTCGCACCGGTTGAGATCGATATTAGTTCAGCCCGAGTCAACTTATATAGTGGACAAGAGAATGGTGAACTCCTCTCATTCGCGCTTAATTCGTTGGAAGAAAGAAGAGAAAGTGCTCGATTGAGGATGATGGCCCGACAAAGACAGGTGTCTCAGTTTTACAATCGCCGAGTTAAAGTCAGACGATTCCGAGCCGGGGATATGGTCCTCCGAAAGACCTTCCCAAACACTAAGAAAATTGAGTCGGGTACACTAAGGCCAAATTGGGAAGGCCCCTACGTCGTCTCACGCACCATCCGACCGGGAACCTACCGGTTGGAAGACCTAAATGGGCAGCTGTTGCCTCATCCTTGGAACGCCGAGCATCTCAAGACTTATTACCCGTAAGATAGAATAGAAAGCGCTGTAATTGAAGTTGACTCAATAAAAGTTCTATTTCGTACAAGTACCCAATGTCGGGTCACTAATAAAAAAAAAAAAAAAAAATCACAAAAAGAAAAGTACATTATCCGACTGTCCCATTCAGTCGGAATTCGTCTCCTATGTGGCGCCCGAATGACCGACCTCGTCAGCAGCGGCATCTCCTTCGGTGGCTTCGCCCTCAGTAGCCTCGGCGGTCGGACTGTCAACTTCGAAGGCGGAGAGGTCGAGATCAGGAAAGGCCGCCCTCATCTCCAAGACGCAGGCCTTGTAACCACCTTGATAAAGATGGTCCCTCTACTCTTCAAACGCGAAAGATTAGAGGAAGGCGTCTACGGCTCGCTCTCGCTCCTCTTTAGCTCGGCGCGTCTCTTCTTGAGCTTCCTAAACGAGGTCGGCGGCCTCGACCTTCGCGCGAGCAAGAGCACCCCCGCACTCGCCGTGAACTTGAAGAAGGCGCCGCTCCCTCTTCTTGGCCTCCTAAAGGAGCGAAGTCAGACAAGCATTGTCGGCCTTAACTCCTTCGAGAGTTGTACGGGCGTCCGCGGCCAGCTTCCGAGCGATAAAGAGATCGCCAGTCATGATGCCAATCCGGCTCTCAGCGATCTCTCTACGGCCCTCAGCCTCGGCAGCGACTCTCCTCGCAGTCTCTGCCTCGGATGCGAGTTTCTGGGAGGCAGTCAGCTTCGAGCTTGCTTTGACAAAGCAAGGTGCCAGCTGCGATAAAGAGACAGTGAGCTATGCTGTAAAACTTAGCTAGGGACGACACAGGATTAAAGAAAAATTTACCTCAAAAAGCAACCTCGCTGCATGCCCGAGGGTCTGGGCCGTGGGAGCGTTGTAATAACTGGCAAAGTCTCTTTCGTCCCTGTGGGCAAGCGCCCAAGGAACCATCCCCACAATGATCTTCATGAAGGGGGACTCCTGTTGAGTCATCTCCCTTCTCGTGGATTCTTCGCGCGGGGCCTCCCTCGGCCCTGGGACCTCCTCAGCAACAAGCCCCGACTCGAGTGCCGCCTGAGTCATTGGAGGAGTTGGCTCCGCTTCCTCGGCCCTCTCATCAGGGTAGGAAAGGACGACCACTTGGGGAGCAGCAGGTGCAGCAGCAGGTGAAACGACCGTTTCCTTACCCTTGCCCGTGCTCTTCTGCTGCTTCAAGGGCCGAGACCCGGACAACTGAGCCGATCTCGGGGGGGGCTTCACTTTGGAAAGTGGCTTCAAGGCGGGGCGAGATTCGGCCATGCTCTCAGGCGCAGGCCTCAGAATGGGGCGAGCCTCGGGAAGGTCTGCAAGGACGAGTAAAAAGAATGAGGGAGCGAACAGGAAACCAAAAGGACAAAGAAAAGGAGGACGAGCTACCTGAGACGAACGAGTTTAAACCTGCAAGGTGGAGGCGCTCAGGTTGCAGAAGCAACTTCCAAGATCGCTCTGCCGCACTTAGCTTCCTCAGCTCCCTTATCCGAGTCAGAGCCCCGGAATCGAGCTTCCATCTCCTCTTCAAAATATCTGCAAGACATTGTGGAGTCAGGATTAGCGGAAGAGGATATAAAAACAAAGAGTAAGAAAAGGAAAGATCATCGGGCCGAGTCACCGAGTCACCTGCTCTACGGAACGTACGGGATACTTGAGGCTCGTACGGCCACGTGTCGGCCGACTCCCATCGACCGCACGCCCAGAACCACTTTTCCTTCCAGAACTTGTTCGAAGTAGGTGGGTGGGTTATTAAAGACCCCCCTTTGCCTCTCCACGCGCTCAGAAAGTAGAGGCCAGAGAAGTTTGGGTTTGGTCGGACTTGGTACAGATAGAGGAACTCGTCGACCGTGAGGGAAGGTTGCTCTAACTTGGACCAGAGCACGGCACACCCGAACAAATTCCTCCACGCATTCGAAACAATTTGACCGGGAGCTATTTTGACTCGGGATAGAAAGTCACGAGCAATGGGCTGGAGTGGCAAACGCAAGCCGCACTGCATCGCGACTTGAAAAATTGCGACCATCCCTGCAGGGGGATGGTCGGGCAAATCACTGGGACAAGGGAGATGGAGGACGACCGAGTCAGGGACATGGTATCCAGCCCTGATACGGTTTAAGTCGGATTCATTTAGAATGGAGGCGACGAGACCGCTGGGCTCGTCTTCTTCCCCTTTTGAAGACGACCCAAAGGCTTTCGCAGTTTGGTTCACAGGGTATGGAATGGCCGCTCCTTCGTCCGTAATTAAGTCATCCTCTCCATCCTCGTCCTCCATCTGATCCACCCAAGGGTTAGGTCTCCCTGGACGAGTCACCAGAGACGTCCCACCACTGGATGGACCGGTCTGGGCAGGACGCCCAGCCGATGAGTCACCGGATTCTCTGACAAGCCAGAATGCGGCGTCAGCACTGACGGCAAACTCCGTCAACCGTGAAGGTGGTTCCGTAACGTCCCAAAGATGTTGGGACACGCCCTCATATACGGACATTTCCTCCCGAGGGCTTTGAGAGCCGTGTGCGGCCATTAAAGCTGATAAAAGAAGGAGGAAAGGACTCACCAAAGAAATCGACGACGACTGCAAGGAAAGATTGACGGAGAAAGAGGCGACAGCGGAGGAGGAGAAGAAGAAGAGGCGAAAATGCACTCGGGGTCGGACACAGGCGGGAGGAAGAAGGGCGAAAATAAAATTCGCATTATCCTCCCGCCCGACTCTTTTATAGCCGCGCCACGTGGCAGGTCAATTATGGCAAAAGTGAATCGACATTCGCTTCGGCTCCCCCGTTCGACGCGTGGCAACCGCTGACTGACTGCGGTGAAATCATGGCCACGCGTCCGCTTTTCATACGCGGACGGAACGAATTGACGGCTGGTCGCACGTGCGACCTTGGGAGGCGCAACGTTGTACGCTAGAGACGACTCAAAGAGCATTAAATGCCTCATCATTGTCTCGGATGCTAATACGAACCGACCGAGAAAATCGTACTCCTTGGTGCCTTAGACGACACAAGGAGTAAGGGGGGCTCACTGTTGGGAAAAAATGTGTTAAGCTCGGAGACTCGGATAAGAGTAGGTCGGCTTTGCTGACACTGCCTGCAGAATCCGAGACAACACCGACGGAACAGAGGATAGGCCAGGAGGCATAAGCAAGGACGATTAAAGTCGCTCTGTCAGAGTGATAACCTCGCCTGCATGAGCCCACTAAAGGCCGAGCCTGTTAAAACCACTCAGCCGACAGAACAAGACCGACTCAAGGAGTTGGTTCTGTCGGTCACGGAGCAAGGAATGACCGATAGAAACTGAGATTATTCCGTCCGTGGAAAGGCCGGGAACCCGTCCTCCTGCGTCGGCCGAGACTCCCCCAGAGTCAGTCACGACCTGGCCGAGACAGCGAGTGGCGGAGCGAGAACAGATGCTGTTCTACGGAAATCTAGGGATACGGGTATCGAATCCCGAGATTCTCGGGATTCAGAACAATCCGTGGAACGGGGTAAGTTTTCGAATAATCAGGAGAAGAATCCTCTGAGGATAAGGGTTGACAAACTGTATAAATCTCTAAGCTTGGGACAGAAGAAGGTACGCAGTACTAACTGAGACAATCTCTTGGCTATTGATCGGATAACTGACTTAAGCATCGGAGGTTCTCCGGCTCTAGCCAGGGTTCCCTTAACATCGTTGTTCGTGCAGGTGAAGGAGGGTTCGCCTTAAGGAAGCCATTCCATAAGAACACAGCAACAACATGCATAATTAATTAAATTATAAGTATATAAAAAAAAAGTGTATTAAATTATAATAGACTAACAAAATATCAGAAATATTAACATGTATTCACCTGATTGAGCTGCTTGAGTTGGGCTTGGTTTGAGAACTCCCAGTCTAAGGTTGAGTTAGGTTAGGTTGGAGTTGAGGCAGGTTGGGCTAGGGTTGAAGACCAACCGACTCAACCCGCCCGACTTTCAGCCCAATAGCAAACCGAGCCAGCGTCGCGCCGGGTCAATCGGACTCGGTTTGATCTGACCCACACCCAAGTTGCAGCCTTAGCAACGGGGCGTCGATCGATGGTTTAGTAGCACGCGGGTAAAAAAAAAAAAAAAAAAAAAAACCAGAAAAAGAAAAGAAAAGAAATACGGCTGTCCCGTTCCAACTCGAAAGAAGGCCACGCATTCGATGGCTGGATCTTTATATCAAGCAGATATTGGGCGGTTCTCCGTCCATGATGAGATCCATCGGACCAACCGTCTAGGCAAGCAAACCGTCGGCCCCACGTCAAACAAGAGGCGTTCCCTGTCCCGATTCAATGTACCCGGCAGGCCTCTTCATCTCCAGCTTCAAAACCACAGGCAAATCCAGTCAACCTGCAAAAATCTAGGGCACGAAAGTGAAAAAATGACTACGGCAGCAGAAGGGTTCATAGAGATCCGATTGCCAGAGCAGAAATCAGGGAGCGGATATGGTCTGTTTCCCACCGTCCTCTCTCCAAACCCATCTTTCGTTACCAATCTCTCTCGACTCACAGACTCCATAAAGAAGGAGAAGCCATGGCTGGAAGATGTGCTGCTTTCGAGCGGAGCTATCCTACTGAGGGATTTTCCCGTCCAAACCGCTTCTGATTTCAATGCAGTAGTCGAAGCCTTCGGTTACGAGGAGCTGCCCTACGTGGGAGGAGCCGCTCCTCGGACCAATGTCGTCGGTAGGGTTTTCACCGCCAACGAGTCACCGCCCGATCAAAAGATTCCGTTCCACCACGAAATGGCTCAGGTGATTTTCTTTTTTCCCGTGCCTTTTTCTGTCATGGAGAATTGAAGATGGAAGACGAACACGTGGGGTTAATGATGATTTGCAGGAAGAGATCCCATGGTTTATGTTGTTTGCAGATGACATAGTTTTGATTGACAAGATAGAGGAGGGTGTAAGCACAAACCTAGGTCTATGAAAGGGTGCTTTAGAACCTAAGGGGTCGTTTGGATGCCTGTAAGTTCTGTGTGTGGGAAGAGACTTACAAGCAAGTCAGGTGTTTGGGGGAGGAAATTCACCTGTAAGTCACTAACAAGATGTAAGTAACTGACTCACAAAACTGCCAAGAAATTTCTTGGAGCTGGGGTTGAGAAATCACTTCCCTCTAAGTGACTTACAGCGGAAAGTCACTTTCAGGTGAAAGTCACAAGTTCAAAACCTACAGGCATCCAAAAAACTCCAAAGGATTTAAAATTAATTGGACAAAACAGAGTACATTGAGTGCAATTTGAGTAACAATAGGAGTGAAAACAAGGAATTAGTTAAGATTACTGACTAAGAAGTTTCCCAAAATGACACTTTTGATACCTTGGGTCAATAATTCATGAGAGTGTGGAAGGATATTGTCCATAGAATTCAAGCTGGGTGGAAGAAATGAAGATCTGCCTTTGGAGTTTTATGTGATTGTGGTATGCCTCGCCAACTGGAAAGGAAAATTTATAGGATAGGTATAAGACCAGACATGCTTTATGGGACAAAATGTTGGGCCGTTAAGGAATACCTTGTTTATAGGATGAGTGTAGCTAACTGACATGATGATGTTGAGATAGGTGAGTGCCGAGATAAGGATAAATTAGAAATGAATGCATTAGAGGGAACATAGGAGTAGTACCAATAGGTTACAAGACAAGGGAAGTAGACTTAGATGGTCTGGTCTTTTTTTTTTTTTTTTTTGAAAGATAACTTTGCATTAAAAAAGGGAAAGAAACAAGAAAGGGAGAAGGGGCTGCTGAGATAGCAGCACCTAGGAAGCGTTGAGAAAACCAAGATCGACATTAGACCCATCCAAATGGGTAGCCCATTCAGCGATAAAACACTTAACAAAAGAGCACACTAAATGAGAGGGCTTAGACTCATTCCGAAAACAGCGATTGTTCCGTTCGATCCAAACAGCCCACCAAGTCCCGAGAATAGCCATACGCCATAGCCTAGAAAGAGGTTTGCGAAGCCGAACCCCATGCCAAGCCTTGAGAAGCGTGTTTACGTCTTTAGGGAAGCACCAATTAATTTTGAAGCATAAAAGGATGGCTGACCAAATGGAGCTGGCGAAGGAACAGTGGATGAATAAGTGATTTACGGACTCTTCAGCGGCCAAACAGCAAATGCACACAGTAGGAAGGATCATTCCTTTTTTCCTCAGGTTGTCCACGGTAAGGATGCGATTCTTCCCAGCCAGCCATCCGAAGACGTGAAGTTTTGTGGGGACTGTGTACTTCCAAATGAAATGAGGGTGTTGAACGGAGGAATCAATGGATTCACTGTCAGAGGGCGAGAGGTCCTTGAAGAAAGATTTAATCGAAAAGGCCGACGATTTGTCTACTTTCCATATAATGCAGTCCTGGCGGTCCTGATTGGGGGAAGCGATCTGAATATAGTCCATGAGATGTACGAATTCATCAATTTCCCAGTCCTCCAGATTTCTTCGGCATTGAATGTTCCAAACTATTGTGCCTGCTTGAATGGAATAGTTATCCGCAACAAAACTATTTTTGTTCTTCACCAAGCGACAGATACAGGGGAATTTTTCTAACCACATGTCGGCCTAAAATCTGATGCGGTCGCCTTTGCCAACTTCGAAACCAATCCTTTTGTACACCTCACGATGCATGCGCCAGATACCTTTCCAAATTGCAGAAGCCCTATATAGGGCGGACTCTCTAATCCACCAACCCCCTACAGAGCACCCATATTTTCCTTTAATAAGCTTGTTCCATAGATTATGGACGCCAGACCCATTTCCCTAAGAGAGCCTGGTTCATCAGTTTTAAATCTTTGATTCCAGCGCCACCATCTTTGATTTGCTGACAGGCCTGTCTCCATTGAATGAGATTGAATTTCTTTCTATCTTCCTTGCCCTGCCATAGAAAGTTGCGTCTGAGAGTATCGATGACATTAAGAACCTTAGAGGGACAACGAAATAGGGACATGATATAAGTGGGGAGGTTCGAAAGCGCTGCCTTAATCAAAGTCAGACAACCTACTATGGAGAGAAAACGGCTTTTCCACCCAGACAAGTGCTTGTGGAATCTTTGGATGATCTTCTCCCACTGATGAGGGCCTGGCACACCAATGCAAAGAGGGAGGCCAAGGAAATAAGTTGGAAAAAAACCCGGGGAACAACCCATGAAGTCAACGATGTCACTTATCTCCTGACTATCGACATTAATACCATAAATTTTGGACTTAGCCAAATTCACCTTCAGACCTGCAACTGCTTCAAAACACCTAATAGCGGTTCGAAGGTTGGCAACTGTTTCTGTTTTCGCTTCCGAAAAGATGAGCACGTCGTCCGTAAATTGCACATGAGATACCGGGTCGTGCATGCCTTTGATTGGGATTCCACGGAGGATACCTTCCATCTGCCCTTTGAGAATCATTGCCGATAAAGCCTCGCCGATAATGAGAAAGAGAAAGGGCGAGAGAGGATCACCTTGCCTTAGACCGCGTGAGCTTTTGAAGAAGCCTTTCGGCGATCCGTTCAACAGAATAGAGAAATGAGCCGAGCTGATGCATTCCCTTATCCATGTCCTCCATTTCTCCCCGAACCCCATACGCTTCATCAAATAAATGAGGAAGTCCCAATCTACATGGTCATAAGCCTTCTCCATATCCAGATTGCAGAAAATTAATTTGTTGGAGGACCAGTAGGCTGAGTCAAGGCATTCATTTGCAATAAGGGCTCCATCAATGATCTGTCTGCCGGGAATGAAAGCACATTGATTGGGGGCGATAACGGAACCGATAACTTTCTGAAGCCTATTAGCAAGCACTTTAGCGACGATTTTATACATGCTTCCAATAAGACTAATGGGCCTGAACTCCCTAAACTCCGCAGCTCCAGCAAACTTGGGAATCAATGCAATAAAAGTTGCCCCAATGTGTTTAGACAGTCCATGCAATAAAAGTTGCCCCAATGTGTTTAGATGGTCTGGTCTTGTGCATTGTAGACCAAGAACTTGGCTAGTTAGAAATGGTTAGTAGAAGTTGAAGGCTCTAAAGGGGCAAGGGAAGGCCCAAAAAGACATGGATGGAGATAATAAGAAAAGATTTGATAACCTATGGTCTGATTGAAGGTATGTCCCTTCATAGAGTGGCATGGCGGAACAATATTCATGTAGCTGACCCCAAATAATTGGGATAAGGCTCTAATGATGATGATGACGATGACGACGACGATGACGATGACTAGTACATGGGGACTATGCTTCATGGTTGGAATTTGGAACCATTCATTGAGTGGATCCCACTATGGATGGTCCATGGCACAGAAATCAGGCTGATTGGATGGATCAGCGAGTCCTACCACCATGGCCTGCAAAAGAATGGTGAGAACTGTAAAAGTCCTGTGGTTCATTTTTCTACTGGCTGAAATCCTTAAAAAGGGTGGTTTGTTTGGTCAAGTTCTGGCACTGTGGGCTATGGCTCATGAGATGAACGGTTCTGGTGGGCCTCTTGTATGATGGTGGGGCCTGTTGACTAATAAAACAATCATCTTGTTCATCCGGGGTCTTGAATACATGACTCAAGAGTTTTTGTTTCCTTTTTTTAAGGCTATGCTTGCATGTACTGTTGATTTGAACTGCAAAACTTTTTTTTTTTTTTTTTTGGTTACTGTTTGAAATTTCTCAGTTGGAGAGTGGGGTTTGGATTTAATTTGCAGATAAATGAGTGAATGTTTTGATCATTTTAGGGCTGTGATGTGGGTTTAATGAAACTAAGGGAACAAGAGCTATGTTTCCATGGTACATGTGGCATAAGCGCAGGCACTCACTGTACAAATCATGGGCCCTATTGCAGGGGCATGGCCCAAAAATGAACCTCAATTGCTTAACCATCTATTACATGTTTACATGGACTTTTAAGAAAAATGAAATATTCAGCAGTCCTAATTCAATGGCTGAATAGGAAGCTAAGATCATCCAATCAGTGTAATTTTTGCCCATGCGCCATCCACAATTGGGCCATTGATTTGGACAGTTTGGATTGATGTGTAAGCAACTAATGCAGGGGCATTTTCACAACGGGTTCAAGTGGGGTTGCTTGTGGGATGCAGGGGTACATTCGGGGTGGGCGGCCCATGTGAGGCGGGTGGCTCGTGTAAGGCGGTACCCATGTGATGTGGGGCCCTCGAGGAGGGTTCAGAGGTCCTAACTCATATGATGTGGGGCCTAGGCTATGAGATAAAGGGATTAATTCGCCATGCTCTCCCGGGCTATGAGATAAAGGGATTAATTTGCTATGCTCTATTAGTTTGAGCTTTTAGAGAAAATGGTTAATTGTCCTGCAACAAAGTAGTATTAGAGCAGGAGGTCTTGTGTTTGAGATTCCTCACCAGGTGTGATTAATGCAAGGGTATTTTCACACCCCAAGTGAGGTGGCTTGTGGGATGTAGGGGCACACTCGGGGTAGGTGGCCCGTGTGAGATAAATGGATTAATTCGCCATGCTCTATTAGTTCGAGCTTTTAGAGTAAGTGGTTAATTGTCCGCCCTGTTTGAGATAAATGGATTAATTCGCCATGCTCTATTAGTTCGAGCTTTTAGAGTAAGTGGTTAATTGTCTTGCATCAGCAACTATACCGTGGGTGTGGTGATACCACTCCATTACATGGCAGTGAACCTCGCGCCATGGTCTAATACTTCTTTTCTTAAACTACAACAATGATTTTTTATTTTTTTTTTCTTTTCTTTTTTCTAAAGAGAACAAAATTCATTAGAATGCTCACCCAAAGGTAAGAAAATAATATAACTCAGAACTAACACGACACAAAAGAAAAGTAATCAGCCTTAGCTGCCTTTACATGCGGAGCTTGGCCCTTAACAAGATCCAAACATATCGTAATTACCCGGTCCACTGTGGACCTTCCATTTCTAAAACACTCCTTATTCCTCTCTTTCTAGATTGCCTAGAGAGTTGCCATAATGATCAGCCTCCAAATGACTTCACTCGCCTTCCTGCCACCTCCATGCCATGCCTAGAGAAGAGCCTCCACAGATTCTGGCATGACCCAAGCCATGCGAAACTCAGCAAGGGAGTAGTCCCACACTTTCCGAACAATTGTGCAATGGATACATAAGTAGTTAATTCACTCTGCATTGTCCATGCACATCAAGCAAATATTTGGGAGTACAACAATGATTTTTCTTCTGGTCATTCTTTTTTTAAAGATGGTGAAGATGTGTTCAAAACAAGAGGGGGGGGGGGGGGGGGGGGGGGGAAGAGGAAGGATTGGGGAATGTTATAGGTTTCAGTTCTGTGGGGATGACTTTTCAATTCTTAGTGAGACACTGTAGAATTTATTGTATTTGGGTTTTCATTTTGTTAGGGAAATCTGGTGATAGCTTTTCAGTCAAGGGGCAACTTCTGCTTTCGATGATGTTTTTTTTTTTTTTTGTTTTCCACTCTGATTTGTCATTTTTTTTTTGCAATTACTGGAGGTGAATGAACTGGATTTAGATTTATGAGCAAAATGAAGTTTATGAAGGTCGTCTTTTCTTATGTTCTTTTGGACCTATGAAAAGAACTTCATACAGATTTCTTAAACCCACTAGAAAGAATTTTTCTTTAGATGTGACTCTTTGTTTGTTACTTCTTACAGGTTCCTGAATACCCAACCAAATTGTTTTTCTTTTGCGAAGAGGAGCCTGGAAGAGGGGGTGAAACTCCTATAGTTCTCAGCCATCTCATTTATGAAAGGATGAAGGAAAGGTTCCCAGAGTTTGTGGAAAAACTTGAGGAGCATGGTTTGATTTATACACGGGTTTTAGGGGCGGAAGATGACCCTTCTTCTCCTATTGGCCGTGGGTGGCAGTCAACGTTCTTAACCAAAGACAAAAGAACAGCTGAGGAAAGGTTTGGGATCTTATCCTTTTTACATGATTTTCTGGGAGATACTATATTTCAACTTGCAGTTTTATTTTCGGCATCATGGGATGCAATCCATGGTGTTATAACAGGTGGAATATGATATTTTCTGCAATAATTGTTAGTTCCGTGTTAATCATGGAGTGCTTTTGGAATTATTTTATCTGAAGATTTCACAAAATACTGATTTCTTCAAAAGAAAAAAAAAAAATGGATATCAGCTCTGTCTTTTTGATTTGAATGTAAATAATCTTTAGTGACATGAACCCAACTTTGACTTGATGAGGGCACAGTCCAGTTGACTAAAGTTGAATCTGGTTTTTGAAGCACTTGGTGACGAGTTTTGAGTACTCGGTTGATTTTTTCCTTTCCAGTCCTTTTATACACTATGATTGGATTAAGTCGGCTTTGAGCTTTTCAAGCACTTAATCAAGATGGTCTCTTCAGTGGTTTGCCCAGTATTTCATGCACTGATTTTTCAACACGATAAAACTGTCTCACCAAGTCTAGAATTTAATTGTGCAAATTTCTAGTGACAATCTTTTGTATTATTGGTCTTTGGTTTATTGACTTCTCAAATCATCAAATGTAATGTAGGGCTGCTCGACTGGGTACGAAAGTGGAATGGGTGGACGATGGGGTGAAAACAGTTATGGGCCCAATTCCAGCTATTAAATATGAGAAAACAAGGGGGCGCAAGATATGGTTCAATAGCATGGTGGCTGCTTATACTGGCTGGAAGGATAACCGCAATGATCCCGTTAAGGCAGTTACCTATGGGGATGGGATGCCATTGCCAGCTGATACTGTGTACGATTGCCTGAAAATCCTAGAAGAGGAAAGTGTTGCTATTCCTTGGAAGAAGGGTGACATCCTATTGCTTGACAATTTGGCTGTTCTTCACTCTCGGCGATCATTTGATCCTCCTCGCCGTATATTGGCTTCACTCTGCAAATAGCGGTGTGCTCTATTCTCCGATGTTTTACAGATAAGCTCCTGCTTATAAGATTATCTTCTCCAATACAGAGAAAAATGTCACTTGCCACGGTGTACATGGATGCACCCGTATATATATCTCCACTGGCTAGGATTGAAGCCATCATCTGAAGATGGCATTGATGCTATATTTGTAAGCTAAGCAGCTTGGGCACGATGGTTGGCCTTGGGACGGCAGCCTGTTCAATATATTACATGATTTGAAACTTTCTGTTGCTTAATCTGTAAGACATGATAATGTAAATACTGCACAAATTAGTGCACCTTACGATATTTAGAAGTTTGTTTCTTCTTCTACAATGTGATACATTAAAATATGCCTGCGTTGTTCTTCTGCAGCATGTTTATAATTACACAAAGTGAGAAGATTGTTTATTCACTAGAGGGAAAAAAAAAGAAGGCAAGTACAGAAGTTGTATGGGCAAATCTCCAGTCCCGCCATCCATTGCAGCAGGGTTGAATCCCTATGCACTAATTTCTGATGTGCATAGGGACCCCCCCAACCGCCAACGGATGGTGAGAGATTTGTGCAGTTGATAGGCTCAACGTTTCTTCTTCGCCGCATTCTTCACCATTGCCGAAGGGAGAGACTTTGCAGGATTGATGGCCTTTCTGAGCTTGAAAATGTTCCAAGCTGTGCCTGCAGCATGCCCTGCAGTGGCAAACACATCTTCCGTCACCTCCCCTGCACTCTCTCCAAACCTTCAATTCAGCAAAAGATAATTGTCAGTGAATCTTGGAGAAAAAGTTGTCAAATGACTAAAATCACCCAGATTCCTATCAAGGTTTTAAATATCAACATCTGAGGCAGTATTGGGACCCAAATTTCTGATGTGATACGGGCTGATACAGCCCCCTGTGGGGATGAGGGTTCTATGGGGCCACATTGTGCTGGATTAAAACCATGATGATCCGGATAGAGCTTGGTTTTGCAATCATTCATCTGCTGATGTGCACATGTGCACACTCATATTCGTATGCATAGATACATGAATATTCACACACACATGCGCACATAATATGACGGTTCACATGCAGCTATATTCACACATGCGCACATAATATGACGGCTCACATGCAGCTGTTTGGACCACACGCGTGCACACAATCACATGCATGCATGCACACTGGTCTTTACCTCTGGGAGACCATTCTTGTTGCTGCACCGGAGGTGGCAGCGTATGCTTCTTTTTCAGCAGCCTCCACTGCATCAATGACCTTATCTGCAGTTCCAGGACCAGGAACAAGAAAAATTAAGCTCTCTTTATAGCGTGTTCCCAAATGTTGATATGCTACTTGCATTCTGATAATAAAACATTTTATTAAAACTGAGATGGGTTTTCAGCAAGCTTGCACAGGGGGCAATGTTTACTTACCAATAGCATCCAATGAAGCTACCAGAACCTGCCCTGGGACCATGGCCAGAAATTCCTTGCCAGCTTTTGATTGGACCAGTGGTGCCGCCACTGATCCAGTGACTAAAATAACTCCATTAAGCAGGCTTTGGCTAATCTTGTGTGTCATTTTTGACAGTTTCCTCACCCTGAAAACACAGAAATGTGTTCACACTGCAGATATGGGGGCAGTGCTGTAGTACATGGTTTGAAGTACCTCACCGGCTGAAGAATAAGGGTGGAGAAAAAGAAGAAGCACCAGAATGCACAACCACGCCCCAATACATGGCATGTGATATATATAAGCAAAACTAGTTCTCATTTAAAAGGAAAATTTTGTTCTGGGTACTTGTATAAGTGGTTATAGTTACTATCTTCCAGGGACATTTGTTAATTTGTGAATGCTTCCTTGAGCCAATGAAATTTGGGCCACTAATCTAACTGTGATGTGCGCACAACCTCATGTGTGCACTCTGCCTACTTGGATGCATGACTTTCTGCCAGATTTCAATTTGGGATGCTGAATTTTGAAGTACTCTTTGAGCTGCAAGATGTCTGAACTTGCTTAGCTAGCTTCAGCTATTGGCCTCTCCAGGAAACGTCATTTTAGAATGCCCTCAAAACAGGCCTCTTCTGAGTGTTTGTAGGTATAGTTGTTATCTATTGTTTTGTTCAGGACCCTTTTTCTACTATTTTGTAATTTCTAATTTTGGTTGTTTTTCTTGTTATCATTGTAGTAAGGTTTTAATCATCAAAGTTTCCTAGCTGCAATAGGTTAGTGTTTAGAATCATTTAAATAATTTACTTTTATGATAAATGGTAGCTCTCTGATTTGTATATAACCGATTTAAGGTGATTAGGTAGTTGTTCCTACACGTAGCAAGCTTTTTGGATAACAAGCTTGCTTTGTCTGGAAATTTGTTGAAGCCACTCCAATGGAGGATCATTCTTCAAAAAAGGATATAAAGAGGTAGGTAAAAGAACAGGTTAATGTTCTTGTTAGTACCGTTTCAGGCCTTTCTGAGCTCCGTTTTTCTTTTCCCCAGCTTTGCTTTTGCTGATTTTACTACCCTCCGTGGTAGAGCTCCTGTTCCTCCCCTCCACAGCACCAGCTCGAACCATCTCTCCACCCTTTTGAACCTAATATTATTTTTCCACCAACACCATTAGTTTATGTTTTCCAAATAACAAATGGAATGCTAATTAAAAGACAGATTCATTAGCTTTACCCTGTGTTTGGTGGCACTAAATATCATGATATTTCGTGATTAATAAATCAGTCTAAACCAGGAAATTTCACGATTTCCAGTGCAACAAACGCACCCTTCAAGAAAATGCTTCGCATACTTTTGGTTTACTATCAAGGCAGAAATTTTGTCGGCTAAGTGTGTTTCAAAAGTGAGAGTGCCCGCATCTCCACCACTGGTAAATGGTGGGCAGATATCTTAGCAAAGATCTGAATGGGCTTTTGAAATCTCAAAATTTGACATGTTGGCTAGATTCCCTGTAGCCGACTTCGAATGGGACTATCCTTTTGGTGCAAAGGGTGCACTGAAGTAGTGCCATAATATCAATTTTCAGCTTTCAAGAGCTAATCCTTAACTAAATTCAGTACATCTTTGCAAACATGGAAGATGATTCTCAAATCCGCCTTGTGTTTTTTTTTTTTTTTTTTCATAGTGAAAACAAGTAATGAAAAATTCCATTTAGTTATTGTAGGTGCACCAGAGTTAGAGATTTTGGTTATGTCCAAGACTAGGATTCAACAGATACTATGAACGGTTTAAGATATAAGCCCCATCACTTGCAGATTTGGAAAACTAACACTACTGAGAAATCAATGGAAGGTCAATAGAAACCTCTAACCTTCTTTGTGTAAGCGTTGGTGCACTTGAAAATCCCCTTAACAATCTCACCTGTCCCTCCCGCAATCGCCTTAGCCAAAACTCCATTGTAATCTTCAATCTTGGGAGCAAAATCCTTCCAATAGAGCCCTTGAGAATCCAAAGAGGAAGTAGTAGCAGTAGCAGCAGCGGAGTTAGAAGAAGTAGACGATATTGAGAAGCATGAATTTTCCTGAAGAAACGAATCCAGCGAAGCCAAACCGCTATTGGGTTTGGAGAAAGAGATAGCATAACTCAAAATTTCTCCATCTTCGCTTGGCAAGGAGAAGATATAGTGGAGCCCGTCGAGCTTGACCACCGGTTCGTCTCTGGTCAGAGGCCATTGAACATCAGTGCCGATTCTTATAATTGTAGCGAGGATGACATTTTCTTCAGTGAGTCTGAAGAGTGTGAAATCTCCTTTGGCCAGTTCGAGTGGCTCTCCATCTTCGACGAGGTGGGCTGTAGAGCCTGGGATTTGGAGTAGGATTTCTTCTTTGGGTGTGGATTTTAGGTTTTCTTGGCTCAACGGACGAGTGGTTTCAGGGCTGGGAGATTGGGAGTTTCTGTTACGTGCCGAACTGCAGCAATTCAGCATCTTTCCAGCTTTTGATCAGATTAAAATGGAAGTTGGAGAGAAACGTAAGAGGAGAGGATGGCAACACCCTGTCTTCTCTCATGCACAATGGAATAATAGCATTCCTTTCTTCATGTAGACGCTAGAATCATGGCCACCGCCTCTTTTTTTTTTTTTTTCCTGATATTATAAAACACTTGTATTTTGATTTCTGGAAGATATCTGGCATCAGCAAACGCAAACCAATCTGTCACTAACCGAACATGAATGATTCGGTCTGCTCTGAGGGGGTATAATTACGTGTAGTCAAGTAATAATTACTTACCTTTGTATTTTCTGGAAATGCACAGACAGCATTTACAAATCTTGCTTTGAGCACCGTGATGTGGCAAAACTTTGTGGCCCCTACCATGATCTATGTGTTTCATCCAAGACATCCATTCATTTTGCCAAATAATTTTAGGTAATGACACCAAAAATGAGACAGATTCAAAGCTTAATGGACCCACAATCGGAACAGTTACATCCACCATTGAACTCACTGTTATCTGTGATGTGGTCCAGTGATCTTTGGATCTGCCTCATTTTTAGGCTCATGCCCTAAAATGATTTTAATAAATGAATGAATGATGTGGATATAATACATACATCATGGTGGGCCCATAGAGTTTTGCTTGGAAAAGACGCTGAAATTTGCAATGTTCGTCCCTTCCAAAACAGAGACAAAAGCCATTGTCATTCTTTTACCGGGCGCGGCTTGGGTTGTGATCCCTTACCGTGAGGCCACTGATGTATGTTGCTACCCATCCGTTTTGAAAACTCAGGGCATGATCCGAAAAAATGAAGCACATCTAAATCTCAAGTGGACCATAATACCGGAAGCAGTGATAATGGACCATTAAAAATTTCTCATGTGCCACAAAAGTTTTGGTTTAAGCTGATATTTGTGTCATCTCTTCGTCTAGGCCTTTGTGACCTAATCAATAGGTTGGATGGAAAATAATCATTCTAATGCCTCCATAAAGATTTTAATGGTGAGGCTCTATCACTATTGTTTCTGCAGTATCGTCCACCTAAGATTTGGATCTGCTTCAGTCTTGAAGTCGTGTTTTAAAATAATCTTTCAAAATGGATGGACGGTGTGGATGTAAGGCACATACAAAACTGTAGGCCCACAATTAGGATCCACCCAAACGGACTCCACTTTTACCGCGGATTATCACTGTTTACTTCCAATCAAACCGACTCCACTTTTACCACGGATTATCACTGTTTACTTCCAATCAAACCGACCCTAACCAAATAGTGGATCCAGCGTGCAATGAGTCGCTCTGCTTTTATTTTACTTTATTTCATTTCAAAATGGATTAGTCACGACTTTCAGAATCCTAAGTAATGGATTCCAGCCCCGTATTTGGACGGAGATGCGTGCACCGTTTCTTCCGTGCATTTTGTGTTCACACAACCTTTACCTTTCAGGCACTCGTTATCTACGCTGGGAAAAGATGTACGTCCCATTGCAACAAGTCTATGGACGCGACTTCAGCGGTGTGGGTGTGGGACCCTGACCGTAGATCCTACCTCCATGTATGATTGTATATCTACGCTGTCTATCCCTTCTTCCAGCTCATTTTACACCATGCATCCAAAAATGAAGAAGATCCAAATCTTAGGTGGACCACACCTCAAGAAACAGTGGTCGTTGGCTATTAAAAACTTTTTTCTGAGCCACTAAAGTTTTGGATTAAGCTGATATTTGTTTTTTTTTTAATTTTTCTTTTATAAAGCTTCATTATGACCTTAAGATAGCAAATAAACATCACGATGGACCCTAAGAAGATTTTAATGGTGGGCGTTCAATGACCACTATTTTTTGTGGTCCACTGGAGATTTAGATGCTGGCAAAACGGATAGACAGTGTAGATATACAACATATATATCAAGGTGGGCCCCATGATCAGGGTCCCTTCCACATCGTTGGTTTCCGGTCGCAACTAAGTGGGGTACCAAGTCTATCAATCTGTTTTTTATTCTATTATTAAAGGCCATTTTTTATTTTTCTTATTTTTGACAACTTTATTCTGTCCTTGTCTGTGAGCATTTCGGTGGCAAAGCTACTTTTAAGGGAAAATAAGAAATCATTCCCCACGTCAGTGGGGAGGGAATGGATGCTACTCTGACAGAATCTGGTGAACTGTTACATGCAGGGTATGTATGTGCCACAATGCTACCTTTCCTAGTTGTGGAGTCACACTTTGGGTGCATGAAAATAAAGGACCAGATGATTGGATGGCCCCAATTAATATGAGTGTGCCTTTTGAATTTGAATGGCTGGCATTTCTGTTACAGTTCTTTTGCTGGCCAAATTCAGTATAATTTGGACGTCTGTGTTGAGGGTACAGATATGGCACATATGTAATGGAAACGGATTTAGTGGTGACCCCAACGTCACCCAGCCACATTGTGATGTATATGTTTTATATGCATTCTGTCCATTCATTTTCTGCTGAGCCCAAAAATAATGGGGATCTAAGCTGGTAGACTACAGCATAGGAAACGGCGGACTAATAACACTCATCATTGAAACCTTCGTGAGACTAACGGTAATGTTTATCTGCCATCCAATGTAAACATTGATGAAGGAAAAACACAAATATAAGCATGATACAAAACCTTTTTATTTGCCATTCAATATAAGCATGATACAAAACCTTATGTGCTCCTGATAAGTTTTTTACCGACGGGCATTCAATGCAACTGTTTCTGATGGTGTAGTCCACTTGAGCTTCGGATCTTATTCAATTTTGGGCTCATTACTTAAAATGAGTTGTCGGCGTGGATAAAAACCATACATCACGGTGGCCTCACAGCACCTAGCACCACCTAGCTGGGTAGTGTTGGGGTCACCTTCCAATCCGCTCACATCTACAATGAGGTGCACGCGCATGGCTCCTCTGTACTCAGGCATAATGTATATCGTGTAGCATATTGCGTACCGAGTAACTCATGACCCTTCAGCGTGCTGAGTAAACTCTGCTGGTCTAACATGTGATGTATGAGTCTTATCCACGCTGTTCATACGTTTTGTCAGATTATTTGAGGTCATGTGTCCAAAATTGAAGGATATCCAAAGCTCAAGTGGATCACACCATGGTAAACAGGGGGAGGGGGAGGATAATGGTGGGATCACACGATAGTAATTGGGGGGGGGGGGGGGGGGGGGGGGGGGGGGTGTAATGATGTCCACCATTGAAACCTTTCCAGAGCCTAATGTTTGTTTATCAGCCTAATGTTTGTTTGTCGTCCAACCAGTTCATAAGGCCACGGAAACATGGATGAAGAGAAAACACAAATATCAACTTGATCCAAAACTTCTATATCCCCAAGAAATTTTCAACTTTAGGTCTTCAATTCCCACTGTTTCATATGCTATGGTCCCCTTGATCTTAGGATATATATTTGAGGTCATGTGTCCAAAATTGAAGGATATCCAAAGCTCAAGTGGATCACACCATGGTAAACAGGGGAGGAGGATAATGGTGGGATCACACCATGGTAAACCGGGGGGGGGGGGGGGGATAATGATGTCCACCATTGAAACCTTTCCAGAGCCTAATGTTTGTTTGTCATCCAACCAGTTCATAGGGCCACGGAGACATGGATGAAGAGAAAACACAAATATCAACTTGATCCAAAACTTCTATATCCCCAAGAAATTTTCAACTTTAGGTATTCAATTCCCACTGTTTCATATGCTATGGTCCACTTGATCTTAGGATATACTTTAATTTTGGGTTCATGCTCTAAAATGATACGAAAAAATAGATGGACAAAGTGGATAAGTTACATACATGATGGTGGCAAGGTAATGAGTTAGTAGGCATGCTACCAGATTGTTTGGATACCTATGTAGTCTGTGCTTGGATGTTGAAAAATGCCTATAAGTGATTGGATGCTTTATAGTGTTGTAAAATATTGATTTTAATAAAAAATATTTTAATAATAAAATATATGAAAAGTTGTTTTTGAAAAAACTTTTGGGGCTTTGGGAATAGTCCCACATGGGAAACAGAAGAGAAAGAAAAGTGGTTTAAATGATAATAGTGGAGTACCATAATATTTGCCTACCTAGTCCGTGGACCATGAGACTTGCGTGTTCCAGTGCGAAGCATTGGAACACCGCGCACGCGCACGCGCTCGCGCTCGGTCATGGTCTCGGGCTCGGTGCGAGGGCGTGGGCATGTGAGGCAGTGTGGCTGTAGAGGCGCTAGTGGCGCACTTTGCACTTCGCACGTGCGCATTGTGTCGCAGAGGGTGAGATTTATTTTCCTAGACCATAACCCCCAGCCACCATAGCCTATAAAAGGAGGGCCTGGATGGGTTTCAAAACCATCTCAACTCACTCCAGCAACTCCATACGAATTCTAGAAAAACAGCCTCTCCACTCATACATTCTAAGTATTATCCAGCAACACAGCAAGGTGTCAACCTTAGCTTGAAGGATAAACCAGCGGTGTGGTCTAGGACGGTTCAACCGAACCAGCGGCTGAAGATTAGAACCTAATTGAGCAGAATTCTAAACCACTTTTCTATTTTCTTCTTTTCTTCTTTTGGAATTTTTTCCTTTATATTGTAATACTGCCAGAAATAGTGAAATTGAGTTCCATTTGGTGGGCCGTCGTGTTTGCTGAACGCAGACCCACACCAGGCTCGTCGTATCCTAGAAGCAATTTGCCTGTAACCTATCAGCATACTCAATTTACTTGAGTTGGGGCAAATAACGCTTTAAGGACAGCGTTTTCAGACATGCTTCAGCCTGTCCATATTATTTTCGGTTTCCATATTATACAGAAACTACATTAATCTGTATAAATTTTTCAACAAGCTTAAAGCATTATTACCTAAAATGGAAGCCAATAGCGTTTCATCTATTAAGTTGATGAATCAGGACTTGATACGTCTTGATCGGTTCGATGGAACCAATTTTACAAGATGGCAAGACAAGCTGAAATTTCTCCTGACGGCGCTGAAGATCTACTATATACTAGATCCAAATCTGCAAACACTGCCTGAAACAACCGACAAAGACACACCTGAGCAGGTGGCTGCCCGCGCTAAAAGATCAGAAGACGAACTCTTGTGTCGTGGACACATTCTGAACGCACTCTCCGACCGCCTGTATGATCTGTACCAACAGACATCATCAGCAAAGGAGATCTGAACCGCACTGGAATTCAAGTACAAGGCTGAAGAAGAAGGGACCAACAAATTTCTCATCGCCAGGTATTTTGACTTCAGCATGGTAGATAATAAACCGCTGCTGCCTCAAATCTAAGAACTGCAGCTAATAGTAAACAAAATCAAAGCGATCAAAATCGATCTTCCTGAATCATTCCAAGTCGGGGCTATAATCGCTAAATTGCTACCGATGTGGAAAGACTATAGAAAGAAGTTGCTGCATAAAACCGAGGACTACACACTGGAACAAATCCAGAAACACCTAAGGATTGAGGAAGAATCCCGTAACCGCGATAAAAAGAATGATAACGGGAATGCATCGTCCAAGGTACATGTAATAGAAAACACCAATAACAAGAATCCTGAGAAGGACGATTCCCTAAAACCCAATAAAGGGAAATTCAAGAAAAATGCCCAAAAGAAGAACGGAAAGTTCAAAGGCCCATGCCATGTCTGTGAAAAAATCGGGCACTATGCTCGAGTATGCCGATATCGAAAATCTAAAAAAGAGGCAAGTGCAGTAGAAGAAGGCGATATCGTGGCTATGATCACTGAAGTGAATACCATCCAAGGCAAAGTTCTAGGCTGGTGGTATGATACTGCCGCTACAGTACATGTGTGCTACGACAAATCAGCCTTCAAAACCTATGAGGAATTGACCGATGGTCAAGAAGTCCAAATGGGTAATGAAGTCCGATCGAAGGTCGTCGGCAAAGGAACTGTCGAACTGATATTCACTTCTGGAAAGAAAGTGATTCTGAGTAATGTACTGCACGTCCCAGACATGAGGCGAAACTTAGTTTCTGGGGATCTTCTGGAAAAATCAGGTATAAGGGTGGTATACGAGTCAGGAAAACTGATTCTATCCAAGAATGAGAATTTTGTTGGAAAGAGATATGCTTGTAACGGGATGGTTAAGTTTTCTCTGAATGAAAGTAGCACTTCTGCGTATATGGTTGAATCTACTGGACTGTGGCATGATAGACTAGCCCATATAGGGTATAGTACTTTAAAGTTCATGGCTAAGAATGGTTTAATCTCATACATAGATAATGAAACTGATAAATGTAAAGTGTGCATACGATCCAAAATGATGAAAAAACTTTTTCCAAGTGTTGAAAGATCGTCTCAAATTTTGGATCTTGTGCACAGTGATATCTGTGAGTTAAACGGCATTCTTACTCGTGGAGGTAAACGGTACTTCATAACCTTTATAGATAATTGCCCTAGATATGTGTATGTTTATCTATTAAAGAGCAAAGATAAAGCATTGAACATGTTTAAGATATATAAAGCAGAAGTAGAAAATCAACTAAGTAAGAAGATAAAATTTTTTCGTAACGATAGAGGAGGAGAATACTTCTCGAATGAATTCGATTACTTCTATGAAGAACATGGACTGATACATCAATGTACAGCTCCATACACACCTCAACAAAATAGAATAGCTGAAAGGAAGAATAGAACATTAGTAGAAATGGTCAACTCAATGCTAATAAAAGCAAAGTTGCCACTAAGTCTGTGGGGTGAGGCACTGCTTACAGCATGCCATATAATAAACAGACTTTCGTCTAAAAAATATAAAGTATCTCCATATGAAACATGGAGAGGTAGAAAACCTAACCTAGGATATCTTAAAGTGTGGGGGTGTCTTGCATACTGCAGAACCCCTGACCCAAAAAGAACCAAGTTAGGACTAAGAGCTATTAAGTGCACCTTCGTAGGGTATGCACAAAATAGTAAAGCTTATAGACTTCTAGACATGAAGTCTAATACAATTATAGAATCAAGAGACGTTGAATTCTTTGAGAACTCACTATCCTTGGAATCAAAGGATAATGAAATTCAAACTCCTAATAGAGAACCAAATAGCACAGCTCCACATATAATGGAAGCTCCCACTGAACCTCGTAGGAGTCAAAGAACTAGAATAGAGAAGAGTTTTGGAGATGACTACATAGACTCACAACGCATCATTTTTCATCTGGTAGAAGTAGATAGAGAAAATGTTATAAGACAAATACCTATAGTAATGACTATAGAAGATGATCCTAAAACATATAAGGAAGCTGTATCCTCTAGAGACTCAGCTTTTTGGAAAGAAGTTATAAATGATGAAATGGAATCTATACTATCAAATCAAACATGAGAACTAGTAAACTTACCTCCAGGTTCTAGACCCATAGGTTACAAATGGGTATTTAGGAAGAAATATCACACTGATGGGACTATCCAAACCTTTAAAGCTCGACTAGTAGCTAAGGGTTTTAGACAAAAAGAAGGGATAGACTACTTTGACACATACTCACCTGTAGCTAGGATAACATCCATTAGGATATTATTTGCGCTAGCTTCCATACATCATCTTTACATCCACCAAATGGATGTAAAGACTGCTTTCCTAAACGGTGACCTCAATGAGGAGGTATATATGGAACAACCTGAAGGTTTCGTTCTACCAGGAAATGAAAACAAAGTATGTAGATTAGTCAAATCGTTATATGGATTAAAACAAGCACCTAAACAATGACATGAGAAGTTTGATTCCAAAATACTATCTCATGGTTTCATGCATAATGTAGCTGATAAATGCATATATTTTAAAAAAGATGGTAGTTATATCGTTATTATCTGTCTATATGTTGATGATATGTTAATAATAAGTAATAAAATGGAAGGTGTGACTGAAACAAAGAAGTTTCTTTTTTTCGTATTTAAAATGAAGGATCTTGGACAAGTTGATACCATCTTAGGTGTCAAAGTTAAAAAACATTGTGGGGGTTATGCTTTGTGTCAATCTCATTATATTGAGAAGATACTAAACAAGTTTAACCATCTAAATATAAAGGAAGCAAAAATCCCATTTGATCCAAGTATCAAACTAAAAGAAAATATTGGAAGAACAGTTGCACAATTAGAATATGCGAGTGCTATAGGAAGTCTTATGTATGCGATGCAATGCACTAGACCTGATATCGCATATGCTGTGAGTAAACTTAGTAGGTTTACTAGTAACCCCAGTAATGAACACTGGAATGCAATCAGCAGAGTCCTTGGTTACTTAAAAGCAACCAAAAACTTAGGACTATTTTATTCAGAGTTTCCTGCCGTATTGGAAGGATATACCGATGCAAGCTGGATATCGAGTGCAGGGGACAACAAGTCTACTATAAGGTGGGTATTCACCCTAGGAGGTGCTGCTGTATCTTGGGGATCCAAGAAATAAACTTGCATAATGCACTCGACTATGGAGTCTGAATTTATAGCCCTAGCTGCAACAGGCAAAGAGGCTGAGTGGCTAAGAGATCTTCTATTAGAAATTCCTTTTTGTGTAAAGCCTATATCGGCTGTATCACTACATTGTGATAGTGAAACCACATTAGTTAGAGCCTATAGCGGCACTTATAATGGTAAGTCTAGACATATTAGTCTTCGACATGATTATGTCAGACAATTGATTCAAGATGGAATCATTGATATTTTCTATGTGAAATCAAGCAATAACCTGACAGATCCTTTCACTAAACCTCTACCGAGAGAGGTAGTAAAGGCTACATCTAGAGGGATGGGGTTGAAACTCTTCAACCAAAGTTCCACCAGTGATGGTAACCCAACCTAAAATCAGAAAATCTCTAATCTTGGGTTTAATGGGTAAGAATAAGTCACTGATAAGTGGAAAGTTTTAGCACTAAATTATATAACCTCATCCATAATAGATAAGTGCTGAGCGTTACGAAAGAGGGTTGAGTCTTAGAACTCTTAATGAATTCCAGTCTCTAGGACAAGTGTCTTATAGTAACGGAGACACTGGAAGGATTTCACCTATATGAACGTAGAGATGGTGCCGTCTCTCATGAGAGTTAAAGAGTTTTCTCTCGGGATCGTTTACGAATTAGGATAAGCACATGGCCATTAATTGTGCTGAGCAACATTGTGGGAACTCTAACAACACATAGCGAATATGTGTGTGGTTTCTCCAACTCTATTATCTAGAAATAACTGGTTCAAAGCTGCGGCTACCAGTCATTTCGATAGAGTTTTGAGATACTTACACTAAGGGAAGATTAAAATCGAAAGATATCTTTCTTTATGCATATAAGCTAATTATTCTGTCAGTATGTTTAACCGAGAAAATATTTTTATAAAAAATCAAGTGGGGGATTGTTGTAAAATATTGATTTTAATAAAAAATATTTTAATAATAAAATATATGAAAAGTTATTTTTGAAAAAACTTTTGGGGCTTTGGGAATAGTCCCACATGGGAAAGAGAAAAGAAAGAAAAGTGGTTTAAATGATAATAGTGGAGTACCATAATATTTGCCTACCTAGTCCGTGGACCATGGGACTTGCGTGTTCCAGTGCGAAGCACTGGAACACCGCGCACGCGCACGCGCTCGCGCTCGGTCACGGTCACGGTCTCGGACACGGGCACGGGCGTGGGCATGTGAGGCAGTGTGGCTGTAGAGGCGCTAGTGGCGCACTTTGCACTTCGCACGTGCGCATCGTGTCGCTCCCTTCGCGAACCAGAGCGAGACGTGTGCGAGTCGCGGTGCGACTAGTGGCTAAGGCAGATGGTTGGTTGGATGAAAAAAAATTAAAGGACTGAATGAGAGTCCCTTAGAATATATAGAGGGCTGAAAAAAGAGCTGTTGCAGAAAATCTGTAACAGCTGTGCAATAAGTGCAGGGTCGAGCTGAAACTGCTGCATGGCTAGCCCCAACAGCTATAAAACGGCTAGCTATTGTCTCACAACAGTAAGCATGCAGCAGCTTAATGACCCATGCACAACAGTCAGAAAACGGCCATAAAACGGTTAGTTTTCTCAACAGCCAGAAAACGGTCATGGAATTTATTTTCCTAGACCATAACCCCCAGCCACCATATCCTATAAAAGGAGGGCCTGGATGGGTTTCAAAACCATCTCAACTCACTCCAGCAATTCTATACGAATTCTAGAAAAATAGCATCTCCACTCATACATTCTAAGTATTATCCAGCAACACAGCAAGGTGTCAACCTTAGCTTGAAGGATAGACCAGCGGTGTGGTCTAGGACGGTTCAACCGAACCAGCGGCTGAAGATTAGAACCTAATTGAGTAGAATTCTAAACCACTTTTTTATTTTCTTATTTTCTTCTTTTGGGATTTTTTCCTTTATATTGTAATACTGCCAGAAATAATGAAATTGAGTTCCCTTTGGTGGGCCTTCGTGTTTGCTGAACGCAAACCCACACCAGGCTCGTTGTATCCTAGAAGCAATTTGCCTGTAACCTATCAGCATACTTAATTTACTTGAGTTGGGGCAAATAACGCTTTAAGGACAGCGTTTTCAGACGTGCTTCAGCCTGTCCATATTATTTTCGATTTCCATATTATACAGAAACTACATTAATCTGTATAAATTTCCCAACATATAGTATGTCTTTGGATGCTGGAATCATTTACACCTTCAGCCCCATTTAATTTATAGACAAAAAGCTTTGATTTCATTTACGGGGCTTTCCAGTCATAAGACTCAAACAGTTAACTTTAATTACCTTTGAATAATTTACAGCTAACAAGAGAGGCTCTAAATAATTTAGACCTGTAAATTATTTACCACTTAAACTAGTTACAGGCATCCAAATGGATCTATAACACAACATAGGTATCAAATTAGACTTGAATGGCATATTATCAATCGGTGATACCCATATCTGCATCTGGGCCCTGGATTTAAGGAATGCCAAGTCATGTCCATGCTTTCTTAATTTGCTTCCTCTTTTTCTTTTTCAACAGGAAGGTGGAAGCACAACACCTGTAACTGTATTGATATGTAAACAAGGATTATAACCATTTGGGTCAGCTCTACAAAAAAAACATGGACCTCACCTATTGTATAAATCATGATCCACGAAATTCACAGAAACAGGGACTTAAAAAAGACACCCCTTGAACAACAATTAAAAAAAAAAAACCATGGAAGCCGGACATGAAAATGCAAACCACCCCAAAATGGTCCACAGCATCAGCGCCATGGCATCAGCCTCCCAGACTGAACTGAAATAATAATAAAAAATAAATAAATAAACTGCATTGAGGCTACCAAAGGACACAACTGAACTCTCACACCAAATCTCCCATGCATCTAAAAGCACTCCGGCACTATTCCTGTATATGTTTCTTTATCAGCACTTGGTTATGACAGGTTACAACTGTCAAGACTTTTTTTTTAAAGGCTGCAACTATCAAGACACCACTTTTTAAAAGGGAAGGAACATGAACATCCATACTCATGGAGTCGAGAGTATATGGCAGAAAAGTATCTCCCCAACTTCCTAGAAATGTTGCGTACAGAACCCTCATTCATCACAATTTATCTTCCTTTTTTTTTTTTCAATAACAGAACAGCTATTCTGACGCATCAGCAGTTCTTGGTGTTGTCCTCTCTTAACAACTATCGTAACCTCATGCAGTGCTCGTGTTCACAATCACAGGCTGAAGTTACAGTTGGGAGGAATCTTAAAGGGTTTAAAAGTTGCTGGACACAAACAGTTGATTTTTCCTTTCCAGTTCCTTTTAAATACTATGATTGGATTAAGTCGGCTTTGTGAGGTTTTCAAGCCCTCAATTGAGATGGTCTCTTCAGTGGTTTAATACCATGATGGTTGCTTATACTGGCTGGAAGGATAACCGCAATGACCCCAAGAAGGCATTTACCTTCGGGGATGGGACGCCATTTCCTGCTGACACACTGAGGAAAGTGTTGCTATTCCTTGGAAGAACGGTGACATCCTACTGCTTGGCAATTTGGTTGTTCTTTAGTACTCTCAGCGATCATTTGATCATCCTCACTGCATATTAGCTTTCACTCTGCAAATAGCAGTGTGCTCCCTTCTTCATTGAAAAATGTCAACTTGCCACCATGTACATACATGCATTCATACATGTATCTCCACTGGCAAGGATTGAACCCATCATCTGAAGGTGGCATTGATGGTTGGACTCGGGACGGCAGCCTGATCTATATATTAAGTTATTTGAAACTTTTTGTTGCTTACCTTTTTCTTTTTCTTTTTCTTTTTTCCTGAGAAAGAAGAGCACAACACCCCTAACTTTGTTAAAATTATAAAAAGATGCATAGACTTCAGGGTGGGCTTAAAAAAAAAAACGAGAAGCCTCGCCTATCATATAGTATGATGAGCCAGAATCAACAAAAAAATTTAAAATTATAAAACAAACATTCAGATTCACGACAGACTTTGAAAACAACCCCGGCCAAGGGCACTCCAAATCAGACCCCCTTTTGCATCCATTTCTGGAAGTAGGGCAGCCAATAGCTAGAATGATGATGCCACCATCATGTCTGCAACAAACTCAATGCCACTGCGGCATCCACTGCCTGAGAGCCATTAGCCTTTGGGCCACTCCAATCAAACAGGTTGCACCATCCAGGAACACACCTCCCAAATAGACCCCTAGTCCCCACCACTTGCCTTTAGGAACAACCCAAAACCATGAAAGGAGACACTACCAGCAGCAACCCAGATCACCGCACATCCTTCTCCAACCAACACAACCAGCATAACTCTGATTTTGGCCTCCTACGACACCCGTAGCTAGCCAATGCTACATAACCCACTCCAGCAGCTGCTTAGTACCCACAACAGGCAAGAGCCACCAGCCACACATCACTACCACAGGGAATATTTGAACAAGAAAACCCACAGAAGCTATCAGCCCTTGTCTGCACCTTACAATATTTAAAGCTTGTTTCTTGTCATACAATGCAAAACATTAAAATATGATGTCTTAATTCTTCCGCAACATGTTGTAATTACCCGAAGTATAGAAGTTGTATGCACATATCTCCTGCCATCCATTGGCAGCAGGGTTGAATCCATATACACATTCAAAAATGGAAAATCCAATTTTTGAAAGTGCATAGGGACTAAACTTCCAATGGATGGTTAGATAAAGCTACGGTTGATAGGCTCAAGGTTTCTTCTTTGGTGCAGTCTTCACTATCGCTGAAGGGAGAAATGATGCCTGATTGATGACCTTTCTGATCTTGAAAATGTTCCAAGCCGTGCCAACGACATGCCCTGCAGTAGCAAATGCATCTTCTGTCACCTCCCCTGCACTCTCTCCAAACCTTCAATTCAGGAAAAGATAATTATCAGGTCAATTTTGGAGAAAAAGTTGTCAAATGATTAAAATCTCCCAGACTCCTATAAAGTTTTAAATATAAGCATCTGAGGCAGTATTGGGATCCAAATTTTCAATGTGGTCTTTACCTTTCAGAGACGATTGTTGTTGCTGTGCCTGAGGTGGCAGTGAAAGCCTCTTTTTCAGCAGCCTCCATTGCATCCATGATCTTATCTGCAGTTCCAGGACCAAGAACAAAAAATTAAGCTCTCTTTATAGAATTTTCTCAAATGTTGATATGCTACTTACATTCTGACACTCTTAAAACATTTTATTAGCTGAGATGGGTTTTCAGTAAGCTTGTGCAGGGCAATGTTTACTTACCGAAAGCATCCAATGAAGCGACCAGAACCTCCCTTGGGACCACGGCCTGAAATTCCTTGCCAGATTTTGATCGGAGCAGTTGTGCAGTCACAGATCCAGTGACTAACTTGACTCTGTTAAGCAGGCTTTGGCTCAACTTCTCTGTCATTTTCGACAGCTTCCTTACCCTGAAAACATAGAAATGTGTTCAAACTGCAGATATGAAACAACGCTATGGTACATGGTTAAGTAACTCACTAGCTGAAAATTGGGTCCGGGGGGGGGGGGGGGGGGGGGGAGGGGAGGGGAGGGAAGCAGCAGAATGCACAAACACATGATATTAACGAAACTAATTCTCCTCCTCATCTACACGGAAATCTTTGTTCTGGATACTTAGTTTAAGTGGTTATAACTACATCTTCCAAGGAGTGGGTCCTTCAATGTGTTAGCTTTGCTGTTGGGAATGGAGAGAGAAGCTTGGGTGGGGTCTCTCCCTTTGAAGGCTAAATTCCCCTGTATATTCTGCCTTGCCCCAGATTCCTCTGTCGTTATGGCTGGTTGCTACTCTATCATCGGAAATGTGGTGATTTGGGTGCCTCAATGTAGATGCTTTCTTAGGGATGAGGAGGTGGATGATTTTTGCGGCAATTTTGGACCACATGCATCTTCACTTCCGGGACCCCTCTTCCACGGATAAAATGATATGGAACCAAGATAAATCTGGTTCTTTTTCAGTTCGGTCCCTCTTGTTTTTAAGCGAAGAAGAGGCATGGGGAGGTGGTTCATACCAAATTCGTTTGGCATTATAAAGTCCCTCCTAAGATAGCTGCTTTTTGGTGGTTGGTGGGTATAAAATGATCTCGACTATCAATAATCTGCATAAAGGAGGGATGATTATTCTTATTATATGTCTATGTTGCAAAGGTGATGAGGAGTTGTTAATCACCTCTTTGTGTATTGCTCCTTTGTTGGGTCTGTCTGGATGGACTTCCTTGCTGTTACATTGTCTGTTGGTCCACTCCATTGCAGGTGGGAGATCTTCTGCTTGTTTGGCATGGAGTTGGCCTAGGGATGGCGGTGACGAATGTCATTGCTTGCTATTTGTTGGGGTGTTTGGGAGGAAAGAAATACAAAATGCTTTAGGAATGAAAGCAAGCCGGCGAAGGCTATTTCTCAAGGGCTATATTGCTTGTTGTTGAATGGGCCTCTACTGTTTTTATGCTAAGGGTTGTAATCTTGATTTTCTTGGGTCTAGCCGGGTCGCCATCTTGGCGGCTTCATGCCTTTGTTTTTGTTTTTGTTTGCTCTTTTTAATTTGTGAACGCTTCCTTGAGCCAATGAAGTTTGGGCCACTAATCTAATTGTGATGTGCACACAAGCTCAGGTGTGCACTCTCCCTACTTGGATGCATGACTTTCTGCCAGATTTTAATTTGGGATGCTGAATTTTGAAGTACACAATGAGCTGTAAGATGTCTGAACTTGCTTAGCTAGCTGTACTATTGACCTGTCCAGGAAACATCATTTTAGAATGTCCTCAAAGCAGGCCTCTTCTGAGTGTTTCTAGGGATAGTTGTTTTCTATTGATTGTTTAGGTCTCCTTTTCCACTATTTTGTAGTTACTAATTTTAGTTGTTTTTCTTGATATACTCATAGGAAGCTTTTAATAATCAAAGGTTCCTAGCTGCAATAGGTTAGTGTTTAGAATCATTTAAATAATTAACTTCATGATTTGTATACAACTCACTCAAGGTGAGTAGGTAGTGGTCCCTACATGTAGCAAGCTTAAGCTTGGCTGCTCTGGAATTGGAGCCACTAAAATGGAGGATCATTCTTCAAAAAGGATATAAAGAGGTAGGAAGAGAACAGCTTAATGTTCCTGTTAATACCGTTTCATGGCTTTCTGAAGTCTGCTTTTCTTTTCCCCGGCTTTGCTTTTGCTGATTTTACTACCCTCAGTGGTAGAGCTCCTGTTCCTGCCCTCTGCAGCACCAGCTCGAATCATCTCTCCACCCATTTGAACCTGATCATATTTTCCACCAACACCATTAATTAGTTTACTTTTTCTGAATAATAAATGGAAATTAACAAAAAAATTCATTGTCTTTTCCCTTACTTTAGTGACACTAAGGGCCCGTTAAGATACTACCAAATAAGTTAATTTTTCTACTTACAGCAGTAGATGAGTAAGTTTGGTTTAAGCTCAATTATAAGTAACATTTTTGCTTAAAGTTATTCACTTCAGCTTAATAAGTAGAAACCACGATAAGCTACTTGAGGCATAAGTAGCTTAAGTAGCTTGTGATCCAAACACCCCCTAAATATCATGAAATTTCATGATTAATCAGTCTAAATCATGAAATTTCATGATAGCTGGTGCAACCAACACACCCTTAAAGGATGTGGTTAAAAGATTTCATGGTATGTTAAAAGATTCCAACACTAGATATGTTGAGTAATGTGCATCACTCGAGGTAAGAAAAAGATTCCATTGTATGGTTAAAAGAAAAATAAATTCTTGGTAAAATCTTGTTATAGATTCATCAATGGGTGGTCGGGTGCAAGTCGTGCAAGTCATTCAAATTATGTGTGGTGTTATGGAGCTCTTTCAAAGGTGACAAGCTCTAGCTTAGTTAGTGGAGTGAACCAATTGGCTCTTATGATGGACAATTTCTGCAAGAGGAAGATGGTTTTATTGAATGTGTGCTTGGTGTGCCATCAGAACAAGGATTTAATGGACCATCTTTTTGTTCATTGTATCTTTGCTAAGAAAGTATGGAAGAGTTTATTTGTTCTATTTAGATTAGTACGAGTTTGGCTGAATTCTAGCGATTCTTTTCTAGTTGCCTGGCATGGTGGGGGCATTGGAAAAATCGAGAAGAATGTTTGGAGGCTTAGTCTGTTGGATAAAATGTTGAATTAAATAGACTATAAAAATCGAGAACCAAAAAAGGAAAATAAATTTAGAGAAAGAAAAACTTATTGAATTGAGTCGAGGCGTGACTGAGTCACTCGGCTTGAAATCGAATTTGCTCCCCTTCGACAGCGTCCCAAGTGCAACAGGTTTCCAGAGCAATTGACCTCCAGGATACAACGACTATGACCCGGTCCCAGCGGTGCACTCACTGTACACGGGCTCGAACCACTTGCAGTTTAATTCGAAAGTGCTGAGTTGACTCAGCAATGAACTCAGTAACAAAACCGTATCAGAGAGAGTTTTATAAGGCAGGGAATTTTTCGTATGTTGAAACTGGAATCAGAAGTCTTTATATAGACTTCGAAATGGTGCATAAGCACCCTTTACAAAAGGTTAGGTCCGTTGGGTTTAAACCCAATAGGGGCGACCAACCGGAAGGGAAGCATCTCTCTGGTTTAAAAACGAAAAGGCGCAAGTGCGAGTACACTCTCGCACATACAGTCCTGCGAGTACCCATACACACACCCACGCGAGTACACTTACACCGCACCCGCACCCGCACCCGCGCCCAGCCCAGCCCGTCCCGTCCCGTCGCGTCGCGCACGCGGACGCGGACTCGGACTCGGCTAGGCTCGGGGCGCGCGCGTGTGTGCTTAATGGCATAGATTAGAGCTATTGGCATAGCCCCCCCACAGGACCAAATTCACATGCCCCCTGAAAGGGGCTCAAGCCCTAGGCAAAAAGTCTATCATATAAACAAGAGAATTTCTCTTGTCAAATCCGATGTGGGACAAAACCAACACCTCAAAAACACCAAAATTTAAATGTGGAGGGAAAACACCGAAATTTGAAAATTAAAATTTTTAATATTATTTTAAAATAAATACAACAATCCCCCACATGTTTTAAAATAAAATGCTTTCGGATTAAAGCGAAATAGTTGTGCAATGGTGTCGGTGTCACCATAGACTTGAACCGACATTAGAGTAAGCAAGACAGGTCTACAGGAATCAGGTGACACCATAGTCTTGAACCTGAATCCTTTTAATGTATATCGCAAGTACATGCCACTCATACAACTCTTCCTCTGCAAGTGATTCTGTGGTTCGGTGCGTTTCGGCCATACACCATTACCTGGATTTCATGAGTGCTCTAGAGAATTCGCCTAGATTCTCATAGGAAGCGGCCTCCACCTCCACACCCATATAGGTGAATTCCATCAAGTGTATGCAGCAACTGTATACACCACCAAATATATGGCTATGGATCCATTAAGAGTTTTAAAAACTCATCCTTCTGCGTTGCTGCTCGCACTGTACACCATAGAAGAGGCTCATATAACTCAGTGCAATCGTCTACCTCGTGTCTTGTTGTTTACCCATTGAACCTATCTCATGGGATCTCCACTTGTATAGGTTGGGTTACCGACACTGGCAGCTCATATATTAGGCTCAGCCCCATTCCCTTCGATGTATCATTGACTAACTTTTTAAATAGTCCTTTAGTCAGAGGATCTGCTAGATTCTTTTCTGACCTCACAAAGTCAATAGATATGACTCCATCACGTAACATATGTTTCACTATGTTGTGTCTGAGTCTAATATGCCTGCTTTTTCCATTATATATTTTACTTTTTGCTTTCGTTATAGCTGCTTAACAGTCATAATGAATAGATACGGCCGATACAGGCTTTGGCCACAATGGTATATCAGCTAAGAGATTTCTAAGCCATTCAGCTTCTGATCCAGCCTTTTCTAAGGCAATAAACTCGGATTCCATAGTCGACCGAACAATACATGTCTGCTTGGTGGACTTCCAAGAGACTGCTCCTCCACCCAAAGTGAAGACATATCCACTAGTAGATTTTGTCTCATCTGAATCACTGATCCAGTTAGCATCACTATATCCTTCTAATACAGTAGGATAACTATTATAATGTAAACCATATGTCATATTACCTTTTAGGTATCGTAAAATTCTAGACAATGCATTCCAATGTTCTTTTCCAGAGTTATGTGTATATCTACTTAGCCTTCCTACTGCAAAAGCTATGTCAGGTCTAGTACAGTTTGTTAGATACATGAGACTACCAATTATTCTGGAATATTCTAATTGAGACACACTATTTTCTGTATTCTTCATGAGAGTCACACTATAATCATAAGGAGTACTGACAGGTAAACAGTCAAAATGGTTAAACTTTCTCAATATCTTCTCAATGTAATGAGATTGTGATAATATAATAACACCATTTTTCCTGGTTACTTCAATACCCAATATTATACTTGCCTCTCCTAAGTCTTTCATGTCAAACTTAGATGACAAGAATTTCTTAGTTGCATTAACTAATTTAATATTAGTTTCAAAAATAAGCATGTCATCAACATAAAGACATATGAAAACATAATCATTTTCAGAAATTTTACTATATACACATCTATCTACATCATTTATATGATAACCATTTGATTTTAAAACACCATCAAATTTTTCATGCCATTGTTTAGGAGCCTGTTTTAAACCATATAGTGATTTAATTAGTCTACATACTTTATTTTCTTTACCTAATATCTTATAACCCTCAGGTTACTCCATATATATTTCTTCTTCTAAGTCTCCATTTAGGAAAGCAGTCTTAACATCCATCTGGTGTACCACTAGTTTATATATGGAGGCTATCGCTATTAAGACTCTAATAGTTGTAATCCTAGTTACAGGGGAATATGTATCAAAATAATCTATTCCTTCCTTTTGTTTAAAGCCTTTCGCTACCAACCTAGCCTTAAACTTATCGATAGTTCCATCTGGTTTTAGTTTCTTTCTAAACACCCATTTGCAGCCTATTGGTTTGTTACCAGGTGGTAGGTCTACAAGTTCCCAAGTATTATTTGATATAATAGATTCTAACTCATCATTTATTGCTTCCTTCCAAAAGGTTGCATCTGGAGAGTTAATAACTTCTATATAAGTTGTAGGATCATCTTCTACTAAGAATGTGAAAAAACCATCTCCTAGGTTACTTTCTTTTCTAACTCTAATACTTTTTCTTGGTTGTATCTCTTCTACTACTTTCTCGTAAGCATTTTTACTAGTAGACGCAATATCTGATTCATTAACTTTTTCTATTCTTATAGATTTAGATTTCATAGGGAATACGTTCTCAAAGAACTCTGCATCCCTAGCTTCTATAATTGTATTAGGATCTAGAATATTATCCTTAGTTTTTAAAACTAGAAACCTATAGGCCGCACTGTTTTGTGCATACCCTATAAATACACAATCGGTCGTTTTAGGACCTAATTTTCTTTTCTTAGTTTCAGGCAATCCTACTTTAGCAAGACACCCCCACACTTTAATATATTTATAACTAGGAATATGATTCTTCCAAAGTTCATATGGTGTTTGTTCAGAAGATTTAGATGGAATCCTGTTTAGGATATAACAAGCAGACAAAATTGCTTCTCCCCACATATTTGAGGGTAAGCCTGAACTATTTAACATGGCATTCATCATTTCTTTTAGAGTTCTGTTCTTACGTTCTGCTATTCCATTTTGTTCTGGTGTATAAGGAGCTGTAGTTTCGTGAATTATTCCATTCTTTTCACATAATTCTCTAAATTGAGAAGATTCATATTCACCTCCTCTATCTGTTCTAAGTCTTTTAATTTTTATATTTAATTGATTTTCAACTTCAATTTTGTATTTAGAAAAAACATCTAAAGCTTCATCTTTGTTCCTTAATAGATATACTCTAGTGAACCTAGAGTAGTCATCTACAAAAGTTATATAATATCTTTTTCCTCCTCTAGACATGTGATTTCTAAAATCACCTAAATCACTATGTATCAACTCTAATAGAACAGATGATCTTTCTATTTGTTTAAAGGGTTTTCTAATAAATTTTGATTTTACACATGTTTCACATTTTTCAAACTCTTCATTAGATATATTAGGTAATAAACCTAATCTTTTCATTTTCTTTAAAGATGCCACATTCACATGACCTAATCTATTATGCCATAGATAAAAAGGTTCAACGATATAAACAGAACTAGATGTTTTCTTATTATCATTGGATACATTTACAATGAATAAACCATCGCTACAGTACCCCTTACCAACAAAGGTTCCATTTTTAGTCATTACAAGCTTATCTGAATCAAATACTAATTTGACACCAGCCTTATTGAGGAGCGAACCAGAGACCAAGTTTCTTCTAATGTCAGGCACATGTAGGACATCATTTAACATTAGAGTCTTTCCAAAAGTGAGTTTCAGAAGTACTTTCCCTTTTCCTACAACTGGAGACGTTCTAGCATTTCCCATGAACACCTGTTCATCATCTCCTGATACTTGGTAGGAGGTAAACATGCTACGATCCTTGCACACGTGTCTAGTTGCACCAGTATCTAGCACCCACTCCAAGTTGTTTACAAGGAAGACTTCTGACACCACAGCCACTACTATGTCAGACTCATTGCCTGTTTCTGTAAGATTAGCTTGCGGCTTATCTTTATTTTTCTTAAGCCTGCAGGTTTTAACATGATGCCCAGGCTTTCCACAGTTGTAGCAGTTTTCCTTTTTCTTGAATTGATTGTTTGCATTCTTCTTTTTGAGCCTGCATTCATTTGCATAATGTCTAGGTTTGCCACAGTTATGACAGTTGCCATTTTTCTTATTATTTGTCCGACTTGATTCCACAAGATTCGCTTTTGAATCTATCTTATTTTTATTTCCTTTTTGGTCCCTGATTCTATTGGCCTCCTCTATGCGTATGTGTACGATAGTGGTTTCCAAAGAAATACCGTTCTTCTTATGTTTCATTCTATTTTTATATTCTTTCTAAGAGGGCGGTAACTTTTCTATTAACGCTCCTGACAGAAACACCTCATCCAACTTAATTCCTTCTGTCGATAGTTCGTGAATTAGACTTTGAAAGTCGTGAATCTGATTTGTGACAGATTTATCGTCTGTCATTTCATAGTGAAGGAAATTAGCAATTGCATGTTTCTTAGCGCCTGCATCTTCTAATATGTATTTCTTTTCTAAAGCAATCCATATATCTTTAGCAGAGGCGTAAGAAGCATACACATCATATAATTCGTTGGATAAAGAGTTTAGAATATAATTTTTGCAATTATTTTCATCTGTTACTTCATTTTGATTTGCTGGATCTATAGTAAATGATTCAGATAAAATGTATGAAACTTTTAGGGTGGTAAGAGCGAACATCAATTTCTGTTTCCACCGTTTAAAGGATTGTCCAGCAAACGGTTCGATTTTGGCTAACTCAGTAGAAGCATTTACTGTTACTGTAGCCATAGTCTATGTAATTCAACACAAATTTGATTTCAAGATTGTTGGATAAAATGTTGAATTAAATAGACTATAAAAATCGAGAACCAAAAAAGGAAAATAAATTTAGAGAAAGAAAAACTTATTGAATTGAGTCGAGACGTGACTGAGTCACTCGGCTTGAAATCGAATTTGCTCCCCTTCGACAGCGTCCCAAGTGCAACAGGTTTCCAGAGCAATCGACCTCCAGGATACAACGACTATGACCCGGTCCCAGCGGTGCACTCACTGTACACGGGCTCGAACCACTTGCAGTTTAATTCGAAAGTGCTGAGTTGACTCAGCAATGAACTCAGTAACAAAACCGTATCAGAGAGAGTTTTATAAGGCAGGAAATTTTTCGTATGTTGAAACTGGAATCGGAAGTCTTTATATAGACTTCGAAATGGTGCATAAGCACCCTTTACAAAAGGTTAGGTCCGTTGAGTTTAAACCCAACAGGGGCGACCAACCGGAAGGGAAGCATCTCTCTGGTTTAAAAACGAAAAGGCGCAAGTGCGAGTACACTCTCGCACATACAGTCCTGCGAGTACACATACACACACACTCACGCGAGTACACTTACACCGCACCCGCACCCAGCCCAGCCCGTCCCGTCCCGCACGCAGACTCGGACTCGGCTCGGCACGGCACGGCTTGGCTCGGCGCGCGCGCGCGCGTGTGTGGTTAATGACATAGATTAGAGCTATTGGCATAGCCCCCCCACAGGACCAAATTCACATGTCCCCTAAAAGGGGCTCAAGCCCTAGGTAAAAAGTCTATCATATAAACAAGAGAATTTCTCTTGTCAAATCCGATGTGGGACAAAACCAACACCTCAAAAACACCAAAATTTAAATGTGGAGGGAAAACACCGAAATTTAAAAATTCAAATTTTTAATATTATTTTAAAATAAATACAACATAGTCTACTAGCTGGGATATGGTACATCTGTTAGAAAGGAACAATCACTATTTCAGGAACCAAGAGGAGCATTTTGAGATTTCCAATAGGATTAAATTGAATGTAATAGAATAGATAAAAGCATCCAATTCTATAGCCATCGCTCCTTCCCTTGATTTATGGTCTGAGTTGTAATTAATTTCCTGTTTTTCTTTTTTGCTTTTGTCCTTTTGTTTTGTGTGTAATTCTTTAGGCTTGGGCCTCTCCTCAATAAACTCATCATTGTTGAAGATTTTTCGAAAAAAAAAAAAAACACACCTTTAAAGAAAGATGCTTGAGTTTAAGTTCAAGTCAAAAAATTGTTCGGTGAAGTGTGAATCAAGGGTGGGTGTGCTCATATCTCCACCATCCGTAAATGGAGGGCAGGAATCTTAACAAACTTCTAAAATTTCAATTTTTGAGATGTATTTGTACCAAAATCAGTACAGTCCAAAGAAATGGTGTAGATTTAGCCATATGGCACAGAAGATATGTGAGAAGTATGCGTCAGGGATTCAGAGATCAGTTCATCTTTTTGACGTGTTTTTCTCATTTTAGTTTTCTTTGGATAAAGGCAATTACTCCGGTCACATTAGGCTTAAAGTACATCCTAAGCATATAACAAAGAGAAGGTGTTTTTTGTTGCTTACCTTAAGTTTTGTTTCACAGTATAGCTATTTTGAATCTTTGGGTCCACATGATGATTAGTTTACTCTAATAATTAACTTAAATATTCATTTACATGGGCTCGCATACTTTTGTTGAAGCTTTTTACGTGTCAATTTCATTTTGAAACCATTTCTTACTCTAAACTTTGGTTAGTGTGAACATACCTTACAGGTTATTAAAATAAAATAGATGGACGACACATATATTATATACATTATGGTGGGGCCCATGGATTTAAGTCAACATTTCTGAATCGATTTTCTAGGTAGAATTACTCGCTCGTTTTCAAACAAGTGAAAAAGTAATAATTACTTCTTTACCAGGGATTTACAAGGATCATGGAAAATCAAACAAGCTCTAAGCAACCTACGGCTTACATTCAAACAAGAATACCAGTAACTTACAACTCAAAAAATTTATAGACATCCAAACGCACCCTTAAGTTATCCTAAGATTCAACAGATATTGTGAACGCAAGATGTGAACGGGTAAAGATATAAGCCTATCACTTGCAGATTTGAAAACTCAACACTAATGGGAAATCAATGGAAAGTCAATAGAAACCTCTAACCTGTTTTATGTAAGCGTTGGTGCACTTGAAAATCCCTTTGACAATCTCACCCGTCCCTTCCGCAATCATCTTAGCCAAAACTCCATTGTAATCTTCAATCCTGGGAGAAAAATCCTTCCAATAAAGCCCATGAGAATCCAACGAGGAAGTAGTATCAGTGGAGTTGAAAGAAGTAGAAGGTGTCGAGAAGCATGAATTTTCTGGAAGAAACGAATCCAGCAAAGCGATACTGCTATTGGGTTCAGAGAAATAGATGGCATAGTTCAAAATTTCTCCATCTTGGCTTGGCAAGGAGAAGAGATAGTGGAGCTGATCGAGCTTGACAACCGCCTCATCTTTGGTCAGAGGCCATTGAAGATCAGAGCCGATTCTTACAATGATTGCAATGATGACATTTTCTTCAGTAAGTCTGACGACTGTGAAATCTCCTTTGGCGAGTTCGAGTGGCTCTGCATCTTCGATGAGGTGAGCTATAGAGCCTGGGATTTGAAGGAGGATTTCTTCTTTGGGTTTGGGTTTTGGGTTTTCTTGGTTTGAAGGAAGAATGGTTTCATGGTTGGGAGATTGGAAGTTTCTGTTACTTGCCGGCTCGCAGCAATTCAGAATTTTTTCAGCTCTTGGCGGAGTAAAATGGAAGTTGGAGAGAAATGTAAGAAGATAAATGAAAGAGGAGAGGATGGCAACCCCCATTCTTAGAATTCCTTTCTTCGTCTACTTCTTTTTTCCTGATATTGAAAATCACTTCAATTTTGATTTCTCGAAAGCATCCGGCATTAACAAACGCTCACCAGTCTCTAAACAGTCGACACAGCATGCAATAATTCGATCTGCTTTAAGGAGTTTTCCAAAATAGTACCTCATTAATTTGATATTTACATCTCAGTTAATTAAATTTTCATTAAGTTACCTCATTAATCAAGTTAATTTCAAACGGATACCTACTGTTAATTTTCATTTAAAGTATGGTTTTTACTAAAATAACGAAAATGCCTACCAATTAATGAGGTTGATTGATAAGAACTAAGTAGGTACCAAAATGCAAATATCGTTAGTAATTATTCTTATAAAATAAAATAAAATTGAAAAAGGTAAAAAAAAAATCTCCAGATGCGGATTGCCAGTTGTAGGGACGTGGCTACTATACAGTGCTTTGTTGGACCCATAATTTTTATGTGTTTAATCGGCACTGTCCATCCAATTTCGAAAGTTATTTTAAGTATGATCCAAAAAAATGAGATATATACAAATGTCAGGTGGACCACACCACAGGAAATAATGGTGATGAATTCCTACCATTAAAAACTTCTTGTGGGCTACAAAAGTTTTGGATCAAGCTGATAATTGTTTTCTTCCCTTTCATCCAGGTCTTTGTGTCCTTATAAATGGGTTGGATGTGAATAAACATGATGGAGGGCATTGCATTGGGCCCTGGGAAGTTTTTAATGGTAGGCTTTCAATCAGTACCGTTGCGTACGGTATGGTCCAGATAAGATTTGGATCTTCTTAATTTTTGGGTTCATCACCTAGAACGAGCCTGAAAAACGAATGGACGGCATGAATATACAATACATACATCAAGTTGAGCACCACGGTCAGGGATGCACTATGTTAAGGTAAGCCGAACCGCACATAATCCGAAAATCGTTAACCGTCGGCAAAGACGGACGCGATTGCTTGTCCCCTGGGAATGTTGGTAATTGGAAGCTGTGTAGGGCCCACAGAGATTCCCGAGACAAATCTACTCCGTTCATCAGTTTTGCAACACAACAAATGACAGAAGTCTAAAAGTCAAGGAGATCCAAAACTCGTGTGGCTAGACCGCACGAAACAGCAGGGATTGCATGGCTACCATTAAAAAATTTATGGCACTCAAATTTTTTTTTCTATCCGGATGATATTCGTGCCTACAGTTTATTTGAGTATTAATAACCCTGTGAACGGTTTGGATGGACTGTAAACATCATGATCGGCTCCGGGAAGGTTTCAACGGTGGACATTTCATTCCCACTGTTTCGTGTGGTGTGGCCCAAAATAATTTTGTCTCTAACTGATGTTTATATAAATCCTCTATTGTGTTCTTTCAAAACTGATGGACGGAGTGGATTTTTAAAATTCTGTGTGTTCCACTCCGTTTCGCTCTACAGGCGCTCAAGGCAATAAGCAGTATAGGCAAATACACACAGGGGTTACTTTAACCTGGATTGCATACGGTGATCCGTGGCCCACTATAATTTATGTGTTTAATGATGTCATCTATCCATTTTTCAGATTATTTTAGGGCATCACCACAAAAGTGAGGCAGATCTAAATCTCAGGTGGACCACACCGCAGAAAAAAGTGGTGATGAACACCCACTATTAAAATTTCTTGTGGGCTAAGAAAGTTTTGTATGAAGCTGATATGTATTTTTACTCTTCCTCTAATCTTTGTGGCCTAATCACCAGGTTGGATGGAAAATAAACTGGTAAGCCCTGAGAAGTTTTTAATGGTGGGCATTCAATTATCATTTTTTCTTACTGCATGGTCCACCTGGGATTTGGATCTGCTTCATTTTCATTTTTTTATCACGCTGTAAAGGAATAGTGAAAAATGAATGAACTATGGATTAAACAAATATATCAAGGTGGGCCTTTCTTTTTATTTATTTATTTTTTTTCCCTCAGGTGTTGAAACGAGGTATCTCCTGCCAGTTGAGCTATGGATCTGGGTGTGATTTTCATCATAAATTAATTAATGAAATAGCTTAATAAAAAATAAATTAAATAAAACATCGAGCCATGAATAAAGTATTATTTTATAAAATTTACTTTATTTTATCTTATTTTAATGGCACCAGCTCCTTTAATCCATGACTTCGAGGTTAAGGAACCATCATATAGACAAGCCTTACGAAGGCTAGGGAACTCACCCAAGAAGGTGCGGCCCTTTGTGTGGGGCCCAATTTGATCTATGTATTCTATATCCATGCCATTCATCTTTTTTTTTTTTTTTCATATTATTTTAGATCCTTACACCAAAAATGATTGATCCAATTATCAGGTGGACCATATCATAGGAAACAGTGGTGATTGACCATTAATGGGCTGTAAAAGCTTTTGATCAAGCCAATATTTGTTTTTTCGCTTCATCCAGGTTAATGTGACCTTATTAATAGATTGGATGGTAAATAAGCACTATAGAGACATTAATATGGCCTTAAGAAATTTTTAATGGCAGAGCATTCCATCAACACTGCTTCCTATGGTACGATGGTCCACTGGTAATTGGATCTACTTCAAGTTTTGTATAATATAGTAAAATGATATAAAAAAAAATGGATGGACGGCATGGATACGGAATATATAAATCAAGGTGAGCCCTACGGTAAGGCTGTACTGCCTTGGGTGTGTCTGGGGCCGCACATAATCCACGCTCGGCATATGTACGGAGAAGATGTGTGCAATGGTTCCAGGAAGATGCGTGCACAGTGTTCACACGGACTTTACCTTTCAGGAACCCGCAATCTACGCTGGAAAAAGATGTACATCTGTTTTTTTTTTTATATTTAATTCGATGACAAAGACCGTTCTTTTCTACTCTCGAGTGTGGATTAGGTGCAGCCCCGGCCTCACCCAAGGTGGTCAAGTCCTTACCCTGGGCCACCTTGTATTTATTCTGAATCTATCCCGTCCATCCACTTTTCCAAATTATTTTAGGGCATCAGCACAAAAATGAAGCAAATTCAATTTTCAGGTGGACCATAGTAATGGGAAAAGTGGTGATTGACCATTAATGGGTCACAAAAGTTTTGGATCAATTTTTTTTTTTGTTTTTTTCCTTCATCCGGGTTTATATTACCCTATCAGGAAGTTTTTAATGGTAGAGCATTTAATACCAATATTTCTTATAGCATGGTCCGCTTGATATTTAGATCATTATTTTTTGGGGTCATGCTCTAAAATTATCTGAAGAAATGGATGGACGACATGGATTTAGAATAAATACATTGAGGTGGGTCCTATGGCAAGGGCCACACCATGTTGGGTGTGGCCAGGGCCGCACCTAATGCAATCTCTCTTTTCTTGCTTTTTCACGAGTTCTAACTTTATTCTGTCCTTCAGAGCATCTTGGTGGCAAAGTTGCTTAGGGCCCGTTCGGCAACCTGCATTTAGTGGTGGGATTGCATTCGTCCACCTGCGATATCTGCCGTACAATCATGTTTGGAGAGGCTTTTTCAACTCGGGATAATAAGCATCGGGTCTCTCACCAATACTATTAGTCAAAAAGATGAATTTAGCAATCCCATCTACTGTATACCGTAACCCACTTTGACTTCACCACCGGATAATAAACCGCTTTCCTTCGGTATATGTTGGTGACATCCAAATAAATGAAGCCATTTGGGTATGATGTCAGACTGGAGGCCCTTTCTGTTGTATATGATTACATTTACTCCGTCAGGACATTTTAGGTTAAGTTTAGATTGTTACACTAAAACTGAAAATTTTCCAATGCTCAAATCGGCCACACCACCGAAAACAATGTGAATGGTTCATCTTCGAATTTTGCTTCCTGAGGACCACAAAAGTTTTATATCAATTTGATACTTGTGTTTTCATTTAATCAATGTCTTTGTGATATTATCAACATGTTTGATGAAAATAAAACATAACGCTAGGTGATAGAAAGGTTTCAACGATGGAAATCATTATTCCCGATGGTATGGTCCACTTGAGATTTATATATACCTCAAATTTTTTGTCTCAACCACTAAAAGGATTTAAAAAAAAGGATGGACAGATTGGATAAGACAATACATTCACAGTGGGCCCAAGTGAGTGTGATCAGTACGATAAGTTTTTACTGAGCAAGTCCCGTGGATAATGCAGATAGCAATCCGAATTCAATTGCAGTTCCTGTGAATGCCTTTTGCAGAAATTACGTGAGTAGGATAGGTAGTTGGGGCCCATAGTGATGTGTATAGGAAATCTACCACGTTCATCAGTTTTAGAATAATATGTAATGACATTGAACCGGAAATTACAATCATCCAATTGTCATATGGGCCACACTACTGATGATTGAATGTCCACCATTCAGACATACGTGGGGCCACATAAGATTTAAAACATGAAAACTTAACACCGTACCAATATGTGTATACAATATACTTTGTGAATGGTATAGATGTTATAAAAAAAACACGGTGGAGCCAGGAAGGATTCAACGGTTGGAATTTACCTACAAACGTTTATATAATGCATGGGGCACATAAGTGTTGGATTGAGATCATTTTCGGGCCCATCACCTAAAATGATATTTTAAACCTATTGGGCGTGGTGGATTTCCCATATTCATCATGGTGGGTCCCACTGAGCTTTACGTCCATGAAGTTCCTCAAATTAACCGGCCTGATTTTTGCCACACATTACAAAACAATGGAATTTTTTGCAATCCTGTCTTTCCCAAACATGATTTTGCTTTAATCCCGTGGGATGAAAGTTACTACCATATCTTCCTAACATGCCATTAAAAAGCATGAGATAGACTCAATCCAGAGACAATACCTTACACATGCATTTAATGCCTACTTTTTCAATTCCATCCAGGTTAATCCCAACTAATGCAGGTGGCCAAACAGGCCCTTAGGAATTGGAAGAATGAGAGTAGGGTGTCAATGGGCCAGGCTCCAGCCTATAAATCAGAATTTTGAATAGGGTTAGCCTGACGGCTTGGCCTAAAATAGTTTAAAATTTGGGTCGAGACTGGTTAATGCAATTTCCTGGCTCACCTCCTTTGCTACTCTTGAACACCTGCACAGAAAGACGACAAAAGAGACCCTGGCTAGCGCAAGGGACCTCTGATGCCAAAGTCAGGCATGAAATCTAGGTCTAATTGTTTGTAAGAGTTTGGGGTGAGAAGATGTGTGTACCTTTCACTTTTAGGCGTCTCCTATTTATAGAAGAGATAAGGTCCCGTGGTCTCGGGATCCTTCCCTGGTATATTGGGATTTATTGCTATCCAAGATAATTCCAAGATCCTAGATCTCCATAATTTTCGACATTAGGCGTTATCTTCCGGGGATATCGGAAGATCTATAAGATTTTCAAGATTTAGCCGAGCCCTCAGATCGGCTTTGGGTCGGATCTGGTGGCGAGTGGCTGGTTGGGAACAACTGGCGTTTCTGCTTGGTTCGACAGATTAGGATTTTCCTTTCCTGACTGTCGACTAAGTTAATAACGTCAGCTGTATTCAGAAGGCTCATGTTGGCCAATTCTTATACAGACCATATTATAGTTGACCGATGGTGGTCGATCTTAATCAGCTGTTGGTTGAGGTACAGTCGATCCGTAATCGACCCATTACCAACTGATAGCTGACCTATGGCCGACCTATAAATTAGGTCGAACTTGGGTCGGTCTCAGGTATGGTTAATCTGTGTCCGATCTATAGTCAACTTATGGACTAGGTCGGTATTGTATGGCCACTGAGAGGCTCTTTGAGTGTCCTCAAAGCTGCATCAGCCTCTTTGGAGGTCTCGCCTTTTGGCTCTTTTGACAAGTGGCCTCGGTCAGGCTCGACGCCCCATTCCATAAGCCAACTTATCGACTTGTCAGATTTTTTTCCCCAACAAGACCTATTGCAGGCCCTACCCATTGACAGCTCTAAATAAGAAGTCATTCCTTAGTCGATTGCGGCTTCAGTGGATCCCAGGTCCACCAAACTAGGTGGGATCCTTGACCATGGGGCTTGCTTTATGCATGTACCTTATATCCACTATATCCATTAGCTTTTAAAACTTATTTTAAGGATTGATCCAAAAAATAAGGCAGATTTAAATCTCAATTGGACCATAATATAGGAATAGTAGTAATCAATCATTAGAAACTTCTTATGGGCCACAAAATTTTTAAATGAAGCTAATATTCATGTGATGTCTTCATTCAGGCATTTGTGAACTTGTCAACAGGTTGGATGGAAAATAAATATTCCAGTGGCCCATGAAGTTTTAACAGTAAGGATTCAATCAAGATTGTTTCCAGTGGTATAAACCACCTAAGAGTTGGATCACTTCAATTTTGCAATCATGCCTAAGAATGAGTTGTGCAAAATGAATGGGCTGTGTAGGTGTAAGGAACATAGATCAAAGTGTCCCCACAGTTGGGAATCCACGCAAACCTGTGCCCTCCCCCAATCATTCTGGTAAGGGGGGAGGGGATATTAATTAAAATAACCCTAATAAAGGTGTCGGTACGATATTTTAAATCCATATCTTTTTTAGCCCGATTGGTACTTTTTGACTTTTTCCATATAAAAAAGTCATTTAGCCGTTCGTTCTCTCATACATTGGTAGCTTTTCGTGAAACTTGAGAAGGTTTTTTGAGAATGGGGTGTGGTCCTAATAAATCAATAATTGAGGCCACCCTTTAACTAACCAAAATTTGTCACAAAATCTTGTTGTGACAGACCTAATCCACTACAAATTTTCGACGGACCGAATCTGTCTCAGACCTCATTTTAGCGATGGACTTGGTCCATCGCTAAATCCCGCCACTCGTTTCGTTTCCAACTACATCTACACCCTGATCCATATCTCAACTAATATACTGAGTGGATGTACCTCGTTTCAATACTTGAGGTTCGATATTGATCCCTAGTGGGGGTGGCTAACAGTGGAGTGTGTGTACTGACATGGGTGTGTACTAACAAGCAAACCCATATATATATATATATATACACACACACACACACACACACACACACACACACACACACATGCGTGGCGGGCATTTTCTGTTCGCAACGGACGTCAGACTTTTTTGGGATAGATGATGTCCATTGAAATCCGCCGTAAATTTACAATTTTAGAGTACTGAATGTTGGGGGCCTTGCACAAAACCTTAGGATCTAGCCTCCCAAACAAACCAAAATTATGGGATAATAATGCAATGAAAACAATCAAAGCACAATCACACACGACACAAGAGATTTTTACGTGAAAAACCCTCAAAGAGGTAAAAACCTCGGGACCTCGTCCAGATCAACAATCCACTATGAAGTAGAACGTTTACAACCTTCGTCACTCACGCAGGAGCGAATAAACAATAAGAGAATAAAACAAAAACTGAGAGATCTCACTGATCATGAGGACGTAGAAGCGCTGAGACGACGGCTCCCTTCCACAAGCTTCCTCTCTCTCTTTTCTCTGTCTCTCTTACACCCTAAGCCCTTTAGCAAAACCCTTGCAAAGCCTTTAGGAAACCCTCTTGTATTTTTCTCATACCCTAGAAAAATCCTAGAGACCCTTTTTATAGTTTTAGAAAACTCCTTTCCGCATCCCTGTTGCGAAAGGACTCAAATCCGCAATTTTTCGTAAAAACTGCGTAACCTAGGACTGGTCCTGAAAATTTCAGGACTGGTCATAGCCGCCTACGACTGGTCGTAGCTCACCCAGGACTGGTCGTAGACCGCGAAAAAAATTAGCAACAACTCGCTGGACTTTGAGTTGTGTCAGGGCTCAAACCCACGACCGGTTGAGCGCCTCCCACGACCGGTCGAAGACCACCTACGACCGATCGAGCAGAGCGATGAAACCCTTTAAAATTTCAACTACTACACGGTCTCTCCTCTGAATTAAGGAGGAAAAATTCCATCAAATCTTCCCCTTTCCCACTCAGGAGGAATTCACCTTCTTTAAGCCAGCCAGGTTTCTACAAACCTCAAAGTTGCCCTTGAGTAAAGCCTTAGTCATCATGTCTGACTCATTATCATCCGTGTGGACCTTCTCAAGCTGTAACACCTTCTGTTCTAAAGTATCCCTGTGTAACGCCCGTGAAAAATCCATACTTGGGCTCGAGTACCAACTCGACCCGAATTTGCGTAGAATTCATTCCTTTGGAAAATTTGACTAGGTTAGCTAGTGCAACGTTAGAATAGCTGGGAAATGGTCCCTGATCACTTTAAATACGTTCTACAAGGCCCGAAGCGAGTGGAACTAAGGGTGCTATAATGCTCTAAAGCCTCGGATCAAACTCTAAGCCGGTTTGTTCTCTGGACCACTTTGAATCTTTGTATTGGATCTAGACCGCACGTTGAAAGTCCGATACCTCCTATCTTAGACCGTTAGGACCGTCTAGCTGGGCTTGACACTCATTCCAAAAATCAAGTCAAACCGATGATTACAGGCTATTTCATTGAGCCCGGACCGAAGAGAGTGTGAATAGGGACATAGTTGGAATTTCAAATTCAAATCTGGCACACAAATTTGACGCATCAGTATTAAGCATTCTGACCGTCAGAATACAGCCAAATCACACCCTTGGATCAGGAAAAATATCTATTATATATCACGAGACTTATAGGCCTGATCTTGGTGCGGTGACCGTTAAATTGAAACTGGGCCGCCACGTGCGATCTGGGAACCCAACCGGTCTGAAAACTGGATGTGTGCTAGATCCAGTATGCATGAGCTTAAGTCCGACCGCATTTGGCCTGGGGACCTCCAGAAATGCCCTTTTGGACCGAAACGGCCCCGATTTGGTTAGGCACCAAGTAAACATTGTTCCCAAGCCTATTTTGGGAATGTTTTGGGCTATAAAAGGGGTTGAAACCCTCACTCCTCTCTCCCATCCGAATTTGAGAGAAGCCCTAGCTTGGGGGAGAGAAAAAGAGTGAGAGATTGTGAGAGAGTGGGAGAGTTCTTCCCGCCACTTGTGCTACGTGTTGCACATGCTTAAGCGACACTTCTCTACCGCTTTCCCGGCGATTCCACCGCAATCCTAGGTAAGTAAAAACCCTAAATAGTTGGTGATTTGAGTTTTTCTTGTTTCCATGGCGATGTAGCTTATGGATCTTATGTATTAGGCTCCTTACTCGCCGTAGACGAAGCATATACACTCCGCTTCAATTCCCGAGTCTACAAGACACTAGGTGAGGATTTTAGACGCTTTGATTGACGGTTCCCAATGCTTTCAATGTCGTTTAATAGTAGATTCTTGACGGCATCGCCGTTTGACATGTACGAAATGCTCTCCGTTTCCCGTTTCGTAAGCTAACGAAGAATATGAGATTTAGGGCATTTTAGTCATTTGTAGGAAGTACTGTTTGCATTCATATTTTGCTGATGTGATTGACATGGTTTGTTGTCGCATTAGGAAGTTAGGAATGCGTGCATAATTAGTTTGGCGAAGAGATTCGCCTAGTTGCATACTTTGGGTCGACATGCTATATGTAGACCTAAGTGTGTAGTGCATGTGTTTGTATAAATGCTTGTATTAGTATGTATTGAATTAAATGATGTTATTTGATACTTTGTGATTGATTTTTCAATTATTATGCCGACCTAAATGATTTTCTACATGTTGACAAAATGCATGATTTCACTACATGCATGGAATGTATGTGCTTGAGGATTTGCTTAAGTTGAATATGCATGGGAAGTATGCCTTGAAGATTTGCTTAAGTTGAATGTTATAACATGTGCTAACATGCTCACATGATGTATTTCAATTCCAATACCTTTTATAGTGATTCCATAGATGTGTGGGACTTGACTTAGTCCAGGCAGTCGGTAACCGAGCAAATTCGTGGCTGACTGGTCATAGCCACGAATGACGCGTCGATGAATGTGATTCGTGTTGAGAGTTGGCGGTAGTGGTTAGGCCACGCGAAGTGTTTTACGCACTTCATGTCGTTCAGTTCGAGATGCGATCGCGCTAGTCGAGCCCGTCAAGTAACCCGACTGGCCGATGTTTGTTCACCATGTATGTATCATAACTGCTTGAACCTAGGGTACCGAACTTACCATTGTAAACCCTATTAACCGTGGTACCTTGATCCACGAAGACTCATGAGCCGGGCATGGTGGTATGGGACACCGTGGTCGAGCTGTCGGCCTACGCTGGGGCCACAAACCTCCCCGTAGTGACCAATGAGCACCTTGACTCGTGAGCAGATTATGGTGGTATGGGACACTATATTCTAGCTGTCGGCCTACACTGATCAGGCGACGAGCCCTTTGTAGTGACCGCGAGCGTATTCTGAGTTCACGGGAGGCGACGACCCTTCCGTGCAGTAGAGTACAGTAGGCCTGTATTGATAAGGTGATGGGGGAGCGGTGCAACGAGTGCGAGCAACAGCCCTGGCAGCCCTTGCAGTGACCTACGAAATGTACATCGTATGAGATTACTAGGAGTGACGACCCTAGACAGGATCCGTGTTGGGATCGATACAAGGGAGGTACCTTAGTTTCCCAATCCTGCTGTTTGAATGGACTAATAATAACTTGGTAATCATATCACCATAGCATTGCATGTGCCTGGAAGATGTGGAGCACTCTAGGGAGTGTGGCATGCCGCGGTCGTAAGATGTTGCCGTATGAGGGTGATCGTCGGTGAGGGCATACATCACGTCATATCATCTTGCCTTAACAACAGTTTTAGGACTTGTCTGATTTACTGCTTTACTATTATCGCGTGATTGAATTGTGAACATGCTAATCTTTGCTCTATGATTCCACTGAGTTGATCACTCATTCCCACGTTACGGGATGGTGTTTGCAACACCCACCAGACCCTGTTGTAGTTGCAGGTGACGATGAGATCCAGGAGGTGGAGCTAGATGATGACGAGGACCAGGATGAGTTCTCGTATATGCAGTATCATGACGGCTTTCCGTAGGTGACCTGGATCGAGGGGACATCAGTGGGACTTTTCTTTTTGAACATTATTCTTTTGTTATGTACATGTATATGAGACTCAGAGATGTAGTCATACTTTGGAGACAGTTGAGATTACTTTGTTTTTCCATACAGTGATATATATCTTGTTTGGTCTTCCGCTTGCTTTTATCACTGGATCTGAAGTATGAATTGCAGTTTTGGTATACTTTTACTCATGTGAATGCTTTAAATCAGACAACATTGAATCATAACCATTTTTGTTGCATAAGTGACGGTCTGGAACTCGGGAGTTGAGTTTATACACGACCCCCGATTTTCAGGGTGTTACAAGTTGGTATCAGAGCATGAATGAGAGTATACTGGGCCTGGGTTATGGTCTTGCGACGTACGCTGTCGCTTCATTTGACTTAGGTGGGTGCGAGAAGGGTCTAGAAACACTTCTAGGATCACAGATTCGCCGATAGGCGAAGTTTATAAGGATCGATCGCAAGATCGAGTCTGTAACGCATCTCGGGTCGCGTAAAGCGACCCGAATCACTTCTAAGCTGTAGGAAGTCGGGTGGAGACGTCCTATGAGCGGTTTTAAACCGCAAAAGTGAATCTTTGGGCCGTGGAATGACCACGACTCCAGTAATCAATCGCCAGGGCTTAAAAACCCCGTTTTGCCAAAAATTCTTAAAATTCCTTCTCTAAACACTTCAACCTTCAGTTCTTTTGTATCCATTTCATGTTAGGCATCAAACCTAATGTGAAAATAACACAAATTAGTACATTCACCAAATTTTACAGTGAATAGTAAAATTTCATAAAAAATGGCCATAAAGCCATTCTAACTTCACTTTCTTTAGCAACTAAGGAGCTAGAAAGATGTACTGGATCCTTCTACCCCAAATCCATATGCTGCATCATATGGTTTGGTATTCGGGACTGCGATGTGGACCCGGAAAGCCCCAAAAACATGTTTGGGCTCATAGGGACCAAAATACTTTGAACTAAGGGGTGGGACTTGACTTTTTGGGACCCTGGGACCATGGGGGACCAGACCCATGGGGTCCCGCTGGCCAACCTGGAGGTTGGCCGGCGATGCCATCGCCGGCCGGGCGATGCATCGCCGGCCGGCCACCTCGGACGGTGCTGCCCTTTGGGCGCACCCACTTAAATACACCCCCCATCACCCCTATGTACCTCCCATCCCACGAAAACCCCTAAAACACCCCTCTCCTTCACAAACAGCCCCCTTGCATGCCCTAGATTTGATTTTCAGCGCTCCATTCCAAATCCCGGCGACCCAAACCCATCCTAATCCCTTCCTTGGCCAAAACCGACCACCACCCATCGATTATTGGGTGTTGGCAGCCTCTTTCCTTGAAGATTTTCCCATTTGGAGCTCCAAAATTCCCCAAATAGTGCTGAAATCGTGAGCAGCTCCATTCCACCTTTTTGTTCTTATTTTTCCCTGAAACTACAGCCTTGGGAAGCTTGAAGCATCCCTCTACGACGCCTAGATTTCCTTTTGTCAGATTGGGCAGCCATTTCTCCGCATTTTCGGCGTTTTTCATGGCTTTCGTGGAAGCTATTTTGGGTCTTTTGTCACTCTCATCCATCCTGTCTTTGATGGGTAAGAGGAAAACTGCAACAGACGAGGCTGGGCCGAGCCGCCCTGCTCGATTGAGAAGACCGCGGGGTGGTGCCGCAAGTTCAAGCGCCGCCGCAGGTCCAGCTGCAGTCCTGGAGTGTCGTACGAAGCGGGATTTGGATCCCCATGCACACCTTGGACGAACCATCCTATCAGAGATGCCTCATGGTGAATACACTGATCGTAGAGTGTTATTTGAGGCGGACGTAGATGGGCGATTGTTCGGCGAGTATCTGTTGTTCGAACGCATTGAAGCCGCGCACTGGGGACCGATCTTTGAAGCTCGCGCTCGTGCTAATGTGAGCACTGTTCGTGCCTTCTATGCTAGCATCCAGAGTCCTACCTTGGAGCCCTTGCAGTTCAAAATCCCTTTTGGTAGAGATCGGATGGCTACGATCGACGTCCAGTTGGTTGCGCGACTTCTCAACGTGCCTCTAGGTGATGTACATCCAAGTGAGAAGAATTTGAGGACTAGACGTGAACGAGATCGCCGCACCAGGTTTCTGTGCGGTAAGTTGGTTCCATGGCAGCCTAATAATAGCCTCAAGGCGACGTACATGTCTGAGGATTTACGTCTGCTGCATCACATCTGCACGTTCAATGTTTATCCTAGGTCGACGAACCGCATTGAATGTACACGTCTTATGGTCGATTTCTTATTTCTGGTGGCCCAGGGAGAGAACGTATGTATGGCCACTTTCATCTTACGGCAGATAGTTCTCATAGCCAGGTCGAGGAGAACATCCGAATCCCTTCCCTTTGGCCGACTCATTTGCAAGATTGCGCTTGAGTTTGCCTATAGACTTGGACCCGAGTTGCCGGTATCAATTCACACCATCGATGAGTCGACGATGGTTAAGATGAAGATTGGGTCGCAATATCGTGAAAATCAACTTGAAAGGGATAGTGGGGACGACTTTGATGAAGAGGAAGATCAAAGCGAAGGAGAACCTAGTGCAGAAGCTCAGGAAGAGACTCAGGAAGAAGCAGAAGAGGAGGCTCAGGATACTGATGAGAGTCCTCCTCCTTCTGCGCAGACTACTATTGACGATCGCATTGCCCGGATGGAGGAGAGTCAGACCGCTTTGCGAAGGGAAGTCCAAGAACTTCGAGCAGAGGTCGCTGATGCCAAGGCCGTTACGAAGAAGAAATTTGGCAAGGTGACTCGCACCTTGAAGGCAATCCTGTGTTGCTTACAGGATAAGGGTGCTCCTCCTCCGTCGCCAGACTCCGACTAGCAACGCGATCTTTGATGTTGTTATGAGTAGTTAGCTATTTTCTGTTTCATGTGTGTAAAGCCTATTAGGGCTAGTGCTTTGCTTTTGTCGTTGTTGCTTAACTGTCTTAATTTCCATGTCATTCTAGTCATGATGCTTGTAAGGATATATCCCTTGTATTGTGACAATTTTGATTAATTGAAATGCATGGAATGCCTTTGACTCTTTAGTGAATGATTGTGGTGTATTTGTGCAATTGAGACTGACAAGGTTGCGCCCTATTTTGAATATAGGGAATGCCACCTAAGACTACGAGGAGCGCGGTTCGGCTTTCATTGTCAGAGCAGATGGATCAGGCTCCCTCTCAGTCTGGCACTCGTCCGGACCCTGCTGTGGGCCCGATTCCTGAGACTGTTCGATCGTCTCAGCCTGCTACTGGTCCTACAGATGGACCACCGCCATTTACACCATCAGTCAGAGAGCCACAGCGCGCATCTACTTCCGCACCTCATCCGCCACAGCCTGCTCCACCCCCTGATAGATTCGAGCAGATGATGGCTATGATGCTACAGCAGCAGCAGCTTCTGACCACCATAGTTGGGACTTTAGCCCAGGGTGGGGGTGCGACTGCATCTACTCCGCCTGCACCACCTGCGCATCCAGCTGAGGATGCCTATGCTTACACCCAGGATGAGGGCGTAGCACTTCCTGCGCAGCCTGCTTTCCCTGCGGGGAACCCTGCCGACACACGGGGCCTTCTGGAGCGATTTCAGCGCTTGCGGCCTCCTACTTTCACGGGTTCTCACAGACCCGAGGAGGCTGAGTTTTGGCTCGACCGAGTGTCGAAGATTCTGCGCATGTTGCACTGTACTGAGGCAGAGCAGGTAGAGCTGGCTACCTTCCAGTTTGAGAGAGAGGCCAGTATGTGGTGGGATAGTGTATTGCGGACTGTTACCGCAGACTTCGTATGGACATGGGCAGCATTCGAGTTTCGCTTCCATGAGAAGTATTATCCTCAGACCTACAGACACGAGAGGGAGAATGAGTTTCTCCGTCTCAGGCAGGCAGCGATGACGGTCACCGAGTATGAGCATCGGTTCACAGAGTTGGGCAGGTACGTCCCGACGATTTTAGCTGATGAGCAGATGGGCATACGGCGCTTTTTGGAGGGCTTGCGACCGGATATTCGGTCGAAGATGTGCTGTATCAGTTTCTCCTCCTATGCGGAGTTGGTTCACATGTCCATGCGGGCAGAGCAGGACGTGGATCGACTTGCGCGATCACGAGGCCCGACTACTTCTAGGCCGCGACCGGAGTTGCCAGATAGGCCCTTCGCGGGCAAGAGGCCTCGCATTGATCCTCCTACCAGGACCACGGCGCCGGTAGGACCGTTTCGACGCCCTGATCTATCATGCACATACTGTGGGAGGACGGGCCACCTAGCGCCGAGTTGCTTTACGAGGATGCGGGACAGTGGGTTCTCGCCGCCACAGAAGATTGATCGTGTACGTCCACAGGCGATATCAGCACCGCCTATACGGTCAGCTCCTGCGCAGTCCTCTTTCAGACCCACAGTATCGCAGATTCGACAGCCCCCACGGCCCTTGACACAGCGGCCGAACCGGCCACAGCAGGCTCGAGTTCATGCACTGACCGCTGAGGCAGCTACGACGCCGACTTTCCAGCATTCAGCCTTCGAGGTCACGGGCCATATCGGAGGTACTCCCGTTCTTGTCATGGTGGACACTGGTTCCACGATTTCTTTGATATCGCGTGCCGTAGTCAGACGTCTTGGGTTGCAGACTATTACTATGGATAGCGTGCGAGTCCTTGCAGCTCATGGAGATTATTCGGATGTCACCCAGATGTGTGAGGGTTGTTTACTTGATCTGGGAGGCAGGACGATGACTCTTGATTTGGTCGTCGATCCCTCGCTCGTATATCTCGACGTCATTCTTGGCATGGACTGGTTGACTGCAGCGAGAGCCGAGATTGACTGCGAGGCTCGTGTGGTGACGGTGTACGAGCCTGAGGGCACGCCTTTCACATTTTCAGTGCGGGTAAATCTTCCTTTCCGCATTCTTAGCTACGCCACTCTATTGCGCGACGCTGGTGCCCAGGTACTTGAGCAGACGCCAGTTGTTTCTGAGTTCGGGGATCTGTTCAGGAAGATCCCTGGTTTGCCGCCCCGACGTGAGATCGATTTCACTATCGATCTGATTCCTGGTTCTACACCCGTCTCACTGCCGACGTATCGCATGGCACCATGTGAGATGGAGGAGTTGAGGACGCAGATTGATGGTCTACTAGAGCTTGGCCTTATACGGCCTAGCGTATCTCCTTGGGGAGCACCGGTCTTGTTCGTGAAGAAGAAGGATGGTTCGCTGCGATTGTGTATTGATTATCGCAGGCTGAACCAACTCACAGTGAAGAACAAGTACCCTTTGCCCAGGATCGATGACTTATTTGATCAGTTGAGAGGAGCGCAGTACTTCTCGAAGATTGATCTTCAGTCAGGATATCATCAGCTGCGCGTCAGAGATGAGGACGTGCAGAAGACAGCGTTCAGGACCAGTTTTGGTCATTACGAGTTCCTTGTGATGTCGTTCGGTCTCACGAACGCACCGGCCGTGTTCATGGATCTGATGAACCGGGTACTACGGCCTTTCCTCTATCGATTCGTCGTTGTCTTCATCGACGACATTTTGGTATACTCTAGGAGTCGAGAGGAGCATGAGGAGCACTTGCGTTTGGTCCTTGATACGCTCAGACAGCATCAGTTGTTCGCACAGTATAAGAAGTGCGACTTCTGGAAGCAGGAGGTGAAGTTTCTGGGACACGTGGTGTCCAAGGATGGCATGGCAGTTGACCTGTCTAAGGTAGCTGCGGTGCAGGACTGGGAGCAGCCTGGTTCTGTCACTGAGGTGAGGAGTTTCTTGGGTCTCGCTGGCTACTATCGGCGCTTCATTCAGGATTTCTCGAAGATCGCGAGACCCTTATCTCAGTTGACACGGAAGGACGTGAAGTTCGCCTGGAATGATAAGGCGGAGTCAGCTTTTCAGGAGCTGAAGGACAGACTTACGTCCGCCCCTGTGCTAGTATTACCAGAGCAAGGGGTTAAATACACTATATACACTGACGCGTCTAGCGTTGGTTTGGGTTGTGTCCTTATGCAGAGGGACAGGGTAATTTCGTATGCCTCGAGACAATTAAGGAAGCACGAGGAGAATTACCCTACACACGACCTGGAGTTGGCAGCCGTGATATTCGCACTGAGACTCTGGAGACATTACCTCTATGGAGAGGAGTTCGAGCTCTTTTGCGACCACAAGAGCCTCAAGTACATATTCACACAGCGGGACTTGAATATGAGGCAGCGGCGATGGATGGAGACGCTGAAGGACTTCAAGTTTGAAGTCTCTTACCATCCTGGGAAGGCGAACCTTGTGGCTGATGCGTTGAGCCGCAAGAAGGCGATAGAGTTTGCGGCTCCGCTGATGGTTGCCGAGTGGGATATGGTTGAGTTTTTGCGAGACTTTGAGCAGAAACTCACCGTAGAGGAGCCATTTGAGTTCATCGCACATGTTCAGGTGCGATCCCCGATCGATGACCGTGTCATCGAGGCGCAGAGGGACGACGCGCATCTTACTGAGCTTCGAGAGCAGGCCAGTGATGATGATGACGCCGACTGGCGAGTTGGCATGGATGGGGGTTTACGTTACCGTGGCCGCCTATGCGTTCCTGATGTCCCTGACTTGAGACGAGAGATTCTCGAGGCTGCGCATTCTACTAGACTCGCGATGCATCCTGGCAGCACGAAGATGTATCGTGACGTGAAGAGGACGTACTGGTGGGAAGGTATGAAGACCCACATTGCTGAGTTCGTGTCCCGTTGTCTCACTTGTCAACAGGTGAAGGCAGAGCATCGCCGACCACCTGGACTTTTGCAGCCTATGCCGATTGCAGAGTGGAAGTGGGATTTCATTTCCATGGACTTCATTTCTGGGTTGCCGAAGACGAGGAAGGGGCATGATTCTATTTGGGTGATCGTCGACCGATTGACGAAGTCGGCGCACTTCCTACCGATCAGAGTTACGAACTCTGCAGACGAGCTGGCTAGATTGTATATTAGAGAGATCGTGCGTCTGCATGGAGTTCCGTTGGAGATCGTGTCGGACAGAGACACGCGGTTCACTTCTATTTTCTGGACTCGCATTCAGGAGGCTATGGGTGTGAAGTTGAAGTTCAGTACTGCCTTCCACCCGCAGACGGACGGACAGACAGAGCGAGTGAACCAGATCCTGGAGGACATGTTGCGAGCTTGCGCATTGGACTTCAAGGACAGTTGGGATGACTGTCTTGCATATGCGGAGTTTGCATACAACAATAGCTTCCAGGCGAGTATCGGCATAGCACCTTATGAGGCGCTGTATGGGCGACCTTGTCGCGCACCGCATTGCTGGTTAGAGGTCGGTGAGCGCAGCTTGATTGGCCCAGAGTTGGTGCAGGCGACGTCAGAGAAGATTGATATTATTCGACGTCGGCTTCTTACAGCGCAGAGCAGACAGAAGAGCTACGCCGATACGAGACGGAGGCCACTAGAGTTCACAGTCGGGGATCATGTGTTTTTGCGAGTTTCCCCTATGAAGGGAGTCCTTCGGTTCGGAAAGAAGGGGAAGCTGGCACCGCGATACATTGGTCCATTTCAGATCCTCGATCGTGTGGGAGCAGTGGCTTACCGATTGGCTTTACCCACGCCCCTCGCGAGCGTCCACAACGTATTTCATGTTTCTATGCTGAAGAAGTACGTTGCTGATCCTTCTCATATCATCAGATGGGAGCAGGTGCAGTTAGGAGAGGATGTTACTTATATCCTGCGACCGACACGCATCTTAGACCGGAAGGAGCAGGTACTGCGTAGCAAGGTGATTCCCCTTGTGAAGGTACTATGGACGCATCATACTGAGGAGGAGGCTACTTGGGAGACAGAAGCCGAGATCAGAAAGAACTACCCACAGCTTCTCGAGGAGTACGAAAAGGTACAAAATTTTGAGGACGGAATTATTTGTTAAGGGGGGTAGATTGTAACGCCCGTGAAAAATCCATACTTGGGCTCGAGTACCAACTCGACCCGAATTTGCGTAGAATTCATTCCTTTGGAAAATTTGACTAGGTTAGCTAGTGCAACGTTAGAATAGCTGGGAAATGGTCCCTGATCACTTTAAATACGTTCTACAAGGCCCGAAGCGAGTGGAACTAAGGGTGCTATAATGCTCTAAAGCCTCGGATCAAACTCTAAGCCGGTTTGTTCTCTGGACCACTTTGAATCTTTGTATTGGATCTAGACCGCACGTTGAAAGTCCGATACCTCCTATCTTAGACCGTTAGGACCGTCTAGCTGGGCTTGACACTCATTCCAAAAATCAAGTCAAACCGATGATTACAGGCTATTTCATTGAGCCCGGACCGAAGAGAGTGTGAATAGGGACATAGTTGGAATTTCAAATTCAAATCTGGCACACAAATTTGACGCATCAGTATTAAGCATTCTGACCGTCAGAATACAGCCAAATCACACCCTTGGATCAGGAAAAATATCTATTATATATCACGAGACTTATAGGCCTGATCTTGGTGCGGTGACCGTTAAATTGAAACTGGGCCGCCACGTGCGATCTGGGAACCCAACCGGTCTGAAAACTGGATGTGTGCTAGATCCAGTATGCATGAGCTTAAGTCCGACCGCATTTGGCCTAGGGACCTCCAGAAATGCCCTTTTGGACCGAAACGGCCCCGATTTGGTTAGGCACCAAGTAAACATTGTTCCCAAGCCTATTTTGGGAATGTTTTGGGCTATAAAAGGGGTTGAAACCCTCACTCCTCTCTCCCATCCGAATTTGAGAGAAGCCCTAGCTTGGGGGAGAGAAAAAGAGTGAGAGATTGTGAGAGAGTGGGAGAGTTCTTCCCGCCACTTGTGCTACGTGTTGCACATGCTTAAGCGACACTTCTCTACCGCTTTCCCGGCGATTCCACCGCAATCCTAGGTAAGTAAAAACCCTAAATAGTTGGTGATTTGAGTTTTTCTTGTTTCCATGGCGATGTAGCTTATGGATCTTATGTATTAGGCTCCTTACTCGCCGTAGACGAAGCATATACACTCCGCTTCAATTCCCGAGTCTACAAGACACTAGGTGAGGATTTTAGACGCTTTGATTGACGGTTCCCAATGCTTTCAATGTCGTTTAATAGTAGATTCTTGACGGCATCGCCGTTTGACATGTACGAAATGCTCTCCGTTTCCCGTTTCGTAAGCTAACGAAGAATATGAGATTTAGGGCATTTTAGTCATTTGTAGGAAGTACTGTTTGCATTCATATTTTGCTGATGTGATTGACATGGTTTGTTGTCGCATTAGGAAGTTAGGAATGCGTGCATAATTAGTTTGGCGAAGAGATTCGCCTAGTTGCATACTTTGGGTCGACATGCTATATGTAGACCTAAGTGTGTAGTGCATGTGTTTGTATAAATGCTTGTATTAGTATGTATTGAATTAAATGATGTTATTTGATACTTTGTGATTGATTTTTCAATTATTATGCCGACCTAAATGATTTTCTACATGTTGACAAAATGCATGATTTCACTACATGCATGGAATGTATGTGCTTGAGGATTTGCTTAAGTTGAATATGCATGGGAAGTATGCCTTGAAGATTTGCTTAAGTTGAATGTTATAACATGTGCTAACATGCTCACATGATGTATTTCAATTCCAATACCTTTTATAGTGATTCCATAGATGTGTGGGACTTGACTTAGTCCAGGCAGTCGGTAACCGAGCAAATTCGTGGCTGACTGGTCATAGCCACGAATGACGCGTCGATGAATGTGATTCGTGTTGAGAGTTGGCGGCAGTGGTTAGGCCACGCGAAGTGTTTTACGCACTTCATGTCGTTCAGTTCGAGATGCGATCGCGCTAGTCGAGCCCGTCAAGTAACCCGACTGGCCGATGTTTGTTCACCATGTATGTATCATAACTGCTTGAACCTAGGGTACCGAACTTACCATTGTAAACCCTATTAACCGTGGTACCTTGATCCACGAAGACTCATGAGCCGGGCATGGTGGTATGGGACACCGTGGTCGAGCTGTCGGCCTACGCTGGGGCCACAAACCTCCCCGTAGTGACCAATGAGCACCTTGACTCGTGAGCAGATTATGGTGGTATGGGACACTATATTCTAGCTGTCGGCCTACACTGATCAGGCGACGAGCCCTTTGTAGTGACCGCGAGCGTATTCTGAGTTCACGGGAGGCGACGACCCTTCCGTGCAGTAGAGTACAGTAGGCCTGTATTGATAAGGTGATGGGGGAGCGGTGCAACGAGTGCGAGCAACAGCCCTGGCAGCCCTTGCAGTGACCTACGAAATGTACATCGTATGAGATTACTAGGAGTGACGACCCTAGACAGGATCCGTGTTGGGATCGATACAAGGGAGGTACCTTAGTTTCCCAATCCTGCTGTTTGAATGGACTAATAATAACTTGGTAATCATATCACCATAGCATTGCATGTGCCTGGAAGATGTGGAGCACTCTAGGGAGTGTGGCATGCCGCGGTCGTAAGATGTTGCCGTATGAGGGTGATCGTCGGTGAGGGCATACATCACGTCATATCATCTTGCCTTAACAACAGTTTTAGGACTTGTCTGATTTACTGCTTTACTATTATCGCGTGATTGAATTGTGAACATGCTAATCTTTGCTCTATGATTCCACTGAGTTGATCACTCATTCCCACGTTACGGGATGGTGTTTGCAACACCCACCAGACCCTGTTGTAGTTGCAGGTGACGATGAGATCCAGGAGGTGGAGCTAGATGATGACGAGGACCAGGATGAGTTCTCGTATATGCAGTATCATGACGGCTTCCCGTAGGTGACCTGGATCGAGGGGACATCAGTGGGACTTTTCTTTTTGAACATTATTCTTTTGTTATGTACATGTATATGAGACTCAGAGATGTAGTCATACTTTGGAGACAGTTGAGATTACTTTATTTTTCCATACAGTGATATATATCTTGTTTGGTCTTCCGCTTGCTTTTATCACTGGATCTGAAGTATGAATTGCAGTTTTGGTATACTTTTACTCATGTGAATGCTTTAAATCAGACAACATTGAATCATAACCATTTTTGTTGCATAAGTGACGGTCTGGAACTCGGGAGTTGAGTTTATACACGACCCCCGATTTTCAGGGTGTTACACCCTGATCCAGTGATACCGAATTTCTATGTGCTTCGACTTGGAGTGCTGACTTGGATTCTTGCTCAAGTGTATAGCACTTTTACTATCGCAATAGACTACGTGCTCCTCCTGCTTCAGGCTAAGTTCCTGTAGGAACCTCTTCATCCAAAGCATCTCTTTAAATGCCTCTGTGACTGCAATGTACTCAGCTTCTGTCATCGACAATGCTACGACCTTCTATAGCTTGCTCTACCAAGAAACTGCTCCCCCTGCAAACGTGAACATGAATCCCGATGTAGACTTCCTGGAGTCTATGTCACCTGCCATATCTGCATCTGTGTAGCCCTCTAACACAGGTTTTCCGACACCATAACATAGGCTCAACCTGGATGAGCCTCTTAGATACCGCAGTATCCAATTCACTGCTGCCTAATGCTCTTTGTCAGGATTGGCAAGATACCGGCTGAGAACACCAACCGCATATGATATGTCTGGGCGTGTACACACTATATCATACATCAAACTTCCTACAGCTGACGCGTAGGGTATCTTCTGCATCTCTTTCACCTCTGCCTTCATCTTGGGACACTGCTTGTCGCTCAATCTGAAGTGACTATCCAGTGGAGTACTGACCGGCTTCGCTGCATTCATATTGAACCGCTTTAAGACTTTCTCAATGTACCGCTCATGTAACAGCCAAAGCTTCCTGCTACATCTCTCACGGGTTATCTCCATTCCTAAGATCTGTTTAGCCAGGCCCAAGTTTTTCATCGCAAAAGACTTGCCCAACTCCTGTTTTAGCCGGTCGATCTTTTTGATGTCTTTTTTCATGATGAGCATGTCATCAACGTATAAGAACAGAACTATGAAATCACCATCTGAGAACTTGCGCGTGAACACACAGTGGTCTGACTTTGTTCTGTCATACCCATGTTGTAACATGAACGAATCGAACTTCTTGTACCATTGTCGTGGAGCTTGTTTCAGCCCATACAAGCTCTTCCTCAGCCTACACACTATATATTCCTTGCCCTTGACTTCGAACCCTTCTGGTTGGTGCATGTAGATCTTTTCTCCCAGGTCACCATAGAGAAAAGCAGTTTTAACGTCCAACTACTTTATCTCCAGATCCATGCTAGCTGCCAACCCAAGTAACACCCTTATGGATGTCATCTTCACCACTGGTGAGAATATCTCATCGAAGTCTATGCCTTTCCTCTGACCGAACCCTTTTACCACAAGTCTGGCCTTGAACCTCGTCTGTGAATTCTTCTGCTCAACCTTCTTTCTGAACACCCACTTGTTGCTCAGAGCTTTCTTGCCCTTAAGCAGTTTCACCATGTCATAAGTGTGGTTCTTTTACAAGGATTCTATCTCCTCTTGCATATCTTTCAACCACTCCTCCTTATGCTCGTCGGCTAGGGCCTCAGAATAATCTTCTGGCTCTCCCCCATCAGTCAGCATAATGTACTCATGCGGCAAGTACCTCTTGGATAACTGTCTGTCCCTATATGACCTCCTCACCTGTGGCTCAACAGGTGGATCAAGTGGGGGCTGCTCCCTCGGTCCATCTTCTGTAGGAACACCCTCATTCTCTTCACCTCGCTGTACTCCCCCGTCATCAGGCACCACGGGAGGAATAACTGGATCTATGTCCTCTAGCTCACCTGAACTAGGCTGGTTCTTCTCTGGCTTACTAATGTCTTCAATACACTGATCTTCAAAGAAAACCACATCTCTGCTCCTGACGAGCTTCCTCTCAGTCAGATCCCACAATCTGTAACCGAACTTTTCATCACCGTATCTTAAGAACACACACTTCCTGATCTTCATATCGAGCTTGGACCTCTCGTCCTTTGGTACGTGAACGGATGCCCTGCATCCAAACACCCTGAGATGACTGTACGATGGATCCTATCCAGTCCACACTTTCTCATGTACTTCTCCATTCAATGGGGCTGATGGAGACCTGTTTATCAGATACACTACCGTGTGCATTGCTTCTCCTCAGAATGTCTTGAGCAACTTCGCATGGGATATCATGCATCTGATTCTCTCAACAATGGTGCGATTCATTCGCTTAGCTACACCATTATGCTGGGGGTCTTGGGAACCGTCTGTTCATGCCGTATACCTAGGGACTTATAGTACTCATGAAAGTCACCAATGTATTCATCACCATTATCATTGCGGATGCACTTCAATGATCTACCTGTCTCTCTCTCGACCATAGCATGAAACAACTTAAACACACCAAAGACCTCGTCCTTGGATTTCAATGCATAAACCCAAACCCTCCTAGATGTATCATCTATAAAAGTAACAAAATACAATGCCCCACCCAAGATTTTTGTCCTCATAGGACCACATACATCAGAATAAACCAAATCTAATGCATGCTCTTTATTAACATTAGAAGCAATTTTAACAAATGAAACTCTATGTTGTTTCCCTGATAAATAATTAAGACAGGTTTTGAGAGGTATACCTATCACGCCTAGAAGGATCCGCTCTCTCGCTAGTAGTTGAAGCCCTTTTTCACTCATGTGGCCTAGACGCCTGTGCCACATGTCTATAGCTGAATCTTTCATTGCGTTCAACCCACCCTTGCATACACTGACACTTGCCTTATACAAGATGCAACACTTCTTTCCTCTAGCTGCGATCAACGAACCCTTGATGAGCTTCCAGTGCCCACCAACAAACCGGCTTTCATAGCTTTCATCATCCAACCTTCCCGTCGATATCAAGTTGAGGCGAAGGCCTGGGATATGCCTCACATCCCTGAGAACCAACGTGCAGCCCACATCGGTCTTCACACAAACGTCACCAACTCCCACGATCTTTGATACGCCAGAATTTCCCATCTTCACGGTTCTATAGTCACCTGACTTGTAGCTTGTGAAGAAATCTCTGTGTGGAGTCACATGAAAAGAAGCTCCTGAGTCAATCACCCAGTCGGTGTCCTGACCCGTAGCCGTGAGACAAACATCATGATGTGGAAAGAATAATAACAATGTCACCATCTGAAGCGACCGCAGTGAAATCTGATTCATCTTTCTTCTCCTTTCCTTTTCCTTTCTTGTTGTTCTTAGCCTTACGACATTCATGCTTATAGTGGCCCTTCTTGTCACAATTTTAGCACTCAACATCTTTCATATTACTTGACTTGCCTTTAGATCTATCTCGGGCCTTCCCACCCTTCCTATTCTTTCCTCTCCTCCATTCCTATGTCACAAGTGCCTCTTGTTGAGTAGACCCCTGAGACTTCCTCCTTGTCTCTTCATTGAAGAGACAGCTAGTAACCTGTTCTATGGATATCTTTCCGTCTGGAGCGGAGTTACTTAGAGACACCACCAATGTCTCCCAACTGTCAAGCAACGAACTAAGCAATAGTAAATCCTGCAATTCATCATCCAGGATCATCTTCATAGAGGAGAGCTGGTTCACTATATTACTGACCTCATTCATGTGCTCGGCCACAGAACCGCCATCCTTGAACTTGAGATTTACAAGTTGCCTTATTAAGAAGATTTTATTACCGGCTGTCTTCCTCTTATACAGCCCTTCTAGTTTCAGCCATAGGCTAGCGGCTGAGGTTTTCGTAGACACATGGTGGAATACAGAATCATTCAGCCATTGTCTAATAAACCCCACCGCCTTTCGGTCCAACTTCTTCCAATCATCATCAGACATATCTTTGGATTTTGCTGATATGCCTAAAATTGGAGAATATAGATCCTTGCAGTAAAGCAAGTCCTCCATCTTAGCCTTTCATATGGTCCAATTAGAACCATTGAGGCTAATCATCCTTGATGAGCCACCTTCCATAATTCTAAACTGATCCTACCTATTCAATGAACCTAGCGCTCTGATACCATTTTGTTGGGGGCCTTGCACAAAACCTTAGGATCTAGCCTCCCAAACAAACCAGAATTATGAGATTATAATGCAATGAAAACAATCAAAGCACAATCACACACCACACAAGAGATTTTTACGTGGAAAACCCTCAAAGAGGTAAAAACTACGGGACCTCGTCCAGATCAACAATCCACTATGAAGTAGAACGTTTACAACCTTCGTCACTCACGCAGGAGCGGATAAACAATAAGAGAATAAAAAGAAAACTGAGAGATCTCACCGATCACGAGGACGTAGAAGCGCTGAGACGACGGCTCCCTTCCATAAGTTTCCTCTCTCTCTCTTTTCTCTCTCTCTCTCTTACACCCTAAGCCCTTTAGCAAAACCCTTGCAAAGCCTTTAGGAAACCCTCTTGTATTTTTCTCATATCCTAGAAAAACCCTAGAGACCCTTTTTATAGTTTTAAGAAATTTCTTTCTGCATTCCTATTGCGAAAGGACTCAAATTCGTAATTTTTTATAAAAACTGCGCAACCTAAGACTGGTCCTGAAAATTTTAGGACTGGTCCTAACTGCCTACGATTGGTCATAGCTCACCTACGACTGGTCGTAGCTCACCCAGGACTGGTCGTAGACTGCAGAGAAAATTAACAATAACTCGTTGGACTTTGAGTCATGCCAGGGCTCAAACCCACGACCGGTCAAAGACCACCCAGCGATGAAACCCTCCAAAATTTCAACCACTACACGGTCTCTCCTCTGAACTGAGGAGGAAAAACCCCATCACTGAAGATGAGAGGCAAATGTATTTTTTGTTGGGGTTTTGCCCTGCGGAATCACACAGATCTAGATCTAGGATAGTAATTCAATGGCACCAAGCACACAAGAAAACACAGAGAACACTCAGATTTAACGTGGAAAACACTTTAAAAAAAAAACCATGGCACAAAGCAACAAATCTCCACTATGAAAACAGAAATTACAAAGAGAAAGGACTTACCCGATTCGAACAACCTCGTTTCTCACCCTTGCTACACCCTTTAATTTCCTTGGAACCCCTTTAGAAAACTTTTTCATTCCCTAAAAAAGTCCTAGGAACACCTATTTATAGTTTAGGCAACTTCCCTTCTGCATCCCAGTTGCGAAAGGACTCAAATCCGCAGTTTCGTAAAAAATCGCGGAAGAAACTGCGTAACCTACGACTAGTCGTAGCCCTCCTACAACTGGTCGTAGACCGATACAACCGGTCGTAGCTCTCCTACGACTGGTCGTAGACCCCTAAGACTGGTCCTGAAAATTCTAGGACTGGTTCTAGACTGAGAAAAAAAACAGCACAACTCGCTGGACTTCGAGTCGTGCTAGGGCTCGAACCTACGACCGGTCGAGCTCCTCCCACGACTAGTCGTGGCTCCCCCACGACCGGTCGAGCAATATGAAAACTTAAAGATTGAAGGCTTCTCCTCAACAATATCCACCAAGTCTTCATTCTTCAACCGTGTAGCTACGTGACCTCTTCTCTTATTTCTGCACCTCATCATAGCTCCTTGTACACACTCCGTCATTCTTTTACGCCATCGCCAAGCCCAGAGAAGTTACACAGAACTTGAACTTCTCTACAGGAACGATCTAGGAGAGCATGTCTATCGGATCAGAATCCACGTGTCCAACCATCCTTGCTTCTGTCTTCTCAAAAGAAAAGACGTAGTCTTCTTACCATCTCACCATTACCCAATATTTCTTGTCGGGGTACTTGCTCATAACATTGATAGCCTGTGAAATAACCGGTCTAATCCAGACTATAACATACACTGCCCAGCGTATTCGAATAAGGCGCATGAGATATCTTGCTTTTCCTCATCTGTTTTAGGACAAATCCTGAGGAAAACTTAAGGAGAGACGCGTAGGGAACGCTCTCCGGCTTTACCTGGCCTATCACATCCTAGATCAATACCTACACACAAGGTATTCTTCCTGTGATTACCAAAGCCTACTTCTTATTCAGTCTCAACGCCAAGAACCATCTTTGCAGACCCCCCGAGCCTTCATTCTAGATGTCCTGAGTCTTCAGTACATTGATTTTAGACATGTCATAATTGGCGATCCACATGTCATCAACTTACAATACCTGACCCATCATGAAAGAATCAAACCACTGCCTAGGCGACAGGCCGAACAACGACCTCCTGCAAAGTCTTTTCTCAGCCCCTTTCACTTCGAACCGCTCTGGTTGCTTCATCTAGATCTGCTCTTCACTTTCCCTTGCAAAAGTGCAGACTCCACATCCTTCCTTCCAGCTCAAGATCACATTGGCCAACCAGCGCCAATCACTGATCTAACAGACACCTGCTATACCGTCGGCATGAATATCTCTGAGAGGCCGATCCCTTCTCCCTGAGCATAACCCATCGCCACCAACCTCGGTCTGTATCTATGTTGTATCCTCATGAAGATCCACCTGCATCCAACTGCTTTTCGGCCCACTGGAAGCTCCACCCGCTCCCATATGTCGGTCTGGTATAACGAATCCATCACATCCCCCATAGTCACCTTTCACTTCTCAGTACCAGGCTCACCTAGAGCCATCTGAATAGAAGATGAATACTCCTGCGATATTGGAGTTGTTCATGTACCTCGTCGATATCTCGCGATCATGTCATGTGTTTTTTCTCACAGGTGGCTGCTTCACCTGCTGTAAAACCCATATCCTAATTCGTACTGTTTCATCGCTTCTCGCGATCCTTCTCGTCAAATTTCGGCAACCCGCGACCCGTAGTCGACGTTGTGCACGACTATGAGACGTATTCTATACATTTGAGTCGACTTAATCCGAGACTTGTATCCTTACGACCGCACCGTCGCCGCAGTTCCAACGCCGCGACTCACGGTCTGATCCGATACCCTGACTAAGAGATGTGGGTCGGCATTTATTTTGAGAAAACGCCGCGTGTTTACATTTCCAAGAGAATCTCTACAAGGTGTCAAATCAATCCCATCAATCAATCACCCATCAATCACTTTATGTCAAGTACACATCACCTTTCACCCCATTCCCAAGCAACCCCTAAAGTCAACTCTTTCTCACCCTCTCTCTTACACCACCCATACTTGTCAAGTACCACATCACTCACATCCATCACTCACATCCCTCTTACATCTCACCTCTCTCTCTCATTTCTCAACAAATCCCAAGCAACCAAGAAGCACTCCCACATCCAAGCCTTCCCCATGGGAGAAATGTGACTTTAGTGGCCCACTTTTCCATCCCAAAACCTCTATCCTAGCCATCCATCTCTCATCTCTACCATCAAAGTGAAGCTCTAGAAGATAGGCGTTCCAACGGACCGAGTAGATCATAAGGTGGGTGCTTCTATAGGGTAGTTTACTTATTTTTATGATGGGCTAAGTGAGGCCCACCGATCAATGGTGTGGATCTCACTTGGGACCCTAAGATGTGGCCAATGGCCCATCTTGACCATCAAAATCACTTCCATGATGGGGCCATTCTCTATGGACCCCATCATGATGTTTACTTTCCTCGTATTTAAGAGGTCATCTAGACCGTCCATTTTTTTTAGTGGAGTGGGATCTCCACCGTTGATCTTTTGTTTGAATGACCCATATGCAATGGGACCCTTTGATGTATGATTGGATGATTAAGACGGAGGGCCCATAGTGCCGGGGTCTCTCGATCACGCGTGTCCCACTCTCTCTCTTTCATTCTTTTACTCTCTATCTCTTTCCCTTCTCCTTTTGTTAAATTTTGTGTGATGATATGACCCTATGGCTCACTTGGATGGACCCCACAATGGGGCATGTATTGGATCCAAACCATCTAAAGGTGGGGTCCGCTTTACATATGTATTGAAACCACACCACCTCACCATGTGGTGGCTCACCTATGAAGGGCCCACCTTAACACACAAAAAAAAAAAGAGAGTCCAGAGAGTCCAAGGACATCTCTGGACGTATAAGAGGAATTGCCTTAGTTAAGGCAATAAAGGTGGCCCACTTGTACAGGCCCCACCTTGAGGTATGTATTCAATCCAAGCCGTCTATCTTTTTTCCCATCCCATTTTAGGCGTTGAGTCGAAAAATGAGGTTGATTGGGGTATCTAGTGGGCCATAGTGTTGAAAACAATATCAGTATCGTTGAAATCTATCCAGATTTTTGTTACACGCTGGAAAATGTCCGTTAGTGGTCTTGATAGATCTGTTTTGGTCTTGGAAATACAATGGACGGAGTGAATTTACTTGGGGTGGGCCGCACACCTGAAAATCCTCAAAAAATTGGGTTTTCTTAAAAAAAAAATAACAATAGAGGCAGCAGCTATTGCTGCTGCCAGCGCAGGTACCGTCCACACGTGACGGGCGGGTGGACGAGCAGGTCCCACGGCCCCTGCCGTGGGCCCCACCTTGATGTTTATGTTCTATCCAACCCATTCATATGGTGGGCCCCCACCTTAAGCAAGTCCCCTCCAAGTATCAGCTCAATCCAGATCTCAGGTGGCCCACACCATAAGAAACAGTGTGAATTGAATTTTACCATTGAAATCCTTTTGGGGTCCACAGAAGTTTTTGATCAAGCCAAAATTTATGTTTTCTCTGCACCTAGGTCCCTGTGACCTTTACTAACGGTTTGGATGGCATGCAAACCTGATGGTGGGCCACACACGTGGATCCCACCCTTGATGTATGTGTTTTACAACACCGTCCACAGCCGTGGATGGTGGAGCCCTGTGGACGGTGGAGCCCACCTTGCTGCATGTGCTCTCTTCACACCATCCAGGTGTGGATGCCCACTGTGGTGTATGTGTTTTATTACACCATCCAGGTGTGGATGGTGGGACCCACCATGGTGCATAAGTTGTATCCTAACCGTCCATCCATTTTAACAGCTAAAATGAGGCAGATCTATGGTTTAAATGGGCCCACTTTAGTATGTATACAGGGGGCATGTTGATCCATTTATGGCCATTCATTTAGGCCCACCTTGGAGCACATTTAAGGCCATGGGATTAAGCCCATTTGGCATATGTAATGCCCATGGGTTTCGGCCCATTTGACATATGCAATGCCCATGGGATCCGGCCCACTTATTCTATATAAGGCCCACGGGATTCAAGCCCATTTGATACATATTAAAGCCCATGGGATCAAGCCCATTTGATGTGCATGGGGCACAAATGGAGTGGCCTAGTTGATATATTTAAAGCTCATGTGTATAGACCCATCTGACATATTTAAGGCCCAAGTTGTGAGGCCACTTTGATATATTTCAAGGCCCATGGATCATGGACCATTGCAATGTACATAAAGCTCATTGGTGAGGCCCATTAATGCAACCCATTTGATGAATGTGAGGCCCATATAATACGACCCATTTGATATATCTAAGGCCCATGAATCGAGGCCCAACGGATGTCCTTATGGTCCATTACAATGTACGTTTCTCATGGTTCATGAAATGATATTTATGGCAGGTCGTGCCTAGGGAATAATGTTGGTTTTACGTCCACATTGTATGTACAATGTTGGTTAAATGTAAGCATTGTAACTCCCCTTAGGGCCCATTGATAGGCCCATACTCCTTGCTATCTATTGTCTTATAACATGCTTAGTATAATCTCATGACTCATGCCCATACGCATCATATATATGCTTGGTTTGAGTAGCGACTGATCATAGCATATGCCATTGGGCAGACCACTCATGAGACCCGTTATGAGACGGAGTGCCCTACATGATCGCGCAGTACACGCTGGATTTCTGCATGATTTGACGTGTGATTCATGCATCTCGCATATGTGTGACTTGATCACTGCACGTCCTAGCGACATCAGGGCCGTGACTCCACAGGTACATCGTGGATGACCGTATTGGATACCAAAAATACTTATTCTAGCACTGTGGGCACTTAGGATGTCCTTGAGTGAAAGTCACAGAACCTTTTTGGTACCAGGAGATGCTCCAACGTCTAGACCGAGTGGATACACGAGCACCCGAGTGCCGAATACCAGTAGGCCGCGTCTCCCACTGTATCGTGGTCGGTTGGAAGGGGGTGTGGCCTTATCCGCCTGAGTGAGGGGGCTATAAGCTAGGCTAAGTTTGACCAGCTCGCAAATGAGTCCGCTATCGACGAGCCGGGTAGGTATTGGCAGACTACTGGTCAGGTGGATAGTGAGGTCTATTCCGCTTGCTTGACTGTGCAGCTAGAGAGGTGGCAGTCTCTGTGAAGTGTATTAGACCCCGGTGATATCCAGAGGGGAACTGTACTGATATATATACTGGATGAATACCGACTTGCTTGGATTGCATATGACATTTGGCTATGTAGGCCTTGCATTGCATCGGTGTGGCCGATGGCATTCATATCTCGCATCATGCCTTGCATTATATAGCCTTGGTATAGTTGATTGTATTCATGGACTTATCGCATACTTTCGCACTACTCTGATATTGTACATCTGACGTTTGCCTTGCGCACACATTACACCACCCTCTAAGCTTTTGTAAGCTTATGCATGATAGTTGCGTGCAGGTAGCGTTGGACAGCAGCAGCGCTGAGGTAGGAGCGTGTATCAGACCATTTTTGAGCTTCTGATCATCTTGTATTTTCCTTTCCGCATTGTACTTAAAATATTTTGATATAGTGGATATGTGGTGATGTTGTTTTGTGACTTGGTTATGCCTGTGGTTATGCTCCATTACAAAATAAAAAATTCATTCTGAAAATTCTCCTTGTAGGATCTCAGGATCGAAATTTGGCATTTGATTGTCAGGAGCCGAGAATGGGGCATTACGGAGGCTGTCGGCACCGGATTTGGCAATCGAGATTCATGTGAATCCGATTTTTGGGTTTGGGGCGTGACACCTGCTCTGTATCCCTGTCCGTGCGTCTCAGCCTTCCTACCCTGCCCACTCATGTGGCCATGCCTAACATGCCACACACGTGCAGAGGTGGAATCCGCTACATCCACCATAGCTCCACCTTTTGAAGTGCTCCTGATCAACTTGTACAAGTTACTGAGTCGTTACGCTTTCATGATTACCCGTACCCCCTTGGATACATTAAGAGTACCATCATTACTTGTGTACTTACATCCTTTTGCCTTAAGCACACTAAGAGAAATCAGATTCTGCTTCAAATCAGGAACGTGTCTCACATCTGTCAAGGTACGCTCCATCCCATCAAACATCCTGATGCGCACAGAACCAATAGCCACAACATTACATGCAATATCATTGCCCATAAATATCTGTCCACCATCGCACTCCCTATAGCTGGTGAACCAACTACGATGAGGAGTCATGTGAAAAGATGCCCCTTTGTCTAACATCCACTCATCCTTACGATCATCGTATGACCGTCTGAGTGAAAACACAGATAAAACATCACCATCACATCCACTCGATCCATCTGACGTGACAACATTAGCCTCCCTGCATGAAGCCTCAGAATCTTCCCTCTTCGATTTAGGATTTTCACAATCCCTCTTCATATATCCTTCCTTTTCACAATTCCAGCACTTTACCTTTCCTTTGCCCTTGCCCATAGATTTGGATCTAGAACCAGAAGAACCTGTACCTTTTTCAGAATTCCTACCCACTGTAAACAATGCATCAGAAGATGTCCGCATGTTGCTATTGAGTTGTCTCATAGCCTTCCCTTGAAGGGCTGAGATAACTGTGTCGACACTCAGGGTTTTATTCATGCTGCACATAGTGTCTTTGAATGCCTCATAGGATGCCGGGAGAGAATTCAGCAACATACATGCTTGTTCTTCATCTTTCATCACTTCCTCCATATCCGGCAATTTGCAAACCAATTTATTAAAGTTGCTGATGTGAGCCTCTAGATCTCCACTCTGCCATTTTGAAGTTATACCACTGCCACTTCAAGTGTAGGCGATTTTCTGAGGATTTCTTCGCATAGACATCCTCTAACTTCGCCCACAGAACAGCTGCAGTTTTCTCCCTCATGACATTGTAGAGATCCTCATCCGTGAGACATAAACGGATCGATGATAAAGTCTTCTTATCAAGAGCATTCCAATCAGCATCATTCATAGTAGACTTTCGCTCCTCAAGAGCACCATCTTCCCCTTGGTTGGTTAACAGGCTAATCATCTTAACCTTCCATAACTCAAAATTATTTTTTCTTGAGTACTTCTCAATCTCATACTTAGTGCTCGCCATTATTACTAATCCCTCAGATTCAGATCTGTGCCCCAACGATAGCTCTGATACTACTTGTTGGGGGTTTTGCCCTGCGGAATCACACAGATCTAGATCTAAGATAGCAATTCAATGGCACCAAACACACAAGAGAACACAGAGAACACCCAGATTTAACGTGAAAAACCCTTTCGGGAAAAAACCAAAGCACAAAGCGACAGATCTCCACTATGAAAAAAGAAATTACAAAGAGAAATGACTTACCCGATTCGAACAACCTCGAATCTCACCCTTGTTACACCCTTTAATTTCTCTGGAACCCCTTTAGAAAAATTTTTCATTCCCTAAAAAAGTCCTAGGAACACGTATTTATAGTTTAGGCAACTTCCCTTCCGCATTCCAGTTGCGAAAGCACTCAAATCCGCAGTTTCGCGCAAAATCACGGAACAAACTGCGTAACCTACGACTAGTCGTAGCCCTCCTACGACTGGTCGTAGACCCCTACGACCAGTCGTATCTCTCTTACGAATGGTCGTACACCCCTAAGACTGGTACTAGAAATTCCAAGACTGGTCTTAGATTGGAAAAAAAAAAGCAGTACAACTCGCTGGACTTCGAGTCGTGCCAGGGCTCGAACCTACGACCGGTCGAGCGCCTCCCACGACTAGTCGTGGCTCCCCCACGACCGGTCGAGCAATATGAAAACTTGAAGAATGAAGGCTTCTCCTCAACATTTTTCTACCTCACCACTCTACACGTGGCACAAGTGATTAAATAAAAAAGATCATTCGATCTTCATGAATCAAAGTTAACTAATGTACGTAAAAAATGATACAAAGATTACCTCCATAGGAATTAATTTCTTAGTGCGCTATCAAACCAATTGCACAATGTATTTTGTGATTATGTATTATATAATATAATATAATTCACTCTAAAATAGAAATATAAGATAAAAGAAGTGAGCATGAAAAAATGCGTTGTCAGCTGGTATTTTAAATACCAAATGACAAATGATAAGTCTGTAATTCAGTAACCAAATGAGTTTTATCCTAATAGCCCACAAGGTTACATTAGAGAGATTAAATTGGATGAACTCCTTCAAGTTGCAATATTTATTGAAAAATTACCTCTATTGTGGAATGATTTTAAGAATTTTCTCTATCACAAATCCTATAAACTATCCATGGAAAGCCTTGTTATACACCTTCATATCAAGAAAAAGAAAAGGCATTAAGATAAAGTGAGGAATCTACAAAGGAAGTTTCTAAAAGTCAACATCGTGAATTAGAAAATTCAATAAAAACCTAATTACCTGAAACCAAACCGGAACACTCAGTTTAAAAAGAAGTCAATACAAGCTCGATAACAAAAATAAGAATAAAAAATCGGGTAGCTAAGACAAAGTTATTGGGTGATATGTATGCAGCAAACCCGATCATTTTGCTAGAGAGTATTAACATCTTAGAAAAAATGACTAACTCAAACACCAACGCCTTATAAAAATATGACCGAGGAGCCTAAAATAGTAATTGTGATCATAGAAAATAAATATGGCTTAATTAGAACCGTATAATGGATGGTGGATAGACAGGTGCCAATGTACATGTGTTTCAATCGTTACTAATTCAAAACCCACGAAATAACCAATAGCAAAGTCCAAATGGGAATCACTATCATTACAGACGTTGTTGGACATGAGAAAGTGGAGCTTATATTCACCTCAAGAAAGACTATCATATTAGGTAATGTTCTTCACATTTTAGAAATGCATAAGAATTTGGTCTCATTTACATTTCGAATAAGGCTGGTTTGAAATAGGTTTATAACTCAAACCAAATTATTGTTACTAAAAATGTATCATTATTTGAAAAGGGCTCTGTAAATTATGAATACATGTTTAAGTTGAATATTAAAATGAATAAAGCTTCATTTGTTTACATCGTGTGCAATATCTCTTTTTAGTATGGTAGAGTAGTTAATCTCAATGTTAAATTCATTAAAAACACAACTACTTGTAGTTGTAAAATGATTCTCACTTTAAGAAACAATAAATTTGAAAAAGCGTGAATCCTATTTAATCTAAAGTGAGCAAAAAACTCACTCGTAGTATAGAAAAGAATTTTGAGTTACTATGACTAATTCATTATGATATTCGTGATCTTAAAGAATCCCTTACTAGAGGAGATAAAAAATACTTTATTATCCTTATTGATGATTATTTTAAATATGCATATGCATATCTATTAAGATGAAAGGATGGCGCACTTTCTAAATTTATAGTTTTCAAAAGGGAAGTAAAAAATCAATTAAATAGAAAAATCAAGATCTTAAGAAGTGATAAATGTAGTAAATATATTTCGAATGACTTTGATAATTTCTGTAAATCCAATGAAATTATTTACGATTTTACTGCTCCCTATTCACCTCAGCAAAATGTAGTAGTATAACATAAAAATATATCTTGATTAACTTGATAAATGCAATATTACTTAGTTCTGATCTTCTTCTTAGCTTTTGAGGTGAAACTCTTCTCCTTGCTTGATATATTCTAAATAGGATACTTACAACTAAATCTAAGATAATTTTCATTGAGTTATGGAAAGGTAGAAAACCAAATACTAATCATCTTAGAATGCGAGGCTATCTAACACATGTTAAGCTTACAAATCCCAAAGTACTTAAATTAGGAGCCCAAACATCCAAGTGTGCACTTATAGGGTATGCATCTCATAGCAAAGCATATATATTTTTGGATATTATTAAAAACATTTTTATTGAATTTAAAGATGTGAAGTTTCATGAAAGCATCTCCCCTTAATCATAAACTAAAGAACAGTGCGGTCATCCTAATGGGAGTTCCTCTTATAGAACAGATAAACCTTCTAACTTGACTCTTGTTATGAATAACATGGATGTTTCTGACTGTTTCTCCAATGCTTTGATGAGGCCCACTTAATGTGGACCATTTCCAACTTTAAAAAAACATGTCTACTAATAGTCGACCCATCATTGGAGGTTAGAAACGATCAAACATTTCTAACCGTTCGTAATTAAGTACTTTGTGAAACGACTCTTTTTTTAGTCTATAAAATGTTGTTGCTTGGGTCATATCAACACAAATTCGGCTATGTAACTATACTTATTCTCTTAATACTCTCTCTCTCTCTCTCTCTCTCTCTCTCTCTATTTCTTTTCACTAGGCATACAAGCTAGTCTTTGATGTGGGGTGCACCCCATAGATAACCAAGCTAGATATTGTATCTTGGAGGTGGTGCGTTGGGGATCCTACTCCACCAGTTGAGAAAGCCAAAGGGTTCAAACTATCTCAAAGAAAGTGATTGTGTCCACGCCTCACCCTAGCAAAGATTTAGAATGTTCTTCCTTCTGCAGATACATTGATCAGGTGTGAGGTTTTAGTTTTTTATTACTTTTCATTTAAGGTTATTTTCCATACATTTGTTCAACAAGAGATTTGTGCAGTTGATATAGGCTCAAGGTTTCTTCTTTGCTCCATTCTTCACTATCACTGAAGGGAGAGAAGATGCAGGATTGATGACCTATCTGATCTTCAAAATGTTCCAACCCGTGCCAATGGCATGCCCTGCAGTCACAAACACATCTTCCATCACCTCCCCTGCACCCTCTCCAAACCTTCGATTTAAAAAGATAATTATCAGGTGAATTTTGGAGATAAAAAAGTAGTCAAATGACTAAAATCTCCTAGACTCCTATCAAGGATTTAAATATCAGCATCTGGGGCCTTATTGGGACCCAAATTTGTGATGTGATACAAGCGGATATGACCCGTATCTGGGGATGAGAGTACGATACAGCCATATCATAACGGATTAAAACCATCCTCTTATTGTGCTAAATATTAATATGAATGAAATGCTATGGATGGAGCTTGGTTTGTCATTACTCATCCGCTAATGTGCACATATGTGCACACATAGGTGTTGTGCAGCACGCCAACCATGCAATGAGCTGAGATCCAATCTCAGGCCTCACCCACAAACGATAAACAGGAAGAAATATAGACTAGAAACAGATCAAAGCAATCAAAGCAAACCACAAGACAAGTATACGTGGAAAAATTTCAAACTAAGGTAAAAAATCACGGATGCAAACTTCCACTATGAAGAAGAACGAAGATTACAAGGCAAAATACTAACCTCTCCCTTGAAAGTACAGAGAAAATCCCTTGCCCACACCTTAAAAATATTTTCTATTACTTTTTAAATCCTTACAAAAAATCCTAGGAACCCTTATTTATAGTTTAAGCAACTTTCTTTTCGTAACCTTGCGAAAAGCGACACTAAAATTCGCAGTCCGCATCGGATTCAAAAATGAATTTGTGTAATTACGACCGGTCGAGTAGACTGCACGACCAGTCGAGTGGGTCCTACGACTGGTCGTGAATGGGTCACGACCGGTCGAGCACCTCGGGACCAAAAAATGATGCTCACTGGACTTTGAGTCGAACCAGTTCACGACCAGTTGAGCGGGCCCCTACGATTGGTCGTGCATGCCCCATGACTGATCGAGGATGGCTCCAGATGTGGCTCCACATCTCAACAATCTCTCACTTGGAGACACATTATCATAAACCTATCTTCCTCATCCGGAGTGCACCATCTCTCTGTCTTCAAGTCTGAAGACCAATCAAAGCTGAACAGAGTTTCAGCGTCTCCCATGTGACTGCCTTGGTTAGCATATCCGCAGGATTTTCACTTGTATGAATCTTCTCTAAAGTAATCGATCCATCTTCCAGTAACGAACGTATGAAGTGATATCTAATGGTAATATGCTTGGTCCTTGAAAGAAAGACTGAATTCTTAGCCAAGTGTATTGCACTCTGACTGTCACTGTACAACTTGCAATCTACTTGCTTCTTACCCAACACTTCTATAAAACTTTGCATCCACACCATCTCCTTGCATGCTTTTATAGCCGCAACATATTTTACTTTTATTGTACTGATAGATACTATCTTCTGTAACTAAGAGACCCAACTGACTATAGCACTGCCCAAAGTAAAGACATAACCAATAGTGCTTCTTCTGCTGTCGATATCTCCTACCAAATCTAAATCCACGTAGCCTTATAGCTTGATTTCTGATCCACCATAATACAACCCTACATCCTTAGTACCTATCAGGTATTTAAGGATCTACTTCACAGCTTCTCAATGTTCCTTCCAAGAGTTGTTCATGAACCTGCTAACAACTCCCCCTGCTTGAGCAATGTCTGGCCTCGTGCTTACCATAGCATACACGAGACTCCCAATAGTTGACGTGTATGAGACTTTAGCCATGTAGTCTCATTCCTCCTGCGCCTTTGCCCCTTGCTCCTTAGATAGCTTGAAGTGGTTGGCTAATGGAGTGCTAACCGGCTTAGCACCTCCCATATTGAATCCATCAAGTACCTTGGCTATGTACTCTGCCTGTGACAAAACTAGTTTCTTATTTTTTCTATCACACTTTATCCTCATGCTTAGGATTTATTTTACAACTCCTAAATCCTTCATGGCAAATTCTCTAGATAGTTGTCTTTTGAGATCTGAGATGTCTTTTATGCTTGAACCAGCCACAAGCATATCATCAACGTACAAAACAAGGATGATGTACGATGTATTAAACTTTTTCAAATAACAGCAATGGTCTGCATGGCATCTCCTAAAACCATTTTCCGACATGAAACTATCGAACTTTTTATACCACTGCCTTGGGGCTTGCTTCAGGCCATATAGACTCTTCTTCAATCTACACACTTTGTTCTCCTTTCCTGGTGCCATGCATATATATCTCTTCTTCAAGGTCCCCATGAAGAAAGATTGTCTTAACATCTAGCTGCTTTAGATGTAAGTCCTCTGTAGCCACTATACTCAAGACCATACGAATCGTAGACATTTTCACCACAGGTGAAAATATTTCAGTGAAATCGATACCTGCCTTTTGTTGAAACTCTTTCACAACCAATCTAGCCTTATACCATTTCGAACCATCATGCTCGCCCTTCAGTCTGTAAATCCACTTATTATGGAGAGCTTTCTTACCCTTAGGTAGAGTGACTAACTCCCATGTACGATTAGACTCAAGAGAGTCTATCTCCTCATCCATGGCCTACTCCCATTTAATCCGTGTATCTGACTGTAACGCCTCTTCAAAACACTCTGACTCACCATTATCTGTCAGCAGTAGATAATGTAAGGAGGGTGAGTATCGGACCGTGGGTCTCCTCTCCCGAGTAGACCTCCTCACAACAGATGTATGCGGCTCTGCCTCATAATATTCTTGTGCATGATCATCCTATGGCGCGGTAACACCCGTGTCCGGTAACTCTTTCATCTCTACGAATTCCTTTTCTTCGGCTTTATTTTCTTGCACATTGTCCTTATGCATCACTTTTTCATTGAAGACTAGGTCCTTGCTTCTGATGATTTTTCTATTTTCTGCATCCCAAAACCTGTAGCCAAAATCATGCTACCCGTAGCCTATAAAAGTGCACCTCTTGGACTTCACATCCAGCTTGTTTCTGTGCTCTGCATCAATGTGAACATATGAAGTGCAACCAAACACTCTTAGATGTGCAAGGTTCACTTCTTTCTCAGTCCACATTTTTTCTGGTAGCCCACCATCCAATGGTGCTGAGGGACTTCTATTGATAAAATATACTGCAGTATTCACAGCATCTGCCTAAAAGGTCTTGGGTAACCCTGCATGTAACCTCATGCTCCTGAGGCGATCAAGGATGGTCTTGTTAATACGCTTAGCCACAACATTCTGCTGCGGTGTCCCTGAAATCATTTTCTGATGTTTGATTCCACTTGCTGCACAATACTTCTCAAACCTCTTATCACAATACTCTCTTCCATTATCAGATCGAAGACACTTTACTGTTTTACCTGTCTCATTTTGTACCATAACTTTTCACTTCTTAAACGCATCAAATACATCAGATTTATGCTTTAAGAAATAAACCCACAATTTTCTACTAGCATCATTAATAAAAAAATAAAATAACGTGAGCCACCAAGATACGATACATGTGTCGGTCCCCACACATCAGTGTGTACAAGCTCCAACAGATGTGTCTTTGGAGCACGTCCCGTCTTCTTGAAGCTTACCCTCTTCTGCTTGCCATACACGCAGTCCTCACAGAATTCCAAGTCAATAGACTTCAGCCCTGGTAGCTTCCCCTTTGACAATAGCACTTTCATCCATTTCTCACTTATATGTCTCAACCTCTGATGTCATAACTGCTCATTCACTCCAGTTGATGCGACTAAGAGTAAACCATACGATCCTGAAGTCACGTACAAAGTACCTTCCTTTTTGCCTCGAGATATCACCAAGGCACCTTTTGTGATCTTCCAGGAGTCATTGAAAATCATTAGTGAATATCGTCACATAACCGGTATCGGCCAACTACCCTACTGAGATCAGATTCTTTCTCAAACTCGGTACATGTCTGACATCCTTTAATTTCAAAACCGTTCCGTCTTTCTGATTAACCTAAACGTCTCCCTTTCCAACGATACTGCACGGCTCATCATCACCTAGGTAGACTCTCCCGAAGTCACTTGACACATAATCACGTAAAACTTCTTTATATGAAGTGGCATGAAACGAAGCACTCGAGTCTATAACCCAAGACTCATTCCTCGCATCAAGAGACAAGATCAACGCCTCTGTGTCGCTCTCCTCAGATAGATTCATTGAATCATTCCCGTCTTGAGAGCTTCCATCTTATTTCTTAAGCACCCTGCAATCACATTTCATATGTCCTTTCTTGCCGCAATGCCAACACCCGTCTTTGTCTTTCGGTCCCTTGGACTTCTTCCTTGACTTAGAATGCCCGCGTTTATTGCCTCATTTGTTTAGCGATCTTCCTCTTCCTTCAACGTTTAGAGCATTCTCCGAGTCCTATGAAACTCCTGATGCCTTCCTTTTAGATTCTTCGCTGAGAATTAGACCGGCCACATCATCAAATTTCAGCTTTGTCGACCCTGAAGAATTGCTCACAACAATCACCAAACCATCCCAACTGTCTGGAAGACTGGATAAGATCAATAGTGCCCTGAGCTTATCCTCAAAAATGATGTCAACGGATTCCAACTGGCTCGTGACTGTATTGAACTCGTTTAGATGTTCAGCCACGCTCCCACCATCTGATATCTTCATGTTGAATAGTTGTTTCATAAGATGAACCTTGTTGGACGCTAAGGGTTTTTCATACATGGTGATTAGGGATTCCATTAATTCTTTTGTCGTTTTCATCTTAAATATGTTAAAGGCGACGCTCTTAGAAAAAGAGAATCGAATCGTTCTTAAAGCCTTCTTATCTAGTAAAAACCATTAATCATCTGTCATCTTTTCTGATTTCTTGTCTTTTCCTCCTAAAGGAATATAGAGGTCCTTCTGATACAGATAATCCTCCATTTGTATTTTTCAGAAGGCAAAGTTTGAACTATCAAACTTCTCAATTCTAGTTTTCCCTTCTTCCGCCATCGCTCCCAATAGAACTAAACCAATAGCTCTGATACCAGTTATTGCGTAGCATGCCAACAACGCAGTGAGTCGAGATCCAATCTCAGGCCTCACCCACAAATGATAAACAGGAAGAAATATAGACTAGAAACAGATCAAAGCAATCAAAGCAAACCACAAGACAAGATATACGTGGAAAAACTCCAAACTAGGGTAAAAAACTATGGATGCAAACTTCCACTATGAAGAAAAATGAAGATTATAAGGCAAAATATTAACATCTCCCTTAGAAGTACAGAGAAAATCCCTTGCCCAAACCTTAGAAATATTTCCTATTATTTTTTAAATTCTTACAAAAAAATCCTAGGAACTCGTATTTATAGTTTAAGCAACTTTCCTTTCGCACTCTTGCGAAAGGCGACATTAAAATCCGTAGTCCGCATCAGATTCGAAAACGAATCTGTGTAACTACGACCGGTTGAGCAGACTGCACGACCAGTCGAGCGGGTCCCACTACTGGTCGTGAATGGGTCACGACCGGTCAAGCACCTTAGGACCAAAAAACGATGCTCGTTAGACTTTAAGTCCAACCAGTCCACGACCGGTCGAGCAGACCCCTACGACCAGTCATGCATACCACAGGACCGATCGAGGACAGCCCCAAATGTGGCTCCACATCTCAACAATAGGCATATATATATATATATATATATATATATATATATATATATATATATATATATATATATATATATATATATATATTCGTATACATGCATATTCATATGCACACGGACATAATATGACATCTCACATGCACACTGGACCTTTGGGTAATGATTTTTGTCGCTGCATCTGAGGTGGCAGCAAAAGCTTCTTTTTCAGCAGCCTCCATTGCATCCATGACCTTATCTGCAGTGCCAGGACCAGGAACAAAATAAATAATAATAAAAATCAGCTATCTTTGAACAAAATAAATAATAAAAAAAATCAGCTATCTTTGAACAAAATAAATAATAATAAAAATCAGCTATCTTTATAGTGTGTTCTCAAATGTTGATGTGCTACTTATGTTCTGATACTCTAAAACGTTTTATATTAAAGCCAAATGTGTTTTCGGTAAGCTTGCATAGGGGGCAATGTTTACTTTCGGAGAGCATCCAATGAAGCCAGCAGAACCTCCCCTGGGACCTTGGCCAGAAATGCCTAGCCACCTTCTGATCGGACCAGTGGTGCAGCCACTGATCCAGTGACAAACAGAACTCCATTAAGCAGCTTGTCTAATCTTCTGTGTCATTTTCGACAGCTTCCTTAACCTGAAAACACAGAAATGTGTTCAAACTGCAGATATGGGGATATGCCGTGGTACATGGTTTGAAGTACCTCACCACGGAAAAAATAATAATAATAATAAAGAGCACCAGAATGCACAAACACAAGCGAAACTAATTCTCCTCCTCATTTACAAGGAAATCTTTGTTTTGGGTACTTCATGTAAGTGGTTATAATTACTATCTTCCAAGGACATTTGTTAATGTGCGCACAAGTGGTGAGTTCTTGGCCACTGGATTGCCAGGGTAGCTGGATCTATCTGTCTGCTGTGTTCTGTGCATGATGGTTATGCTAGATGCTTTGCTATGTGGGAGGAAGTTTTGGAGATTGTGTTATGGATTGTTTTGCAGTGAGTTTCAGGCTGCAATTTTGGAGTCATTATGCTTAGAAAGCATTTGGTAGAGGGTGCCGCTGATCAAGTTAGAAGTCGACTGTTCTCTGGTTGCTGGACTGCATAGTTCCCATCAAGAGATGCTTTGTTGTGGGTTTGCATTCTGTTCAGGCTGTCTTTCTAGAACACATGGTTAATTAGATGGGGGCTGTTTGGCTTTTGTTCCTTGCAGTCGTTGTGGATGTGGAGGTCTGTTATGATTGCTGTTGGGTCCTCTGTAGTTGGGAGCCCTTCATGTGTCTTTTTTATGTTAGTTTATTTATTCCTTTCCCTGCTTTGTGCTGTATAAAGGAGCTATGCGATAGGTGAGGGCTGGCTATTTTGTGGTGCCCACTAAAATCTTGTACAGTCAGTTTACCATATTAACAAAGTTAAAAGTGGTGTGCTCAGTTTGCACACAAGCTCAGGTGGGCGCTTCCTACTTGGATGTATGGCTTTCTGCCGGATTTCAATTTGGGATGCTGAATTTTGAAGTAGTCTTTGAGTTGTAAGATGTCTAATCTGCTATTGATTTGTCCAGGAAACACCATTTTAGAATGTCCTCAAAACAGGCCTCTTCTGAGAGTTTCTAGGGATAGCCGTGATCTATTGTTTTGTTCAGGGCTCTTTTTCTACTATTTAGTAGTTACAAATTTTGGTTGTTTTTCTTGTTATCATTGTAGTAAGGTTTTAATCATTAAAATTTCCTAGCTGCAATAGGTTAGTGTTTAGAATCATTTAAATAAAGTACTTTCTGATAAATAGTACCTTTCTTATTTGTATATAATTCATCTAAGGTGAGTATGTAGTGGTCCCTACATGTAGCAAGCTTTTTGGACAATAAGCTTGCGTGCTCTGGAAATTTGTTGGAGTCACTACAATGGAGGATCATTCTTCAAAAAGGATATAAAGAGGTAGGAAAAAGATCAGCTTAATATTCTTGTTAATACCGCTTCATGCCTTTCTAAACTCCCCTTTTCTTTTCCCCAGCTTTGCTTTTGCTGATTTTACTACCCTATGTAGTGAGTTCCTGTTCCTGCCCACTGCAGCACCAGCTATAATCATCTCTCCGCCCTTTTGAACCTAATCTTGTTTTCCCACCAACACCATTAGTTTATGTTTTCTGAAAAATAAATTGAAATTTTTAAAAAAAGAAAAAGAAAAAAAAAAGAGCTAATACAGAACTAAAATTTCAGTACATCTTTGCAACCATGAAAGATGATTCTCAAATCCTCTTGTTTTTTTTAAATTTTTAATTCTTTTTTCTTTTCTTTTTATCCTTCTTTTTCTTTTTCCAATAGAGAGGACATTTAATGAAAAAATCCAAATTATTCTAAGTGTATCAGGTGTTAGAGATTTTGGTTTATCTCCAACCTGCTTCATGTAAGCGTTGTGCACTTGAAAATTCCCTTGACAATCTCACCCATCCCTTCTGCAATCCCCTTAGCCAAAACTCCATTGTAATCTTCTATCCTCGGAGTGAAATCTTTCTAATAGAGCCGGTGAGAATCCAAAGAGGAAGTAGTACCAATGGAATTCAAAGAAGTAGAAGGTATTGAGAAGCATGAATTTTCCTGAAGAAATTAATTCAGTGAAGCCAAACCGCCATTAGGTTTTGATTTAGAGCGGGTCGCGGACAATTTCATGGCCAAGATGGATCAGAAAAGGCACGGTCGACAACATAAGTGATCCGGACTGTTGGACCTTAGATCGGGCATATCTTGCAATCCGGAATGAGTTATCTGACATAAAATATATGAATTTGGGGTAGAACGAGCTACTTTAGCCAACCAACCCTGCTATGCAGGGTTGCACAGCCCGAATTTGTGAGAAACCCCCTGATCGACGGTCGTTTCCCCGTTTTAATTTCATTTTTACTATAAATAGTAAGTTTTAGTTTGCTTATAGCTCTTCATCCGTTTGGCTTTAGGAGTTATGTCCAACATGAAAAGTGCTTAGGATAATTAGGAGAACGGTTTGATGAAGCCAAATAGGACACTTACTATTTTTGGCCGAAAACCTTGCGCACTAGTAGACATCACGACCGTCTATAAATAGTAAGTTTACTATTTATAGTAAGTCGCGGATTCTAGGAGTTTTAGTTGTAGTTTGAGTCTGATTTCTTTCCTGTTGTTTGGTTCCCTTATTTAAAAGGGTGTAAACTCATTTTTATTAATATATAATGTAGGACCTGCAGCACCGAGTCCGAACGCATGAAGTACTTTTATGCGTTTGATGAATCAAGTTCTAAAACCGTTCACTGACCGATTTGTAGTAGTATATTTTGATGACATATTAATATATAGCCAGGATAAGGCGGAGCACAAGAAACACCTCAGGCAAGTGTTGCAGGTCCTACAAGATAACAAGTTGTACCTCAACTTGAAAAAGTGTAGCTTTTTAACTGACAGCTTGTTGTTTCTACGATTTGTTGTAACGTCCACAGGCATTCGAGTGGACATGAAAAGGTGCGAGCTATTAAGGAATGGCCAATCTCGACAAATATCCATGAGGTGAGGAGTTTTCATGGTTCAGCGACTTTCTATCGTCGATTTGTGCTAGATTTTACCACCATAGTCGCGCCTATAACAAATTGCATGAAAAAGGGACCGTTCCAGTGGACCGATAAAGCTGACAAGAGCTTTAACGAGATCAAGCATCGTTTGTCTACAACACCAGTCTTGGTGCTTCTGAATTTCGATAAATTATTTGATGTTGAGTGTGACGCTTCATACGTCGGAATTGGGAGAGTATTATCACAGAAAGGCAGGCCGGTAGCCTTCTACAGCGAGAAGCTCAGCGAAGCGCGAAAGAAGTGGTCGACTTATGAGCTTGAGTTGTACGCAGTTGTTCAGGCGCTGCGACATTGGCAGTATTATCTAATTCAAAGAGAGTTTGTTCTGTACACTGACCATCAAGCATTAAAGTTTATTAATAGTCAGACTAACGTGAATCGTGTACATGCTAGATGGGTTGCATTTTTACAAGAATTTACGTTCGTTCTGAAGCACAAGTCAGGACAGCAGAACAAGGTGGTTGATGCACTTAGCTGTCATGCATCACTACTTGTTACAATGAGCAACGAGGTGGTCGGCTTCGACTGTCTCAAGGAGCTGTATGCCAAGGATGAGGATTTTAAGGATTCTTGGATAAAGTGCCAAGAAGGTCACCCCAGTAACCTTCATATATAGGACGATTTTCTCTTCAAAGGGAATCGATTGTGCATCCCCCAAAGTTCTCTAAGGGAGCAGATTATTTGGGAGCTATATGGAGGTGGCCTCGGTGGACACCTTGGGCGAGACAAGACGCGAGCTCTTGTGGAAGAACGGTATTACTGGCCGCAATTAATACATGATGTGAGAAGAACCGTACAATGTTGTCATATTTATCAAACTTTCAAGGGGCAATCTCAGAATATGGGACTCTACACCCCGTTACCTGTGTCTGATGGTCTTTAGGAGGATTTATCAATGGACTTCGTGCTAGGTCTTCCACGAACACAACGCGGCATGGATTCGGTGTTCGTGGTGGTCGATCGTTTCTTCAAGATGGCGCACTTTATCCCATGCAAGAAGACCCTCGACGCAACACACGTGGCGAATCTCTTCTTCAGGGAGGTCGTACGGCTACACGTGGTCCCTAAGACCATTACTTCTGATCGTGACACGAAGTTCATTAGCCACTTTTGACGGATTTTGTGGACTCGATTCGATACACGACTTCAATTCAGCAGTGCTTGCCACCCACAGACTGATGGGCAGACCGAAGTTGTGAATCGCACATTGAGAAACCTCCTTCGCAGTATTGCAGGAGAAAAGCCGAAGTAGTGGGACTTGGCCTTGTCTCAAGCAGAGTTTGCGTTCAACAACATGGTGAACCGCTTGATAGGAAAATTGCCATTCCAGATTATCTATGGACGAGTGTCTCACCACACACTTGACTTGATCCCTTTACCCAAGCACCCAGGCACGAGCATTGCAGCAGAATATATGGCAGATAAGTTCATGGGCATCCATGCAGAAGTGCAGGTCAAGCTACATGCTTCGAACGAGAAGTACAAGGAACAATCGGACAAGCACCGGCGACAAAAAGTGTTCGAGGTGGGTGACCGCGTTATGATCCATCTGCGTAAAGAGAGATTTCCGACCGGGACATACAACAAGTTTAAAAATAAGAAGATTGGACCGGTACCGATCATTCGAAAGATCAATGACAACGCTTATGTTGTTGATCTTCCAAATGACCTGGCGATCTCACGGACTTTCAACGTCGCGGACCTGACCGTGTATCATGAGCCAGCGTAGGAGGAGAACTCGAGGACGAGTTCTTTTCAAGTGGAGGGGACTGATGTAGAGCAGGTCACGGACAATTTCATGGCCAAGATGGATCAGAAAAGGCACGGTCGACAACATAAGTGATCCGGACCGTTGGACCTTAGATCGGGCGTATCTTGCAATACGGAATGAGTTATCTGACGTAAAATATATGAATTTGGGGTAGAACGAGCTACTTTAGCCAACCAACTCTGCTATGCAGGGTTGCGCAGCCCAGATTTGTGAGAAACCCCCTGATCGATGGTCGTTTCCCCATTTTAATTTCGTTTTTACTATAAATAGTAAGTTTTAGTTTGCTTATAGCTCTTCATCCGTTGGGCTTTAGGAGTTTTGTCCAACATGAAAAGTGCTTAGGATAATTAGGAGAACGGTTTGGTGAAGCCAAATAGGACACTTACTATTTTTGGCCGAAAACCTTGCGCACTAGTAGACATCATGACCGTCTATAAATAGTAAGTTTACTATTTATAGTAAGTCGCGGATTCTAGGAGTTTTAGTTGTGGTTTGAGTCTGATTTCTTTCCTGTTGCTTGGTTCTGTTATTTAAAGGGGTGTAAATTTATTTTTATTTATTCATCAATTAATTTCGAATTTATTAGAATTTATTTCTATTTTCCTACTTTCTTTCCTCGTGGATTCGAGAAGTCTCTGTGAGGAGTCCAGAGAAGCTCTGTGGATTCGGAGTAGTTATCCTTGAGGAAGATGGTGATCGACCTCATCATGTTCATCCCTACGTCAGGTTTGGAGAAAGAGAGCATAGCTCAAAATTTCTCCATCTTCGCTTGGCAAGGAGAAGAGATAGTGGAGCTCATCGGGCTTGACTACCGGCTCATCTTTGGTCAGAGGCCATTGAAGACCAGCTCCAATTCTTACAGTGATTGTGAGGATGACATTTTCTTCAGTGAGTCTGACGAGTGTGAAATCTCCTTGGGCGAGTTCGAGTACCTCCTCATCTTCAATGAGGTGGGCTGTAGAGCCTGGGATATTGGGTTTGGGTTTTGGGTTTTCATGGCTTGACAAAAGTGGTTTCATGGCGGGGATATTGGGAGTTTCTTTTACGTTCTGACCTGCCACAATTCATCATCTTTTCAGCTTTTTACGGATAAAATGAAAGCTGGAGAAAAATGTAAGACAAAAATGGAAGAAGAGAGGATGGCAACGCATCTGATATCATATACAGAACAGAGGACTCGTAAATTCCTTTCTTATGTGAACATTCGAATCAGGCTGTCTTTTTTATTTTATTTTTTTCTTTCTTATTATACATTGATACATCATCAGCTAAGGCCCGAGCCATTATAATAAATGATTATTTAACATGGTATAAGAGTAGAAGATTTTGTATTCAAATTTCAACAGCAGCAGCTAATATGCCTCGATAATATATTTTAAAAAATCAAGTTCAGCTAGTAACTAAAAATTTAATCCAAGGCTATTTATGGTGTGAGTGTTGCCACGTGGAGAGAAGCGTTAAAAGTCCCTCAATATACATTGACACGATCCTCTAATGCTCGAGCTTTTAGAGCAAATGATTATTAAACAGACATCGTAAGTCACCTGAATTTTGATTTCTTGAAAGTATCGGGCATTAGCAAACGCACATCATTCTCTCACTAATTAAACAGTGGACCCACAATGCAATGATGATTAGCTCTGCTTTTACTTTATTTTGTTTTATTTCAAAATGGATAGTTACAAGTTTCAAAATCCTAGGGGATGGATTAGTGGGGAAGATGTGTGTAGTGGCTATTGGTGCAGACGGTGTTCACACAACCTTTGCCTTTGAGGCACCCGCAATCTTTGCTGGGAAAAGATGTACGTCCCATTGCAGCGAATCTACTCGTCTGTTCGTATGATTAAAGGCCGTTATTTATTTTTCTTACTTTTTAGCGTCTTTTAGCAACTTTATTCCAGCCTTGTTTCAGGGCATTTCGGTGGCAAAGCTACTTTCAGGAAGGAGAAATCATTCTCCACCCTAGTGAAGGGAAGCGGATCGCGTTGAGTGACGCACACCTCCGCGTCACGTCACCAAGTTCCGTGGGCCCCACCATGATGTACGTGTTATATCCATACTATCCATCCATTTTGGAAGATCATTTTAAGTCCTGAGTCCAAAAATAAAAATAAAAAGATCTAAATCTCAAGTAAACTACACCACAGAAAGCATCGGGGACAATGATTTCCACCGTTGAAACTCTCCTACGGCTACCATGACGTTTATTTATCATCCACTCTGTTTATGAGGTCAAAATACTTGGATGAAAAAAAAAAAAAGTTCTGTGGGCCCCACCATGATATATGTGTTATATCCACACCGCACATCCATTCTACGAGATCGTTTTAAGTTATGAGTCCAAAAATAAAAATAAAAATAAAAGGATCTAAATCTCAAGTAGTGGGGACAAAACGTGAGCTTTGGACCTGCCTTATTTTTGGTCCAATGTCATGAAATGGATGGACGGTGTGGATATAACACATACATCATTACAGAACTTGGTGACGTCAACACACCACGCAATCTGTTTCCGTACAATGGGGCGGCTGAATGCTGAGGGCCCGTTTGGCCGGACGGATTGAAGGGATTGGATGATATGGAAATTAAATCCTGGGATTGGCGGGCGTGCCAAATATACTGGGTGATCTGATTCCGGGATATTACAATCCACCCTAAACCGTTGAAATTTGCCCGGGCGTGCCAAATAGACTTGGTATAGCAATCCCGGGATATTGCAATCCGATGGATCTTAAGACAATCCACTGACAACACCATTGAAATCCATGCCATCCACATCCCTTCCAATCCACCCGGCCAAACGAGCCCTGAGCGGATCAGCTGTTATCCCACTAACACCTTACTCGGTGTTACCCTAACCGTGTTGGGCCCATCTTAATGTAACATTTGTATATCTACGCCTTCCATATATTTTTCCATCTCATTTTAGGACGTCATCATAAATATGAATATGATCTAAATTTCAGGTGGACCACACTATTAGAAATAGTGATGGATAACCATTTAAAACTTTTTGTGGGTCACAAAAGCTTAGGATAAATCTGATCTATATATTTTCCCTTCATCCTGGTCTTCTTTATATTATCAATATGTTGGATGGAAAATAAACAGTAGGAAAACCGTACCATTGGCCCTTTGAAAATTTTAATGGTTAGACACTCAATAATCACTTTTTGCTGTAGTGTGGTCCCCCTGAGATTTGCATATGATTAATTTTTTGGACCACGTCCTACAATGTACTGGAGAAACGGATGGACGGCGTGGATATACAATAGATCATCAAGGTGGCCCCCACGGTAAGGTAACACCCACTGGGATAACACCTAGACCCTTCCCGCTGAATGCGAACAATTAACCGTGTCCCTCTCCCCATTGTACATGCAATGGATGTATGTGCAATATACCATTTGTCCTATTTGGCTTGATGCTTGTAGGGTTACGTTTTTTTATTTTTAATGATATATCACACACGCACTCACAGCCCCTCACACACCCACACACTTTACTTTTTCTGCTGGCCAACGATTGGGATTATTTGATCCGCTTATTATAGGGTATAAGCCCAACATAAAAGCATATCCAAAGTTCAATTGAACCACACCGCAGGAGACCATGTGAACTGAACACCTACCATTGAAATCTTATCCAAAGCTCAAGTGGACCACACCACAGGAGACCGTATGAATTGAATACCTACCATTAAAATCTTCAAGGGGCCACGAAGGTTTTGGATCAAGCCGATATTTTTGTTTTACCTTCATCTGTGTGTGTGGGACCTTATGAACAGTTTATATGACAAATAAACATCACGGTAAGAACTGGGAAGTTTTTGACGGGGACATCATTATCCTCACTGCTTCATGTAGTAGGGTCCACTTGGGCTTTGGTTATACATCAATTTTGGGTTCAACCTTAAAATGAGCTGAAAAAAAATGGATAGACAGGTTGCTTGATGGTCAATAGGGGAGTCACCTTACCCTAGAATCTTTTGGTTATGGGAAACTCCTTGGAAGCCATGGAACAATTCATCACCTAAAACAAAACCAGCCTCTTTTACCAACATAATTTACTTAAAACTCTCTATTTTAGAGCATGAACCCAAAAACGAAGGAGATCAAATTCTCAGGTGGACCATACCATAAGAATCAGTGGTGATTGTCCGTTAATGAGCCACAAAAGTTATGGATGAATCTGATACACACACACACGGAAACGCTCACCTACAAACCAGTTCGTACGTACTACGTACGAACTTTTTTGAGAACTCATCTTACGTGATGTGGATCCAAAATCTGAACCGTTCAGGTGAAGCAGCACCTCGTAAAACCCCTCGGCCCAAGTTTTACTTTGATCTAGAACTTTGATGGGCCATGAAAAATGAAAATGGTTTCCTCCCTTGATTTAGATTTCTCTTTGCTATGGCGTACCAGAATTTTAGATCAGGGTGAAAATTTGTCATATGGGGTTTCATGGGATTCCGTATCACATGGACCGTTCAGATTAGACACCCATGGCACGTGTGCAAAGGCACGCACGTGCATAGGTGCACAGGAGAGCATGACTGACTCTCTCTCTCTCTCTCTCTCTCTCTCTCTCTCTCTCTCTCTCTCTCTCTCTCTCTCTCTCTCTCTCTATATATATATATATATATATATATATATATATATATATATATATATATATGAGAGATGCTCACACACAACTAGTTGGACCGTAAGTTTTGGTCAACTAGCTGTGCATTAAATCTCAAAATTCCTATTTTCATACCCATGTAATGCAACATATGTGAGGATATGTGACCTTGAGTTTTACATTAGTATGTTGGGAATTATGTCTCATAGATTCATGTCATTTATCAAATTGAGCACTCTAATGAAATTTTATGTGCTGAAAGTTAGTAAATTGTTGTCACCATTAGAACCACACATGTAACTTGAATATGGACTTGTTGGAGTAGATTTCTAACAGTTTACTTTTCTTACAGATGATATTATATTATCGATAAAAAAATATATATTTTTTCTCATATACTTACAATGGATCTTACCCAATTAACGGACCGGATTTACAAGATAGATTGTGCATCACCGAAGTATATCATGCGTGTACACATTTTTTAGTAGTCCTTTGTAAACATTCACCCTCCTCTTTTCTCTTTCTTCATTTAAATTATTTTTTCCTTATTTAATGCTCTCGTTTGGGAATGAGTCATGTGCGAAATGACATGTTGAGTCGCTGCTCAAATCATGTCACTAAGTTATGTGGGCCCCACTATGATATATGTGTTGTATCCATACCACACATCTATTTGTAGAGATCATTTTAGAACGTGGTTCAAAAGAATGAGGCAGATCCAAAACTGGAGTGGACCCCACCACAAAAAACAGTGGGGTGAGTGATGCTTACGGTTGAAACCTTCCTAAGGTCCACCATGATATTTATTTGAGATCCAACCTGTTCACAATATAACATAGATATTAAAGAAGGGAAAACACAAATATCAGCTCGATCGAGAGCTTTTGTGGCCCTTAGAAGTTTTTAATGGTGGGCGCCACCCTCTCCACTGTTTTCTATGGTGGGGTCCATTCCAGCTTTGGACCTAACATATTCTTTGGTTCATGCCATAAAATAATCTCTCCAAATGGATGGACGATGTGGATATAAAACATACATCATGGAGAACTCGGTGACGTCATTCAGTGCCGGCTGCAAATATGAGTCCCTGATTTCCAGCGAAAGACTTTGGCAGGAAGTTCCTACATTGGCAACCCAAGAGGGGCCCACTATGATGTTTGTGAGAAATCCTACCCGTCCATCCATTTTGAGAGATTATTTTATAGCATCAGCCAAAGAATGAGTCAGATCCAAAGCTAGAATGAACCCCACCACAGAAAATAATGGAGAGGGTGACGCCCACCATTAAAAACTTCTAAGGGCTACAGAAATTCTTGATCGAGCTTATATCTGTGTTTTCTCTTTTTTAATGGCTATGTTATATTGTGAACAGGTTGGATTTCAAATAAATATCATGGTGGACCTTAGGAAGGTTTCAACAGTAGGCATCACTCTCTCCACTATTTTCTGTGGTGGGGTCCACTCCAATTTTGGATCTGCCTCATTCTTTTGATCTACATCCTAAAATGATATCTACAAATAGATGTGTGGTATGGATACAACACATATATCATGGTAGGGCCCACATAACTTAGTGACGTGATTTGAGTAGCGATTCAACATGTCAATCCGTACATGACTCCTTTCCAAATGTATAGGGAATGGAGAGCATTAAATATGAAAAAAATAGTTTAAATGAGGAGAGAGAAAAGAGGAGGGTGAATGTTTACAAAGGACCACTAAAAAATGTGTTCACACATGATATACTTGGGTGATGCGCAATATATCTTGCAAATCCGGTCCGTTAATTGAGTAGGTTCCATTGTAAGTATATGAGAAAAAATATATATTTTTTTTATCGATAACATGATATTATCTATAAGAAAAGTGAACGGCTAGAAATCTACTCCAATAGTCCATATTCAAGTTATATGTGTGGTTCTAGTGGTGAAAACAATTTACTAACTTTCGGTACATAAAATTTCATTACTGTGTTCTATTTAATAAATGGCTTGGACCTATAACACATAATTCTCAAAATACTAATGTAAAACTCAGAGTCACATATCCTCATATGTGATGCATTACATGTGTATATATATAGGAATTTTGAAATTCAATGCCCAGCTAGTTGGACCAAAACTCAGGGTCCAACTAGTTGTGTGTGAGCATCTCTCTCTCTCTCTCTCTCTCTCTCTCTCTCTCTCTCTCTCTCTATATATATATATATATATATATAAATGGTCTCCTAGGCACAAGTCCGCATGGAGCTTTAATGGGAGCTTATGTATGAGCGGTTAGATTCCACTCACGGCTGGGATTCAGCACCCATGAGAATGAGAGAGTTTGCAAAATAATGACTCGCGTGCAAAGATTTTCGCTATCTCCCAGGAATTACATGTTGTACATAGCTAGGAAGTTATTGAATGGTGTTCTTTGGGTTGATCATAATATATGTGTTTAATCCATGCCGTTCATCTAATTTTTCCAATCGTTTTCAATAAAAAGACCAATAACAAAGTTATCCAAATGTCAAATAGACCTCACCACAGGAAAACAATTGTGATTAAACACCTGCCCTTAAAAACTTCCGAAGCCCACGGTAATATTTATTTGCCATAACCTATTCGTTAAATCATACATACTTGGGCGGTGAGAAAACAAAAATATCTATTTCATCTAAAACTTGTGGCCCTCAAAAAGCTTTTAACGGTGGACATGATTCTCACCGTTAAAACATTCGTAGGGTCCTCATAACATTTACCTTCTATCCAATCTGTTCATCAGGTCACACAGACCTAGATGAAGAGAAAAAACAAATATCATATTAATCCACGATTTATGTGACCTCAAATGGATTTCAATGGCAGGCGTTCCATCCTCCACCGCATTTTACAGTGTGGGCCCCTTTGTGTCTTATTTTTTGGCTCAAAGTACTAAGAGTAGCTCACCAAGTGGACGGACAGCTTGGATATAACTCATACCTCATGATGAGACCCACCAAACTTGGTGGTGTCAACACACCAGCCACATTGGTGGTGTGCGTGGAACACCGGCCAATCCACTTCCTTCACACGGGCGCCGATTAGATACAGATAATGTCACCAGCCAAATGGCTACTAAAGTGACGTCACCAAGCTCTATGGACCCCACCATGATGTCGTGTGTTGTATTCATACTGTCCAACTATTTGTAGAGATGGTTATATGGCATGAGAAAAAGAATGATATAGATCTAAGTTCAAGTGGATCCACCACAGAAAACCATGGGATCAGTCACACCCACCGTTGAAACATTTATAGGGCCCACCATGATGTAATTTTTAGATCCAACCTATTCATAAGTTAACATAGAGAAATATGAAGTGAAAATATATATATATATAAGCTTGATTGGAAACTTTTGTGGCCCATAAGAAGTTTTGAATGGTGGATGTCACTGTCCCCATTGTTTTCTACGGTGGGGTCCGTTTGAACTTTAGATCTATTTCATTATTTTTCTCATGCCATAAAACTATCTCTCCAAATGGATGGACGGTATGGATACAACACACGTATCATGATAGGGTCCACAAAGCTTGGTGACATCACTTCGGTAGCGATTTGGATAGTATCTAATCCGCGCCCCCCCCCCCCTTCCACATGTACCCGGATTTCCTGCAAAGGCTTTTCCTTCGGTAGCGATTTCCTTATGTAGGAAGTTCCTACGTAAGGATATTAGGTGGGGCCATGGAAATGTTAGTGAGAAATCCACCATGTCCTTCCGTTTCGAGAGCTCATTCGAAGAAATTAGATAAAAAATGTGAATTCAAAAATCAAGTTGGTCACACGGAAGGAAATTTTGGGAAAAGAAATTTCTATCATTGAAACCCTCCTGGCCCCCACCTTGAAGTTTACATGCCATTCAAACCGTTTATAAGGTCATTACCATTGGAATAAAGTGAAAATACCAGGAAAACGGCCTGAAACACAAATTTTATGGCCCTAAGAATGTTTCAACGATTCACACTGAATCCTCACTATTTCGTTTCGTGTGACCCAATTAAGTTTTAGATACATATAGGCTTTTTTGTCCTATACCCTAAAATTATCTCTCAAATCGAATTAACTGGGTGGATTTCTCACAAATATCTTGGTGGACCCCACCCAGCATCCTTGCCCAGGAACTTCAGGAGAAGCCTTTTGCAGGAAATCCGCGTCCTTCACAAACAACATGATGTATGTTTTGAGTGGTGAGCCTCCTACTGAAGTAGGCCACACCATGATGTATGTTTCGTATCTACATCGTTCATCACTTTGAAGAGATTATATTAGGGCATGATCTAAAAAAAGAATCAAATCTAAAACTCAAGAGGACCCTACCAAAAAAAAAAAAAAAAACAGTGGGGAGAGTGATGCCCACCATCAAAAAGTTCTAAGGGGCATGAAAGTTTTTGATCAAGCTAATATTTGTGTTTTCCCATCTTTCATGTCTGCTTTAACACATAATAAGTGAGATCTTAAATAAACATCATGGTGGACCTTTGGAAGATTTCAACAGTGGGATCACTCTCATCACTGCTTTCTGGATTTGCCTTGTTCTTTAGACCATGCTGTAAAATGATCTCTCCAAATGTATGGACAATGTTGATACAACACATACATCGTGGTGGGGCCCAAAGCCTTGGATCCGCCTCGTCTATTTTAACAATGGGTGTTCAATCACCATTGTTTTCCTATGGTGTAGTCTATTTGAGATTTGGATCTACTTTATTTTTGGGCTCATGCTCGAAAATGATATGAAAAAAATAGATAAACGGCATGGATAAAACACATACATCATGATCGGCCAACAAAGCACTGTCCAATAGCTACATAACTGCGAACATGGTGTCATTGCGGTGAGCATGAGAGAATCTATGCAGTTCTCTGAGATTATGAAAATCTTTGCGCGAGTCATTATTTGGTGGACTCTCTCATTCTCATGACAGATGAATCCTAGCCATGAGTGAAATCTAACGACTCATATATATAAGCTCGCATTAAAGCTTCATGCAACCTTGTGCGTAGGAGACCGGAATATATATATATATATATATATATATATATATATATATATATATATATATATATATATATATATAGGCAAAGGTACTATGCGCTCGACCTCATGATAAGCTCCCCTGAGGTCGAGTTGTGTGGGCTCCACCGTGATGTGTGTCGACCATCAACACTGTGCATTTGATGGGTCCCCTTTAAATTATGGGATATCTCAAAAATCAGCCGTATACGGAACTTAGGTGGGCCATACCATCTAAAATCATGTGAAGACACCGTTAAAACATATAAAAGCATTTGGTGGGGCCTACCTGAGTTTTGAATGCTGCTGAAACTTGGTCTGAACCCTCATCCAAGTGGGACACACATAATGGATGGGCTGGATTTGCAAACCACATCTCGGTGAGCCCAAAAAATGATTATGAATTTTTTAATGGTGAACGGCCCCTCTCCACTTCTGTATGTGGTGTGGCCCACACAAGTCACGGATTGACTTGATTTTTGAGACCTAGGCCCACGATGGAATGGTGCATCTGACTGATGGGGTAGATGTTTGAAACGCATCACAGTGGGGCCCACACAGCTCAACCTCATGGGACGGACCCGTTAGGTCGAGCACATAGTACCTTTTAATGGTGCACCGCCCCTCTCCACTGCTGTATCGCTCGACCTCACGATAAGCTCAGTTGAGCTGTGTGGGCCCCACCGTGATGTGTATCGACCATCAACACCGTGCATTTGATGACCCCCCTTTAAATTATGGGATATCCCAAAAATCAACCATATACAAAACTCAGGTGGGCCATACCATCTAATGTGAAACACCGTTAAAACATATAAAAGCACTTGGTGGGGCCCACCTGAGTTTTGAATGCTGATGAAACTTGGTCTGAACCCTCATACAAGTGGGACACACATAATGGATGGGCTGGATTTGCAAAACACATCTTTTGTGGGCCCAAAAATGATTATGAATGTTTTAATGGTGCACAGCCCCCTCTCCACTTCTGTATGTGGTGTGGCCCACAAAACTCACGGATTGACTTGATTTTTGAGATCTAGGCCCACGATGGAATGGTGCATCTAACTGATGGGGTAGATGTTCGAAAGGCATCACGGTGGGGCCCACACAGCTCGACCTCCCGTGAGCTGGAGCGCATAGTACTTTTTCCATATATATATATATATATATATATATATATATATATATATATATATATTTCCATTCATCCAGGTTTACTTACATTATCAACAGGTTGATGGCAAATAAACATTACTGGAACATTGCGGTGGGCCTTAGAAAGTATTTAGTGACAGGGCATTGATTTTCTAAAGTATGGTCCACTTTGAGTTTTGAATCTGCTTCATTTTTGGGCTCACACCCTGAAATGGTCTAGCAAAGTAGATGGCCCCACGGCGTGGATGTAGAATACATACATTAAAGCAGGCCCCACGGCAAGTGCCACACTGCCTAGGGTGAGGCCAAGGGCCGCACTTAATCTTCTTCCTTGAGCAGCACATGCCACACGTGTGCACAATCCCGGTCATGTAGTTGGAGCTCGAGGTAGACATGCCAACTTGAAAGCTAAATGGGTCCATTAAATGTGGACCACATGTTCAGTATAAGTTGTTGATTTATAAGTTAGAAGACGTTCACGGTGGGCTCCAAGAAATGACTGGTTCAGATCTTGTACGCTTTGGTCACATGACTCACATTGGCACGTGCTGTAAGTCATCACGACTCCTATCTTGCTTTCCACTATTTCTTGTAGTATTCCTTCCAGAAACTCATCTTCAAGCAACCGAGCCCTAAACCCTAAACCCATGCGGACGATTCTGAAGTTAAAAAGAAAATAAGAAAATAAGAAAGGAGGAATCAACGAAGAGAGGGCAGAAAGGAAAGCAAAAAGGAAAACAAGAGAGAGCTGCGAGTTTCTGTGGAAAGCAATAACAGGCAGGGCATCTCCGGCAGTCCCTCCTCTAAAGATGCTCCCCGTTCCAACAAAAGCACAAGGAACTACACACCATAAATGTGGTATATAACACTAATAAAGAAGAACTGTTACAATCATAAAGGAGACGAGAGGGGGGGGGGGGGGGGGGGGGAGCGAATGTAGTCCAGTAACATCCAAAACACCAGATTACCTGTGTAATATCTGTATGCTGAGGAGATGAATTACTTGATCCTCTACCTATCTTGGGCCTAGAGTTCATATGAGTGGAGCAACGGTTAATTGATCAGACCATTGATCTGCTAGGCCCAACTTTTGATGGACTGCATCACCTCGCGTGAAAGAACAATGCCATCCAATTCCTGACGTGCATGAACCCAAGGCCGAAGAACACAGATCCTCGATCAAGAGAATCATATGATTCCTCATGCACGCAGATAAAATTACGAGATTCCTGATCACCACCATGTATTATTCCCTTTACAATAATCAAACCCTAAGCTTCTCAAATGGCTTGCAAGCCGTTCAAAGGAAATCATATCCTTTGCATAATTAGAACATTATGGTACAAAATTTTCTCACACAAAAGAATACAAGCTTTCGATGGAAGAGAAAGGTCTTTTGCAGCAGAGATGTTACTGTCCGTGGATACTCTTTGCTACTATACACACAAAACACACTCAAAAAGATGTAAGAAAAAGGAGACAGTAGAAAAAGGGACTGACTCATCATCACCTTCCTTGCACGAGGCCACTGAAAACTTGGCTGTTTCCAGCAAGGGTTGCTTCCCATTCCACAGAAGACAAGAGGATCTGTGACAAGGAAATCACTACTTGCTTCATGTCCGGTCGTAGAATTGGATCTTCTTCCACGCATTGCTTTGCCAGGATAGCCATCTACAAAACAAGCAGGGAAGGAAAAAGATCAGAGGTGAGTATCACAGCCTTCAGTTTTATAATTGATAAATGCGCTTACAGTAATTCATTTAGGGCTGTTCTGGATGTACCAGAACAGTGAACAGATTTTTTGTCAGAACATAGCAATACCTTGGGCAGGGTGATTGGTGCATTCAAGGCAGACTTCTGTTTCTGTGTACCAAATCCTAATTCGATGGGTTTCAGGCTAGTCCTAAATGCATTGAATGACAATGGGGGCATCCTGCCTTCCCGCATACCAAGGGGCATCCAGATTAACCATTGGTTTGTTTGCACCACTCAATCTCAAGGTTGAGCCTACTCTAACATCATGGTATCAACATCGTGGCATCCTCACCAATAGAAAATGAGAAGCTACTGTAAGGAATACCTGATGTTGATGCCGTATGCCCCATGTATTCAAATCCAAAATCGCAGTTGTCAAGGATCAAGAATTTTAGTTTGTTTCTATGATACCCAAATACTTCTATAGGCCAAAATAACAGTGGAAATATGAGACAGCTGCATCCATGAAAGAGTCAACAGTTCTTTAAGATTAACTTTACACATTCTGATACTGTAAACAACCATATTCCCAGACCGCCTCTGCATGTATCTGTAGCCGAATTTTTGGGAAATCCCTAGCCATATCCAGATATACTTACATATATACTACAGGTTTTAAACGCCTTTGGGCCTATAAATAGGGCTAGAGAGATGGCCATTAGAGATGCAATTAAATAGCTATTGTGAACTGGATGGGGGCAGAGGAGAAATTAAGATAGTTTAAATAGAAAAAGGGTGTTGAAAAATGAAAGGAGAAACTTTGACAGTTTGAACCACCAAGAGATGTTTTGTAATCTTTCTGAATCGTACGTCTTCAACCTCGATACCTAATTCACAAAATCTACCGTACAGAAAAAATTTCATCATATCCACTAGATGACCCGCCCAAACTTCAGACAAGAACCATCAACGTGATCCTCTTGTGACTCTCGATGAATCTACCGATTCATCTTTCGCATCGGCATGTCTAGGCATATTTCCGAAGATCCCAAAATTCCCAGGAAAACTCCTCCAGGTTGGCAATTCCTAAAAACTAAATAAACTATATACACTCACCTGTACGCCACACCGTACACCTTCCACCCTATAGATCACAATCTGCTCATCAATCCACAAAACTAACCATTCATCTACACCCTTATACTTCGAAGAACCCAGGGACCACTTGTCTCGCAAATCTGTGATCATCACTTCTTGATCAACCCCTTACAACTATTCGTTCAAAAGAGTTTATTGGAACCATCCCTTCATCAATCCGAACCCCCTAATAGGAGGTTCATCTTGTGCATAAACTTAGGGGCGGAGTGCAATCTCTGATCCATCCCAATCTCTCGTACAAAACCTGAGCCCAAATCACACCAGCACATGTACATGCATGCGACTTAGGAACCCACAAGAATCCTGGCAGCACTCGAACATAACCTTCCTCGTCATTTTCTCCGTTTCGAAACCCGATTTTGCTATGATCTTAGAAAGCTTCCTTTGAGAACTCACAACCATCCATTAGAAAGATCATAACCACCCAATAATAGACCACATAGATCAGTGCTTAACCGATACAACCAACAACGATCTACCGTGCTTTCCTTTCTGTCTTCAACCAAATACCTATTACGGAGGAAAGTTTTAGAAACTACAAGGGACCAAAACAAAACAAGACCATTTAGACAACTTCTGAATGATTCCGAAATCCCCTATAAGGCTCAAGAATATTATGACCTCCGAAAATGGGTCCGGAATCTTCATCTCCTCGCGGCAACAGTGTCAGCCGCTGTACTCTCCCTCTTTGAAACCCACCAGTACAAGGAATCTTGATCTTCGATTTGGCGGGCCTCCAAGCTCCCATCGAAGCATTCAAACCATCTAATAGTGTTGTTTCGGTGGAATCTGTAGGCAGTGCAAATCCATCATTAGAGGGTGTCATCTTCCAAACCGAGAACGGTGAACCATTAATCTCCATTCGTCAATCGAACGGCCAGCAAACTACCCAATTTAAAACCAGAATTTCAAAGCAATGATCCAAGCCCTCCACACCACCAGTGTTTCCGAAACCATCACCAAAATCCCGTGCCAAAATCTCCCAGCGTGCAATTGCACGCAACTCTTGTAAAACCGGAGTGAAGAACCAAAATCTTCATAAACATTTTATATGAGGAAACCTCGTGAATGTGAGAGAGAGAGAGAGAGAGAGAGAGAGAGAGAGCTTTTCAAACCCTGACTAACATGAGGAAAGGAAGAAATTTGAGAATTTCTGATCATAGGAAGAGTTCAGCGCAACCGGGTTGACGTTCAGGATAGTTTCGAGTATTGTTGGCTTCTAGTTCAATCAGGTCCAGCGATGTGTAGTTTGAGATCTGAAACTCCAGCCATGGATTCATGAGGTCTAACACACGCTTGCGTGTGCACGCACACACACACATAAAGAATACTCTAGCATTGTGTTCAAATGAGAGAAAGAGAGAGAGAGAGATAGAGATCAACTTGTGGTTCGTTGTCGGATCTTCATTTAGATTAATCTAACTCTAGATTGAGGCGTGACAAGAGGAGATAGAAGAGAGAGCCTTGAACACCCCCACCCCTTAGACATCACCTGCAAAGAGAGAGAGGAGAGAAGAAAAGAAGTACAGAGAGGTTCCATCTCTCCTACTCCTTCCTTCATCGCACCTTCTACACACGTGGGGTCCACTTACGTGGACAGTTCAATATGTCTTCCTTAGCCCTAGTCCAAGGGCTAATGTGTTAGATCTCTACCCTCTCCTTCATCTGGGATAAATTGGGGAGAGATCTTTCAGTTGAAGGAATGACATCGACAAAATCCATGGTTCATTGGTGGCATTGATCAAGTAAATTCTAACCATTGGATTTATGTTTTTCCTTTTCTAGAAACTTGAGAATATCTGAATGGGGATATTTAAAGCTGTAAAATCTAAATTTTGATTTTTGAAACTTTTATTTTCCACTACATTTCCAAAATCCCAACACATACTGTTAAGGACTAGATGTACACACATACACACGGAGTTCCTCATGTCAAGTAATAAACACAAGCACCTAAGTTGGCAACGGGGCACACACATGTAGCACCACGGGACCTGAAGTGGAAAGGGCATGGTCATGTGCTTGGCTGCAATGAATAGTAAGAAGCAACCAATAGCCATTTACAAAATGCCGCTCACATGCCAAGGAGCCCCCACAATCATGCCCAACACTATGCTTTAGTCTAACAATAGTGCGTAACCTAAAGGGAGAATTTATGGACAGTCAAAATCAAAAGAGGTTTCTCTTAGTTTGCACCTATATCCTTTTCACTTTTCTTGGTGAGCAAGTATCGGTTTAACTCGAAGATGAATGCTACAACCTATGAATCTAGGGTATCCAGATGGCTCATAATGGATATCATATCTGAAACTTCAACTTATTATGCAAAATCTATACCCATGCTGCATGGTGTATTTGAGTATCATAGGTGATGAACCCATCCTAAGCACTTGGCCATGATGCTTGATGCAATTTGTGCAATTACTAATGATATTAAGTGGAATTAGCATGACATACTCACCTTGTATGCACAGTCATGAGGATACAAATCCTTCAAGTTGGGGTCAATGCATTCTTTCAAGCTGGTCATGCTCATTGAATTTGGACAGTTCCTAAGAGCTGCTAACATCTGAAAAATCTCCATGTTAGAAAAGGCAATTTTAACAGAACTAAAGGTCTTTCCACCCAAAAAAATAATAATAATCATGAGCTTAAACTGATGTTCAGCGAGAGAAAAATGAGGCACAAGGTGTCAATTTTTAAAGACATTAATAAGAAAAAAATAAAGGCACTCATATAATTGAAGAAAAAAAAATTGCAAAAAAAAACTATGAAAATATTTGAGAACTTGTAATTACTAAGTGTGAACTGCATGGTTAAATGTGTCAGCTCTAAAACTCTGGAGTAAGCAATGGTTCAGCAAAAATAGATCTTATGGCATTGGGCATGTTGGGATTGAGAACTTGGATAAATAACCATTTGGCAACACAAGTTGCACATCCTTTTTTTCTTCTTCTTCTTCTTCTTTCTTTTTTTTTTCACACAACATGGGTGCTTGAACCCACAACTTCAGTGTTGAAATGAAGAGCAAGCATCTACCACTGAGCCATGCATCGAGACACAGTTGCACACCTTCCCTCCGTATCTTTCGGAAGAAAGAGTATATAACACTATTGTCGATTGGGCACCTAGCTCAAGCATGCATGAGAGATATCCCATGATGAAGGGTGCTTTTGACTGTAAGGTTTTAGCCAGTTATCACGAATTTCCAACTTTTGTGTTTTGCACTGGAAAAGCACCAGAAGGCTTTTGCCTGTATTGATAGTTGATGGCATCCATGGCTTAACCCTGGAAATTTGCATGTGGCAAGTGGTGTATGTTAAGAAATTGCAGTGTAATATTGCATGAGTGCATTCTTTGTAATTTTTATAATCTATGCAAATCTTTTAAATAAGACTGAGAACAACTCCTAGATCTCCCTAGATAAACTTGAGAAGATTTATAGAATCTAGATAGCCATGGAATTTGGGAAGCCTACAAATACCCTTTTTATACTTTCAGGGTTAACAAGTCTTTTGGTCTCTTGTTGCCAAAGGCCATACCTTTTGTATTTATTCCATTAATTCAAGAAACGATTCCCAAGCTTCAAGGTTCTTTTTCATGGTATTAGAACAGGACCTCTAATCCAACTCTACTTGTTATTCAAGTGGGTAGCCAATATAATCCCTCCATCGTCTAGCATTCAAAATGTTTAGAAACAATTCCCAAGCTTCAAGGTTCTTTTTCATGGTATCAAAATAGGACCTCTAATCCAACTCTCCTTGTCATTCAAGTGCGTGGCCATCCGATCGCGTAGACTACTAATCTTATCCGCTCAGTTTGTTTCCATTTTCTTTTTCTTTCCTCTTCTCCTAAATTCTTCAATTAATTTCTTCCCAAATCTCCTTCTTTCCCTTCATTCCAAAAATAAATTTTCTTCGTCTTTTTTTTTTTGTTTGTTTTTTTTTTTTTTTCACAAATCACTCATTTTCTCTCCATCTCCAAAATTGTTCTTTTTATTTACTTATTTCAAAGCAATAACCCTTTTTAAATTTTAAAAAACATTTCATCTTTAGCAAAATAAAAAGAATATTGTTTTCTAAGGCATCTTCTCAAACCTCTTCTTCCTCTGACATTCCTTATCAATTTTATTCCAGCCTCCTACTCTTGCTTTCAAATATTACCAACATAGTTTCCATTAAACTGACAGATCACGATAATCTTTTGTGGAAATGTCGGTTTCTTCTCTCTTTCACCTATAGGGTCTTGAGAAAGTTATCGATGGCTCCTTTTACCTCCTTATTGTCTTTTATCCTAGTCCTTTGCAAACTGAAAATCTGATGCCAGAATTTTGAGGAACAATTGGTATTGTCCTATACCAATGCCACCCTCAGGTTCATGTTGAGACAACCTTTACTATCCCCAATCTTAAGCGCACACTCTTTATTTGAAGCAACAGCGTCAGTCTCCTCAATGTGGCTCTTCCTCCATCTCTAACTGTTTGTGCAACATCAAGAGCATTTATGATAAACTTGCAGCTATTGATTGTCCTGTCTCTCAAATAGACAAATTACACATGCTATGCAGTGATCTTTGACCCAAATACGAGTCATTTTCGATACTCTTCTCTTAGCGTCCACCATACCTACCATTCCTCTCCAGCAAGAAACACATCCTAAAAACTACTGTATGTTGAAGACCAATCAACCTTCATCCATTATCACTCATCTTGGCTGTGTTGGTAGGCAATAGTGATGGTCGTAGTGGTTCAGCTCTCGGTGCTCAGTAGGATGGCCAAGGTGGTGGCTATGGCTTCTTTCATGGTATTGGAAGATGTGCTGGTCCAGCCAAGGTGATGGTGGCAGAGGCGGTGACTATCAGTCAACCAATATCCATCCCAACAACATTTCTGGTGCATCCCTTCTCAGCGTCAAATCATTTGTTAGATCTGTCATTATCTATGGTAATGGTGTATCTACCTATCTCTAAATGCTTCTTCCTACCAGACTCCACAGGCTCTTGCTGCATTCTATGGTTCATCTTCTCAGTCCGATCAACTTCCATATGCACTCACGACTTTTCGTAATAATTCTATTGCTTCCCATCTGATCACACAATGGTACCCTGATGCTAGTGCTACTACTCACACAGGCAGTGATCTTGGGATGCTTTCTCAGCTTATTCTTTACACTTGTTCAGACACTGTTATTTTGCTAATGGTACTTGTCTTCCTATCTCTCATACTGGATTCATATCCATTCCCTCCACTTGTGGCAGGATAATTATACCCAATATTCTGCATGTTCATCATCTTAGCATACATTCTTAACACTCCTTATTCCAGCATCAACATGATATAAGACTACTACTAGTACTTGATACAAGTATTCATAGAATACTAGGTTTATGTTCTACAACATTTTTTTCATCAAAATATAAAAGAGCAAAGCCTTGAAAAATCTTTACTTGTGTGTGTGTAAAATTAATATGCTCAATACATTTTGCATGTTGCTGAGATTGAAGAAAAAATGAAAATTACTACGAAGTATACTTCTATAGCAGATGTATCAAATTAGACTTGAATGGCATGTTTTCAATTGGTGATACCCATATCTGAATCCGGGTCCTGGATTTAAGGAATACAAAGTCATATCCATGCTTCCTGTATTTGTTTCTATGTCAGCATTTGGTTATGACAGGTTAAAACTATCAAGACTATTTTTAAGGTTGCAACTATCAAGACTTGCCACTTTTTGAAAGGGAAGGAACATGAACATCCATACACTTAAGAGTTGAGAGTATAGTGGCAGAAAAGTACCTCCACAACTTCCTAGATGATGTTGCTTACAGAACCCTTGTTCATCACGGTTTATCATTTTTTTCCAAAAACAGAACAGCTATTATGACGCAACAGCAGTTCTTGGTGTTGACCTCTCTTAACAACTGCAATTCTAACCATTTTAAAACTTTTCATTCTCCTCCATTTTTATCTTTACGGTTATCAGTGCTCTTTTATCCCTCCTCTTCCTTACATAGTTGTTTCCAGCCACATGTTTGGATAAATGTGTTTCATTTTTTTATGACCCTCACCTTAGGAAAAAAGCATCCATCTACAAAACACCTTTCCACTATCCTTTGACTTCTCTATTTTCTGTACCTTCTGGTACTTCTGATTACCAGATCACAATCTGCAAGATATGGAAGATGCCTAAATTGGGTTGGGAAATACATTGGCTAAACATGGAAGCTATGAAATGGTCATTCATCACTGTTGTAACCTCATGCTATGCTTTTGTAGTTTACTACAGGAAGCCATTTAGTGAACAATGAACCTATCAACATGATGTCTGCCAAACAGGAGCCATAAATCTTTTGAGACAATTTCATGTGCACAATCACAGGCTGAAGTTTCAGTTAGGAAGAATCTATTTAACTTTCACTCATGCTTAAAGCCTTAAGTGACAAACTATGTAAAGGGACCTCCTGTTAACATCACAATGAATGTTGGTTAAAAGTCAAGAATAACTACTTTAACTCATTTTTCCCTTCACTGATGGTATAGGTGATGGTTTGTTCACCATTTAACAATGTTTTTATTTTACAGAGAAAATTACAGAATTGCCACTGAAAGTGAACAATAATTACTTTTTGACTCATTTTGCCCTTGGTTGATGGTGAAAATGTAACATAGGTGATGGTTGTTCTCTTCTTCTTCTTCTTTTTTTCTTTTCTTTTCTTGTTTGGTCATTTAACAAGGTTTCCATTTTAGGGACAGAAAATTGCAGAATTACCTCTCAAATTAGTGATAAAAAGCTCTTCCTGCAAATGACTTCTTCCTTCCAAGGAGAGAAGCGAAATCAGTGGCTTCTTTCTGGAGTAGCCAACCAAAATCCTACTCTCCTTACACCAGCATTTATTGCATGTGAAGGATCCCATTCCTTCGTAAAGTCAGAAGAGGAGGAGGCCTTACATCTTCATTTGTTGCATGTGAAGGATGTTGTTCCTTCATAAGGCAAGAAAAACTCTGAATAATGTTTGTCAACTTGCCACCTCCTTGTAATGGCATTTTATTTTATTTTTTTGGGATTTTGCAGGAAGGTACAATGACCAAAAAGACTAAATAACCAAAAGCTATATTGCAATTTTGCCATCACCATGGGCCAAATGACTCCAAATAATGCTAGGGTCTTGTTAATTTATGCTCCACTTATTACAAGGCAACAACTCCCTTATATAAACAAAGATAGCCTGGAACTAAGTTCCTCAAAAATAGTATTCATTTGATGAAATATTGGGTGGATGAATGCAGAATGTACAATATGGTGCCTCCTGAGATTTACGAGAATGAAACTTACAACAGATGCTAATGAGCGCCTTTCAGGATTGACCAACACCTTGCCTTCAGTTCGTGTTATTGCCTCCTTTCCCGATATTAGCTCAAAAAGGACGACACCAAATGCATATACATCACTTTTCGTAGTGGCCAGTCCATCGCTCAAGTATCTGGTAGGGACAAAAATAATGACTGAATAGAAGCTCGCTGTTGGAAGAAATGGTTTTTTTTTTTTTTTTTGACATTTTGAATAATCAATAAACCACAAGACAATGCTTCTATATTTGCTTACTCAGGAGCCAAATAACCAAAGGTTCCTACAACTCTTGTGGTTGAAGCTTCTCCATCGCTGGTTCTTCCAACAAGCTTTGCTAGCCCAAAATCAGAAATCTACTTACGAAGAACATGGTCAATTAGATAAATTTACGTGATACCTACAAACACAACTGAAAAATCATGAACTTTAGTGTTGATGAAAACCTTTGCTCTCAAGGCAGTATCAAGTAAGATGTTGCTTGTTTTGATGTCTCGATGAACATAATGAGCTTTGGTGTGCTCATGAATGTATTCCAAACCTCGAGCAGCATCAAGTGCAATCTGAATTCTAGCGATCCAGGAAAGGGATGTATGACCTGAATATGCAATGGTGATCAATTGCAAATATCAGAAACCAACCAGACACATATTCATACAGACACAAGAACACACACAAAGCTGTGGAACTTTTAATTTATAGACACGGTATCAGTGAGATTGTAGAGTTTTTAGGTGCCAGAGAACATACACATTTAAGTCAGATACACCCAGAAAAATAGTTCTGGCTGCCAAATGCGGATATGGATGGTTACCAGTGGAGAAGCCTGAAGAGGGTATATTATATTTATTTGTACACTGTCTGTGTATTTTTATATGGGATTTTGGTCCATATGATATTTGTCAGCAGCATAAACAAAAAGGGTCTGTCTTGTTTTAACTTTCCTTTGACAGGCCACTAATAGGAAATTAGGAATGCCTAGTTTCTGCACCAAGAACCACTCACAGCAGGGTCCACTGGGTTGTTGGTACTGAACACCAGAAATCATACACGCAGTAGAGACTGGGAGACCATCTGGAGGTCTCCTGGAGTGACACAAAACCTGACCTATCTTACCTAAAATCAAAATGCCCATGTCATTAACATTCAGACAGACAAAAAGAAGTGCCTGCTTTTAGCAGGAAAAAAAAAAAAAAAAACCTCGAGGGAAACTACTAAAACTATGACGTTGCACAAAAGCAAGATCCGTACAGGCAGTGCTATAAAAACCTTGCATCAGTTAATGAACATGTGATCTTACCCTTGCTTTGAGGATCATGTAGATGACTTCTAAGGGAACCTTTATGAGCATACTCATAAACAAGGAAGAGCTCATCATTGCTTGCCGCATAACCAATCAATTCTACCTTGACAAATAAGGTCAAAATCAGATTCTTAGTTTTAAAAAAAGAAGAAGCTGAAATCAATGAGAAAATGAGGTTGAAGAAAAAAATAAAATCAAAGCCAATTCAAGAGTACAAGGAGCAATACCAAGTTTGTGTGATGAACCTTACAGAGAATTTTCATCTCTGCCATAAATTCTTTAGTCTTTGTAGCAGTCATTCTTTTGATTGCAACCTCCTAAAAAATGATTCATTGTTAAAATCAATGAAATAGTAAAGGGAAAAAAACCCGCAAATATATCATCATCGTCATCATTATCATCATCTAAGCCCTACCCCAACTAATTGGGGTCCGGCTACATGCATCTTTTTTCTACCATTCCACTCTATCAACGATCATAACTTCATTTAGGGAATAGGTCATCAATTCTTTTCTTACTACTTTCGCCCACATCTTTTTGGGCCTTTCCCTTGCCCTTTTAGAGCCTTCAACTTGTACAACTCACCCCTTCTAACTGCATTGTTCTTTGGCTTCTATTGCACACAGTGTTCGAAGTATTGGTATCGCTACAAGTTTCGCTGTCCAGGGATACAGAAACAATATCGATATCGCCAATAATATCGCAGATAACCAGAAATGCAGGGAAACATGGGAAAAATGATGGAATTTTCAGCGAAACTTCAGGCGATGTTAAAATGTACATATTTGGATATTTAGAAATAAAACAATTTGTAAAAAGAATACATAAATAACAAGTTTCTATTTAATGGAGCCTTAAAAGCACGTGTTGTTATACGAAATCAGTCCAACCATCGTATCCAGCCGATTTTACCATCCAAACCTTCTATGCAAACATCCATCGATATTGCAAAATATCAACAACATATGATATTTCACCAAGAAATCATCAACAATTGGAAAGGAAACAAAAGATTGTAATCTCAATATTGCACTGTTGCGATGTCAATAACATCAAGATATTATCAATGACAAATTGAACACCACGTACAACCATGTGCCCATGAAAAAAAAATTATATATTTTTTTTTCTAATAAACAAAATTTTGATGATATCAATACGTTGGCGATACTATTGAAATATCATTGATACACTTACGATACAATCATTACCTAGAATTTACATAGTTGAATATATTGGTGATACATTGGCGATATTGATGCATTGGCAATACAAGCGACATCAAGAATTTACATAGTTGAAAATATTGGCAATTACATTAACGCTATTGATACGTTGGCAATACTTAGCGATGCATTGCAAATACCTAGAATTTCTAATACTACCAGCGTTATCGGTATCGCTACCAGTGTTATAGGTATCACTGAGCTGGAGATAAAGATAATATCAGAGATATTTCAATAATATCAAAGATAATTCAAACACTGGTTGCACATGACAAAACCATCTAAATCCACTTCCCTCATCTTGGTGCTACTCCTAAATTCCGTCAAATGCATTCATTTCTAATTCTATTCTTCCTTCTCTTGCCACTCATCCATCTCAACGTCCTCATTTCAGCTACACATCATATGAACATGATGTTCCTTAACTTGCCAACATTCTATCCAATAAAGCATGGCTGGTCTTATAGCTACCCTATAAAATTTTCCTTTCAATTTGATTGGTACACGACGATCACATAAAACTCTATAGGCACATCTCCATTTCTTCCACCTTGCTTGATTTTTATTTTTTTTATTTTGAAAGATTAAGAATCTCTTATTATTAATATTTTTATTTTTATTTTTTAAAAAAAAGGCCAAAAGGTGAGCTACGACAAAAACATTGCCTCACAGACCTATCACGAGGTTGAAGGCCTTAGAACAATTGAACCAAGAAAATACATCTAACTTTTCTTTCTCAAAAACATCCTCTTTTGACCCACACTTGTCCTGGAAGAAGTGATTTTTCCTTTCCCTTCTCAAAGCCCAAATGACTGCTAACATAACTAACCTACACACTACCCTACCTTCACCCCCACCTCCTCCCCCATGCCATTCAAGGAACAACTCACCAATAAAACTTGGCATCACCTATGAAATCTTGAAGCAAACCAAGAACCTATTCCATACCATACCTTCCTTACAAATAGATAGAGGATGAACAAGTAGGTCACCGACTCCTCATTCTCTATGAACTTTAGGCAATAATTGGGAATCAACATCAATCTCTTTTGCAAGTTGTTAATTGTGAGCACTCTATTCCTTCCTAGAATCCAATCAAAAGTTGCCACTTTAAGAGGGGCTCTGTAGGACCAAACGAAAGACGTATAAAATCCAATTCCTTTGATTGACTTCCACCCAATAACCTTTTATTCTTGAAGGATGACTATTTTATTATCAAATGGCAAGGCCGAAAGAATACAAGAAAAACAAAAACCCACTACGCACTTAAAACGCTACAGCCCATTTAAGAAAGAACCTTCATCCCTAAAAGAGGTCGCTGCCCATTCAACAACACTTACTTTTACCCCAAAAAACGACAATGCTTGGATTACCGCAAGCATCTCTAAAACATATGTTGTTCTGCTCTTTCCTAAGAGCCCAAAGCCTAGCCAGTAGAGAGCCTCCAAACTAATGATCGAGGATTACCAGGGCCACTATCATGCCATTGCCTGAAGAGGCCTTCGATTGACATCGGCATAACCCAAGAGATTCCAAATGGCCCGAAGAAGCTTCCCAAACTGTTCTAGAAAAAAGACAATGCAAGAAAAGATGATTCACCGACTCTTCATCTTACCAACACAAAGGGCAAGTATTAATGATAACAAGACCCCTCTTCCTTAAATTGTCAATCATCAGCACACTATTCCATCCAACTAGCCATGCAAATGCTGCCACCTTGGAGGGGGCTCAATAGGACGAAAGAGTGAAAGTATGCACTTTCTCACATACACAAGGGCCCTCTGAAAGCATAGAAAACAAAGGCGTGACTAAGAATTTTCTGGAATTGGTCCCCAACCACAATACCGCATCATTCTCTTCCGAGAGAGAAACCCCCGATAGTTGATTTAGGATAATTCTTTTATTTTGGGTCAAGAAGATCCCTTCTACATAGGGGAGTCCAAATTCCCTGATTCATGCTCGCTGATCTAGAGATCCTACTAGAACCTAATCCACATCCTGTCACCACACAAAAACCTAACCCCTTTCTAGAAATTCTTTATCACTCTACCAAATGCCTTCTGTATTACAAAGGTCCTATAAGAATATGCGTACTTAACCCACCATCGCCCTTCTTCAACACCATATTCACTTGCAATCACCTCCCTCTATATCCTCTATCTCCACCCCAAATCTCCACAGCTATTTCTCAAGCAAGCAAGATTCATCTTATCCAATTTCTTTGTCCCCGCTCCCACTTCCTAGTATGGCTTGCACAACTCCTCCCACCTAAGACGGTGAAATTTTTTCTTCACTTCAACACCTTATCTAAGAAAATCACACCTCAACTCTTCCAACCTATCCAACATTGTCAATGGACATTTGAATAGGGACATATAGTAGATTGGAAGGTTCTATGATGCAGCTTTAATCAATGTCCTCCCTCCCAAGGACAAATGTCAACCTTTCCACCTGGATAGCTTCCTTTCAACCCTTTTGATGACACTGTCCCACGAATGCCTGGCCATTTTATCAATACACTATGGGAGCACAAGGTACATCGATGAAAAGTCCCTAGCCCGACACCCAAATATCGTTGCTAGCCGTCCTACCTCTTCTTAGGACATGCGGATCTCTAACATCTCACTCTCTGAATATTCATCTTTTAGCCCATAAACCACCCCGGAGCACCTCACTATCTTCCAAAGGTTGTCCACCATTCCATCCTCAACATCACAAAAGATGATCATGTTGTCAACAAAATAAAAATGAGATAACTAGATGTCAGCTTCCTCCACTCTGAAGCCACTTACCAACCCAACATACTAACCTTTTTCCAACATCTTACTCAATGTTTCTGCCACGCCCATGAACAGAAAGGGGATAGCAGCCCGTCCCAAGAATTGGTTAAAGGATAGATTGTCCAAACTAAGGATGAACATAACCTTAATATAATAGTAACTCCTTATAAAATTTCACAATGGAATCGTAAACCTAATCCTTTTCCTCAATCCTAGTGTCATCCACTACCACACTATGGATTAATGTTGTTCCTTGCCCTAGCGCTTGCAATTCCATGGAAGAATTTAGTATTCTTGTCTCCTCCAGACCGAGTTAAGTGAGATCGTTGCCTAAATCTCTTCTTCCCTTAGATGCTTCAAATATTCTAAGGACATGGTAGCACGCCTTGCCTTCTCCACCTTTGAGACCTCCCTGCTCTCCTCCTTAAGATCAAGGGCTTGGATCTCTTAAAGAATTGACTCTATTTCCACTTCACCCCTTAGCACCTCCCTCCTCCAACCATTTATCTTCCCCTTTAAAAGTTTTAGTTTTTGAAAGAGTCTGCAAAACCATCAACTTGGAAGGAGTTCCACCATTCCTTAACAAGCTCCGGAAAACCCACCACCTGAAGCTCCATCAACTCAAACCGAAACGGGTTGGGCCTCCTATTGTCCCCAACGACCGCCTCCAAGATCAAGTAATAGTCGAATACCATCCTCGGATGCCACTTTACCGAACCATTAGATACTTCTCTACCCACTTGGAAGAGACAAGGAACTAGTCCAACTTGCACCTAATTGCTTTCTCTTGCCCATTCGTCCGAGTATACTTTATGTCACCCATGAGGAGGTCCACCAATTCATTATGAGTCACCCAATCAAAGAAGTCTCGCATGCTTCTTGAAATCCAGCTGCCTCTAGATTTCTCATTATTAAATCCAATCACATTGAAATCACCCCCAACGCATCACAGCCTCTGCAATCTTTGCCGAATGTCATCTAGTTCCTCCTAAAAAGCTGAACACAACACTACGTTGTTCGAACCATAAACAACTGTGAAAACCCATCTGAGCCCGACGATGCCTCCCTCAACAACACTAACAAAAAGTACAACACGCACCATGTGCCCTCCTTCCACGGGGAGGAATTTCACATCACCAAAACATCTCCAGTTGATGCCACTGCACTGAGTGCCACCCAATCCTTCTATTTTCCACCCCATAATTAGTCCATCATCTTCACGTCAACAACATGGAACTTGGTTTCCGATAATGCTACTATCAGAGCCTTGAATTGCAAACACTTATCTTTGATTTGAATTCTTTTCTCCCTAGTCCCTAACCTAACATTCCAGCTGATAATCTTTATTGGTGCACACTTCTTGTTTCCTTTCCCCTTCTCACTCCTATTTGCAGCCCCAACATCACAGTTAACTAATGCTCGACAACTTTCCAAATGTCTTCTCCCTCTATGGATCTTTGAACCTTCCTCATATCACCACCCTTTATTTGTGCTCCTCTTTCCTCCACGAAATGAACCAACACGATAATATCATCATCGTAATCCTCGTATGTCAACTGCACCAACCTTCCAACGTAACTAACAGCATCTTTAATATGTTTCATGCCTCAGGCTATGCACATAAGGCTCTTGTTCTTCCAAGTGAGTGAAAGTTTGTCGTTCACCCTTGGACTGGGTAAGAACCCATCCCCCTCAACACCTCGTACTGATATAGGACATGAAATTCAAGTATGATGTGCAAGATTTTTCAGGCTTTAGATCACACTAGTTCAGAAACAATTACACAAAATTCCACATCTCACACAAAAGTTCAAACACTCAATCAAGGGGAATCTTAGGCGGATCCAAACACATATGCTAGGGCCGGATCAATCAAAATTATAGAGCAAACAAGAATCAAAGGAGGATAAATTCATCCACACATGGACATAAATAATTCCCCCAATCCAAGGGATTTAAAAATTTCAATTCGAGGACCCCGAAGGTTGAAGAAAGGGCATAAAATTGAGAATTTGAGCAATTTAGGGTTAGGCTTAGGAATTTTGGATGAAAGCAGGGTGAACGAGAGGAGAGAAACGAACCAGAGAAGTACTGCACACGTGGACAGTAACAATGGCCCAGACACACGTGCGTGTGATCCCGACAGCACGTGTGTGGGGCCCACTATTCAGAAAAAGAACACCTTGGCCCTAGTCGGCTAGGGATGGACTCCAAAATTCTCAAATCTTAGCTCGATCCGATGCACGGTTTGTGCGTGGTGCTCCACTGAAGTTTTAACCCTCCTGCAGGGCTAGATTCCAGAAATCTTTTGTAGATGGGAAAACACCTGCAAATATTGATGAATTTGCAGATGAAATGCTTGTAAGAAAAGAGAAATAAGGATGGTAAAAGGTGAGGGCAAATCGGGATAGGTGTGGCTTTATACTACGGTAGTTAGCCCTTTGAGTAAGGGAGGGTTTCACACCCAATTGAATCTCCACAAATCAAGAATTTAGAAGAGCAGAAAAATACAGAAATTTTATTAATCTTCATTGAATTAAAAAGACTATAATGGGTGCCTATTTATAATAAAACCGTTTACCCCAAAACTCGCGCCATGTGCGCAACCTATTACTTGGCAACAAAGTAATAAAAAATAACAACTAATTAAAGCAATCTAAATCGTCCATGGTACTCCTAATAACTATAATAAGCCAAACCCAAATTACTAAATTAATTGGAATAGTGGGTCACAATCATGAGAACTCATAGTGGGATTCACATGACTATCGAGTCCACTCCAACGGAGCAAAACGCAACTCTCTAACTAGGAGGCCCTCCCTGGACGTCGTCATCGATCCAAATTGATAGTGAGTCCCTCCTCCTCATTGCGTACGTGCGTGGGGGGGCTGTGCATGTGCGTGAGATGTCCCCATCACATACCTTTCGTAAATGTGAGATATCTAATGCCTCCTCCAAAGAATCCCCAAATCTGGATTTCCCTCCCTTCACCTCTGTCACTAGCATAAACCACATAGATGTTGTCTTCAAGGAGACCACTGTGGGGGACTGCTCCACCTCACCATGGATCACGAGCCACCTTGCAGGACACCCTCCAGGCTGGAACCTATCTCTATCCGTTGAGGAGAAGCAAAGCTCCACATGCCAGAAGAGAAGAATGAAAGAGACTTCGAAGAAGAGAGAACAATAGCGAGACTTGGCTTTCCCCTCACCCTTCCCCCTCTCCTCAACTCAAATGATATTAACAGGTCTGAGAAGGCCTCACACATGAGAGGGAGTAAGTTAAGTGGCACATGAACAACGAGAGAGGGAGAACTCGCACGCTCTTAGATTACCATAGAAGTCAGCTCCTTGAGCTTCTCTCTTGGACGCGTGATAGCCTGTTCGCCGATTGTGCTAGTGGTGTCAACACCAAACCCGACTCTTTGATCTCTCCCTACTCTGTTGAACCGACTAAAGTACTCTCTGAGTAGCCGACCGGACTCCAAGCCTTCTCTCTCCTACCATTCATCTCCTCACTCTCTGCCTAGTCAAACGTGTGTCCTGAGCCTTCAGAGAATTTGATTTGAACCTACTCCAAGCCAGCTACCTCTTGCTCCAAGACAACTTACATCTCCATGGCTTGCCATCCTCACAAAGGCAAAACTACGGAGCTTTGAAGATCAGAAAAGTTCACTCTAATTCTCCGAATAGTCCACCATAAATAACATCAGAAGCTCCGCGAGGGGACCACCCATAACACCCTTGTCCCTCCTTGTCCACCATTCTCCTTTGCCATTTCTCTTCAACAGGCTTCAACCTCTTCTCTCCAAACTGCAACTCACATCACTCTTCCTAGATTTCCCCCCTCTTCTCAATACCTATGCTTCCGACTCGCCTCCTCTCCATGCCTTCGATTCGTATCTCCTACCTTCACCAAAGCTCCGATCACTTCTCGAGGATAGGTTTTGATTTCCTTCTGCTGCTCAGCTTCAGCCTCGCATCTTTTTCTAAATCCGATGTTTTCTCCCCACTTGAATTCCATGGGAAACATCCTTCTCAATCTCTCCACTCAAGAATTATTAACCCAAGCTATGGAAAGTGGTCCTTTTGGGAAACTTCTTGGTCAGCTATCTTTACTAATTCCTCATTCTCACTCCCATTGCAACTAAAATTGCACTCCATATACTCTGTATTAGTCCAGCTAATTTTAAATCCTTTAGATTCTAAAGCACCCCTCTATAAGTTTAGCTTTGTGTTTACGCTCTCCCTCATCTTGTCAATCAAACTATGTCATCTGCAAACAACATACACCATGTGTGTGTGTAACAAACCAGCAAAAATACAAACAGTAAATGAAGCTGCAGACCTGGTCACGAAGAACTGCAAAATATACAGAACCATATCTCCCATGCCCAAGCAGATTAGAATCAGAGAAACCATCAGTTGAAGAAAGAATTTCCTCATATGTGAAAACAACAGGCTTCTCCATGTCAAGTACATCAGTCATCATAGCTGCACAGAAAAAGATGAGAAAACAAGAGTCACATCTTAGCTCAAGGAAGAAAATGAATACACGAGAACGAAAAGGGTTCTATCATTAGCAGACAGAATTAGTCAGTAGCATAATCAAGAAGATCATGATTTCTTAAAGAACCGGCACGAAAAACGCACTGCAGACTAATGTCTGAACCCGTTGAAAAGTTAATCCAAGAAGCCAATTATGCATGGGCAGAAAAAGATCATTTGAATCTTTTGCACTCTCTGCAACTAAGATATAATACTGGAGGAAATAATATTAAACGATGAAACAATAAATTTACAGTTGGATATCCTAGCAAGGCAGTTTTGCTGCTTTTGAATCTGATGGATAGTTTAAGACCTTTAGGAATATTCATCTGGTGATTGCCGGTATCCACTGTGGTTGGCTTCCAATCCACGGACTTGCAGCAGAGGTACCTTCCTGAACCATTACAGAAACTTGTCCTCCGAAGGATCTGAAATTTATGAGAGCTTGTTCTATCAGGATCTTTTTCACGGCTCTCTTGTGTGCAGCACATCAATGACTTGCATGAAATACAGACAAGCAGAGCCACGAGAATCAGAACCAGACCCACTCCCAGGCTCCCTAGAATCCATCCATATGGGAAATGAGCAGAATGGTGATTTTGATTCACTGCAAAACAGGTAAATGCAAGTTACTATATTTTTGTAATAACAACAAGGGAAAGCAGTCTAACATATCACAACTGAGAATGACAAGAACCAAGACTCGACCTGTTATCTCATCTGGCACCACCACTACCCATAATGAATAGTTAGAAAGAAAATTAACTTGCGATTGTACATGATCAGATTGTTAATTAGTTATGTCAGTTCAAAACTCTAGGAATATGTTTTGCTAAACACAAATGGCAATTTCATTATTGCGGAGTCCCCCGTACTGAATTGGGTATCCTGAAAGAATGCAATATATTACATATCACTTGTCTTAAAAGCTTCTTGACTCAATCAGGTGCTTCCCATATCAATAGCTATGAATTCTCATCCATCACCAAATTTCAAGATCACTCAATAACACAATAAAAATAACAAAAAATAAATAAATAAATAAAAATTGACCCATTTATTCAGTAGTTTCAAAAAGGGAATGTAAAGAATGAATCATAAAGGGAATGCTATATTGCAAAAAGAATGAATCATCTGTACCTGAGAAGTTGTAAATGGACGTAGCAGGAGCAGGGGCAGGGGAAATTCCCTTCTTTACAGAATAAGGTACGCCAGGAACTACAAAAGCAAAATTATTGCCAAAAGTTAGAGACACTTCAAGGTGAGGAAAAACCATAGATTAGTTAACCCTTGAATTCTACCTTTCGAATATATGTAGCAAGCATAATTGCACAACACGGACAGAAGTAATACATACAATAAATAATTATTTTTTAAAAAAAAAAAGTGGCATGATGATACATATTGCATGGAAGTTCCAATGAAGCTTGGTCCCCCCTATGCATATGGAAAATGTGTGTGGTGATTGTTGTTATTGATCAGGTAGGCCACCAAGGGTGGGACATGAACCAAAAATCAATATGATGGGACGATCTCAACTATCTGGTCATTATTAATGCATTGAATGTTCACCCTTTTTTATTAACTGCTCGATTTTGTATTAGCCATCCATCTGCAGGCCAGTAATTGGATGGTTACCACTGTCCAACCACCTTCATTGTTGGCCTATGATCCATTCCAACAAATAAATATAGGTTAATATTTGAATCTGATTTGCACTTAATAGTTCAGGGGTGCGTAGATCTTCAATAGAAAATGATAGAATCCATGATGTAGGAAAAGGCAGACCTGAATTCAGTGGGATGTAATATACATCCCCTACCGAAACGGTATCGGGATCTGAAATTCCATTCGCCGCCTCAATGCTATCCATGCTCACACCAAATCTACTCGCCAACGATTCGATGGTATCCCCATCCTGCATTACATAACTCAACAAATAATTCCACAGCCTGCTTGAGCACCCACACAAGAGGTGCAGAGAAATCACTGCACCGGCACGGGCTGTCCGTGATGAATTGACCAGGACCGTGAGCCCTCCATATGCTTCCGTGACCATCTTGTAAACATATCCTTCCTCCTCCTTCACCGTAAATGTCGTATTCGTCAAATACTTCTTGGCCTGCTGGGCGCATGAACAGTTCTTCTTGATGAAAAGGTACCCTCGATCATCACCATCCTCGACTGTGATGTCTTCGGGCAAGACATCAAACATACTCTGGATTTCAGAGATGGGTTGGTGCGGACTGGGACTGTATGCGAGGAAGGATGTGCAGAGACGGGTGGTATCGGAGCAATTCAGTGGTGTGGGAGAAGAAAGGGAAGTGTCAAAGCTGAGGAATGAGAGGAGAATACAGAGGGAGATCTGAAGGAGCCTCATCAGAATTCCGAGATAGTTTGCACTTAAAATGAGTTATTTCCACGGAAACGCGACCAACCACAGAGGGATTTTTAGATGGAATGGTGAAAATGAAACTACAGATAGAGTGAAATGATTAGGTCATGGAAGAAGAGGCAAAAAGGAGGAACTATGAGCAATCGACAGCTAGAAGACGACGCAGGTGATGAAGACGAGAGAATCAGACATCGTAATTCTGGAAATTCAGCTCAAATAGTGGAAATCTGGATAAAATGAAAAGATCAGATATGGATTTGAGATGAACGAAGAAGATCGACAACAATCTCTTAGAACAGAGTAGAAATTCCAGACAGAAATGGTTGTAGAGGAACAATTAAGGGGAAAATGCAAGAAAATTCGCAGTTTTTAGTTTATACCAAATCACAGGCGGCTTCGATTTCAACCAAGACGATTGATTTAAAAAAGATGATGATGAAGAAGAAGAAGAAGAAGAAGAAGAAGAAACAGATTGCCGAGATGAAATTTGGAGAGAAAGGGCGTAGATGAGTTGATAGAGATATAGAGATAGAAGAAAGAGAGATTGCAGATGAGAATAGCGGAATGAGGTGAAGAGAAGAAATCGTAGCTAAAAATGGCGTTGGGGTTGAAATGAAATGAAATGAAATGAAATTCGGAGGATAAATTTCTGGTGAATTTGGAGTGGATTTGGGGGAAAACAGCCGGGGGTGAAGGGATTTGGTTTTGAAGGAGGACAATGGAATCATACTCTAAAACTACACTGCTTCTCTTAACTGTGGGCCTGTGTGGAGTTAAAAATAAATAAATAAAGAGTAAACGGACGACCTGAAAAGTTCGAGAGGAGACTGTTTTTTTCTAGGTCAGCAATGACCTTATTTTGACCCGATATTACTGAATGAAGATGGTACGGTAGAGCGGGTAGAACTGGAATATGGTAGAGCCGTCTCTCATTGTTATACATGAAAGGGTTATCCATTCAATCTAGACTGTCCAACTAGTGGGCCTCGTTATGGATGGGCTTTTTATTTTTTTAATTACACTTATCAGAAGACTGTAATCATCATCAATATTTACTTTTTAGAGCTTAGTTTTGACTGTAAACTGTATTTCTTCTCACCGTCGATTTGAAGGACACCGTTTAGATTAATAGGATCGTCTTATTTATGTGTAACTTGAATCGATTTCTATCTGTGTCGTGTCCCACTAGATTGACAATCCTGATTGGAAGATAGCCTTGCCATGTGGAATGTAGTAATGTGGACTTAACAAATTCCGGTTATTTTGGCTCTACGGTATCCCCTCCCACGCGGGAAAGCCAAATTACTCGCGAGCTCGTGCAAGCTCGTGGTTAGGATTTTTCACGAATGGCTGGGGAACCGGATTGGCACTCCCCCTGCCACCGGCCCCGTGGCTGGTCTTCGGTTCTCCGTGAGCCCCACCATGATGTACGTGTTTCATCCATTTTTAAAGATAATTTTAAGGTTTTATCCCAAAAATTACAGGGATATAAATCGAAGGTGGACCACACCACAGGAAAACAGTAGTGATTGGGGATCCACCATTAAAATCATCCTAATCTGTTTATTAGGCCATACAGACCCAGATGAAGGGAAAAAACAAAGATCAGCTTGATCCAAAACTTTTATGGCCCTCAAAATTTTTTTAATGGTCAACATTCATTCAACACTGTTTCCTGTAATGTGGTCCACTTAAGAGAGGGATATATCTCATTTTTGATATCATACTATAAAATGATCAATAAAAATAGATGGACGTCATGGATTAAACACATACATCATGGTGGGGCCCACGGAGCACCAACAACCAGCCATTGGCTGATGGCAGGGGGAGTAGCCAATCCGTTCCCAATGGGGGAGGGGCGAGAAGGGGGACGGCGGATTGCCTGTGGCGGTGCTACAGGGATATCCCAGCGGCACGACGTCGCCCATGCCCTGTGGGGCTTACCATGATATATATGTTTTATCCACGCCGTCCATCCGTTTTTCCATCTCAATTTAAGATATTTTCTCAAAAATTATGCATATTCAAAGCTCAAGTGAACCACACCATAGAAAAAGGTAGGATTGAACGGCTTCCGTTGAAAACTTCTCAGGGCCACAAAAGTTTTGGATAGATCTTATATTTTTTATTTCCCTTCATCTAGGTCTTTGTGACCTTATTAACAGGTTGGATGTCAAATGAAACATCACGGTGGACCCAGGAATCTTTCAACGGTGGGAGTTCAATCCCCACGGTGTGGTCCAATTGAGCTTTGGATCTACATTATTTTTGTGATTATGTAAGAATATGACATGTAAAATCGTATGGGCAATGTGGATAAAATACATAAATCACGGTGGGCCCCGCAGAGTTGGGCGACGTCGTGGGAAACGGATTGGCTACTCCCCTGACATCAGCCAATGGCTGGTGGTCGGTTATCTGTGGGCCCTACCATGATGTATTTGTTTCATCCAATCTGTTCATTTATTTTTAAAGATACTTTTAACATACGAGACCAAAGATGAGATATATTTCAATCTCAAGTTG